>CM038147.1:501890076-502373775 GCA_021437245.1 Aegilops speltoides
AAGAAAAAAATTATATAAAGAAAAAATATTCACAAAGAAACTAAATACGGCAAAAAACTACTACGTAAATAAATAGAAGAAAAAAATAAAGAAGAAAAGAAATAACTACATAAAAAATTACTCAAAAATAAATAGAAGAAAATAAATAATGCAGAAAAGAAAATTATATAAAGCAAAAATATTCACAAAGAAACTAAATACGCAAAAAAAACTACTCTGTAAATAAATAGAAGAAAAGAATAAAGGTAAAAGAAATAACTATATAAAAAATTACTCAAAAATAAATAGAAGAATATAAATAATGCGTAAAAGAAAAAATTATAAAAATGTTGGGGCGCCGCCTGGGCCCGAAGACCTTGGTGTGCAAATACATGCCCAAGAGGGCTAAAGAGGCTCACAGACAACAGGCTCTAGTTAGGCCTGTGGCTCGCTAAATAGAGAGTTTGAAAGGGCAGAAGGCTCGGGTTTATAAACCAAAGGCGCTGCCTTCGCCGGCGTAGGTGGGACTAAAATGAAGATCAAGCGGTGGAAGAAGACGGACATTAGTACCGTTGATGGCTCAAACCGGTATTATTGTGTTGCTTTAGTACCGTTGGAGCCACCAACCGCACTAAAGGCCCGCTTTCTCCGCCGGCTATTGGCTAAAATTGGTTTATAGTACCGTTGGTGGCTCCAACCGCATCAAGGCTTTCTATATATACTACACTTACGAAAATTCAGTTATCGCCGCCACTTTCGCTCCACTTCTCGCCGAGAGTACTCGATCTATTCCGACGATGACGCCGTCAAGCCGCCGCGCCGCCGCTTCGCCGCTTCGCCGCCTCGTCGCCGCCGCCGCGCGCTTCGCACCATCGCCGCCGCCCGCCGCTGCCTTGATCATCGCGCCCTGCCCCCGGCCCCGCCGCCGCCGCCCCTGCCGCCGCCGCCCTCGCCAGCGCCTGCCCCGCCGCCATCACCGACGTCGCCACCAGACTGCACCACACCACACACACACACACACACACACACATACACACATACACACACACACTACACACACCACACACACACATACACACAGACACCCACACACACACACACACTACACGTACCCTACACATGTATGTAAACACATATACACACACTACACACACACACACATATTTTTTTACTTATTTTCTGTTTTCTAATGTTTAGATGAATTAGAACTATATCTATAGTTAATTTATTTTTAGAATGTTAGAAATGTTATGTTAGATGAATTAGAAATATGTTAATATTTAGTTGAACTAGTTGAATTAATATATAGATCGAACTAGTTTATTTTTAGTAAATGCTTAGTTTGAACTAATTGAATTAATATAACTAGCTAGTTTATTTGTAGTAATGCTTAGTTGAACTAGTTAAATTAATATATATATAACTAGTTTATTTTAGTAAATACTTAGTTGAACTAGTTGAATTAATTAATATTATAACTAGTCTATTTTAGTAAATGCTTAGTTGAACTATAGTTGAATTAATATATAGAACAAGTTTATTTTTAGTAAATGCTTAGTTTGAACTAGTTGAATTAATATAACTAGTTTATTTTAGTAAATGTTTAGTTGAACTAGTTGAATTAATATATAGAACTAGTTTGTTTTAGTAAATACTTAGTTGAACTAATTGAATTAATATAACTAGTTTATTTTAGTAAATGTTTAGTTGAATTAATAGAAGTAGTTGAATTAATTGAATTAATAAGTGTTTAATGTTTCGCCTAATATGAACATAGGAAATGTCGTCTGATGACGTAAAAAATTCATTATGTGCTAATATCGTGAAGACCAGCGCCATGCATGTAAATTTCCTTGTTGATGGTAGGTGATTCAGCATCAAGTTGATGAGACCTTCGAATTCGATACAAGAAGTCACAACGACAAGTCTGTTTTGTAATTAAGCATGACTTATATATGCTTCATTTGCCCGACTTATAATTTTAATTTTCACTATTCTACTAGCGCATCCCCGCCATGCAATAATTTTTGTCTTGGATAAGATAGGTTTCAAAGATATGGAAACTATGGAGGTAAAGAGAGCTTACTTGAAAACTGAGCATGATGGTTATACTTTCAACGCCAAAGTATACAATGCACACACGCACACCTATTTTGAATGCAAAACTTGGCAAGCACTATGCAAGGCTTATGCATTTGAGCCTGGTATGGTTATCACCTTTGATATTCGTCCGAAGATGATATTGAAGGTAATAGAGACATATGGGTCGATGCACGACGCCCCAGCTTCTACCATTATGTGAGTTCTTCTCAACTATATTTTTGTCTTTGATATTGCTTATTCAAAAATAACTCGACAACTAATTTCTATTGACAGCTTATCTCCATTCAACCAAACATGTCCGGGCGCTGGTAGACAGGACCTACTATCGTCCCAAGCTAAACTAAAGTGCAAGGAGATAAGTCATTATGTTTCATGGCTTGAGGATCTTCATACTGTCAAGACAAATTTTCTTCCTGCACTTAGAAATGTTAGTACTCAAAACGTGCGACCAATAGTGATGGTATTGAACTACAGTCACATCTGTTTAGGAATGATGGTAAGATATTTAATATTTGTCCTGCATATTTTGCATACATAATTTTTTTGCTAAACTTTCATTGCTAAGTATATTAATTAAGTACTATACGATGTTCTTCAATCAGGACTCCCATGACAGCTTGTGCATCGTGGTATCGAGACTAAAGGTCGATGTCAATTGTTAGCTTACGGCCAAGATATCCTCGTGATTGCACATGAATGCATTCAGGATTTCTAGAAGCGATGAATGCTTAATAGTGAAAGATTGCAGGAAAATTGTTAATGATCACAGAGAAGTACTAGGGGCAGCAATGAGAAGCGCAGCCCACGATTAGAGACAGGTTCATCTCGCATGCTCCAAAGATGATCAATCAGAGAGCTATACATGTTCTATGCTATTTTACCAGTGGAGAGAGTAGCTAGGTGGAGTGATTTAGCTAGTTCTTCATGCTGCTCTTAATTAGTACTGGCGTCCGTGTTCTTCGCTCAACTTAAGTGATTTGCTTTTGTGTTGTTATATATGAACGCTTATAATATCATGACAATCATGCATGTTGAACTCGATGATATTTTTGCTTTCTCGCACAAGTGAATGTTTCTTCTTAAGCTAGTAGTGCTGGTGATGATATTTTTCCCACGCTACCTAAGTGATCAAGTATATGCCATATCCGTATAGTTGATCAAGTATAATATGGATATGGCATATACTTGATCACTTAGCTAGCTTGCTAGTAGCTAGCTAGAGATATCCAATAAATGCATCCAGTCAAAACTAATCCGTGGTACTTTCACCTAATGATTTAACAACTCGTTATAATGTAAAACAATCACTAAATTAAATTGAAAACACAAAATTAAAGAAAAATTAAAGAAAAAACACCCAAATATTTGGTACCGGTTGGTGTTACCAACCGGTACTAATGCCCTACACGCGAACGGCCTCGCTCGTACACGTGGTGGCACTTTAGCCGGTTCAGGATTTAACCGGTACTAAAGGGAGGGGACCTTAGTCCCCACTCTTTAGTGCCGGTTGGCGAACCGCACTAAAGTTTCATCACGAACCAGCACTAAAGGCCGGTTCTCAGATTAGTGCCGGAGGGGGAAATCATCACCATCGCTATCACCAATGATCCTCTCATCGGGAGGGGTTAATCTCCATCAACATCTTCACCAAAGCACCATCTCCTCTCAAAACCCTAGTTCATCTCTTTGTATCTAATCTTGTATCAAAACCACAAATTGGTACCTGTGGGTTGCTAGTAGTGTTGATTACTCCTTGTAGTTGATGCTAATTGGTTTACTTGGTGGAAGATCATATGTTCAGATCCTTAATGCATATTAATACTCCTCTGAACATGAACATGAATATGCTTTGTGAGTAGTTATGTTTGTTCCTGAGGACATGGGTGAAGTATTGCTATTAGTAGTCATGTGAATTTGGTATTCATTCGATATTTTGATGAGACGTATGTTGTCTCTCCTCTAGTGGTGTTATGTGATTGTCGACCACATGACACTTCACCATTATTTGGTCCTAGAGGAAGGCATTGGGAAGTAATAAGTAGATGATGGGTTGCTAGAGTGACAGAAGCTTAAACCCTAGTATATGCATTGCTTCGTAAGGGGCTCATTTGGATCCACTAGTTTCATGCTATGGTTAGGTTTACCTTAATACTTTTTTGTAGTTCAAGATGCTTGCAATAGGGGTTAATCATAAGTGGGATGCTTGTCCAAGAAAGGGCAGTACCCAAGCACCGGTCCACCCACATATCAAATTATCAAAATAACGAACGCGAATCATATGGGCGTGATGAAAACTAGCTTGACGATAATTCCCATGTGTCCTCGGGAGCGCTTTTCTCATTATAATAATTTGTCCAGGCTTGTCCTTTGCTACAAAAAGGATTGGGCGACCTTGCTGCACCTTATTTACTTTCATTGCTTGTTACCCGTTACAAATTATCTTATCACAAAACTATCTGTTACCTATAATTTTAGTGCTTGCAGAGAATACCTTACTGAAAACCGCTTGTCATTTCCTTCTGTTCCTCGTTGGGTAAGGACTACGATAGATCCCCTATACTTGTGGGTCATCACCCTCCGCGTCGATGTCGAGGATGATGAAACCACCCTCCTTGCGGCCGTGTTGTCAGGCCTGGCGTCGGGCTTGTAGCTCCGCATACACCTGGCACTGGCACCGCACCTGCTCACGAAAGTAGTCCTCCTTCGCCCATTTCAGGGCGGCCTCGTCGTCGGGGACCACCATGTCGACGCAGTTCGCCACGGCAGCAGGCCCGACGGCTTCGCCGACTAGGCGAGGAGCGCGGGAGGCGCAAACACCTCGCTGATGACGCAGGAGCTACTCGGCGCGGCGCGCTGCGGTGTCTCCTCCGGCTCTGGCTTGATTTGACGGACAGCCGGCAAGCCGGAGGAAAGCGAGCCGGAGCCCAACGACGAGGACGTCGGCTCCATTAGCCGCAGCGTCCAGGAAAAGCCGCAGCGGCGAGAGAAGGACGGCCGTGACGGGTACTCGAGGCGCGGCACATTTTCGGTCTCGATGTGGTCGAGGACGGCCTCGAAGGTGCGGTCGGGAACGCCCCACCACTCACGCCGTCCTTCGGTGTTGAGGCGGCCACGGGGAATGACGCCGTTGACGGAGGCGATTTGCTCCTCGCGGCGGCACTCGAAGTACATCGTGCACAACGTTTCGCTGTCAGGCGCGTACCTTGGCTTGTTCCGCTGTTCGTCCGTCAGGGAAGAGCGGATGCGGGCGATCTCCGCCGCTGCGTCTCCCTTCGGTATCGGTGGCATCGACGCCGGCGCCAGCCTCCACGCCCTGCACGCATGTCCTGGGGCGCCGTACTGCCTGTAGAGGAGGCACGCCTCCGGCTCTTGGAGGTGGCGGTAGCCGAAGCCGTTCGCCGCCGCGCCGTCGCCTAGAAACCTCTCGGTCATCTTTGCTGGTCGGCGGGAAGGAGGGAGAGGGCTGCTTTTGCGAGGCGGATGCAGGGGGAGGATGTGGCGTTCACCGGCAGGGAGGAGGGCGCCTTTTATACGCCCCAGCGGGGCGGCGGGAAGGCTGCATGGCGGGCGATGCATGGCAGGAGCGGGCGGGACGCGTGTCGGCGGCGCCTTCACTGCGCTGCCCGTGAGGCATCAATGGAGGATGACCGGTGCGACAGTGCGACATCCTTGGACAGCCTTGGCATTGATTCCCGCCGGAACCGAGACGATGAGGGCGACGAAGCGGCGTCTCGCTGACTAGGCGGGCCCGCCCCCGTTCGCACCAAAATCGCTCGCCCCGGCGCCCCCGGGCGCCCTCCAGCGCGCCGGAATCGGCCTGGGTCCGCCGGCGCTAATTTTGGCCCAAACCAGCGAAAAAGGGGTTCCTAGGGGCGCGACCGGGCCGTTTTTTCAATGCCGGCGCGAAGAAATCTCTTGGGGGAGCCGTGTTGGGGGCTCGGCTGGAGATGCTCTTTGTAGGGACGACTCTCTTAGGTATATAGGATGAGCTCAGCTAGTTAATTTAATACCCTTGTTATTATGCATGAACATCTATATAGACGGACCTGATATATGTAGTTTGTTGTGTTGCAAGGTCAGTTCTGAACTTAACTTATGTATAAACATGCCATTCTGAACCGATGTTATCTATCTATGAATGGTTACTGAATCAGATTTTAGTGAAATGGAAATAAACGTAGTAACAAACATAGCAAAAGATATAGCATGGTCACTGCTGTAGTGCCGCCACATGGTTTGCTGTCTAGCCCAAGGTTTTGGTTCCTGCATTAGGCAATTTTACCGAGGGGACGGGTAAACGTGGTTACCACGGTTACCGGGAAATACCGAGAATATTTCAAACAAATTTTATAGTTTAATTTTGAATTCAAATAAATGAATGAACGAACATTCGAACCAGAGACCTGTCAAAACAGGAACTAGGTTGCTATGAACACATCAGAATAAACTCTCATGGCATTAATAAGATCCTACGCACTTTACTACAAATGGAGCGTCTAAATTCAAAAAAATTTAAAATGGTATTTTTCGCTCGGTATGAGGATTTATCAATGGGCACGGAAATATGCGGTAACCATGGGAAGTCTTGAAATTTTGACCGGTAACCAAAACATTGGTCTAGCCTACAGTTTCAGACTTAAGAGATGCATGCAAACTTCATGCTACAACTCTAAGAGCATCTCCAACAGGCGCACTAAACAAGTGCCCGCGCCGCAAATTTACCCATTTTAGCGCGCGCATAGTCGCTAGTGTGTCTACAGCGGGCGCGCAATAAACGCGCGCGCGACATATAGAGTTGGGCACGCGGTCCGAATCGCTATCACGCACTACGTATTTGGGGCGCCCGCTTCTGCGCGCGGCACACACGAGCGCGAGCGCCAGACTCTCTCCCCGGCGCCACCTTCGCCCCACACGCGGCGAAGCTGGTGAGCTGACCCGATGGACGCACGCGCCGGCTCTCCCCTCACCCCATCCTACAGCCACGAGCCCTCCAGCACCGCAGCCGCCGCAAACCCTAGCGCTGGGAGCGTTGGCCGCGCCTCCGCCGGAGCTCCTCCGAGCATCGGCCTCGCCCGCGGCCTCTTCATGCCGCCGCGGATGACCTCGGCGGCTGGTGGTGTCGTGCCGGCGCCGGCCGTGATGAAGAACAAAGCGGCGGACGGCTCCAGCACCTCGGAGCTCCCAAATGCGCCGCGACCGAAGAAGGGGAAGACATCCGCGAAGAAGAACAAGGCGGCGGACGGCTCCGGCACCTCGAAGGCGCCGAGGAAGAAGCTTGCAGGGCGTGTGACGAGTGCGGCGGCTACCTAAGCGCCGGCGAGCTCACTTGTTGAGCCGGCGGCCGACGTGCACCATGTGTTCGACGATATGCCCCAAAGGTAAAAAAATTCCCGATCTTTTTTTTCCTTCTTTATTTTTTGAATGCATACATATAGATAGCTTATTGCATTGTTCCATATACTTTGTAGTGTGAACGATGATGCATACATGTCAATGATAGGTGTTGGCTCGAACAATTCGCATTGGTCTCAAACCAATGGCATGCATTTTGAAGACCATGAATTCGAGGTGGAGGAGGATGGTGAGGGCATTGTCGACGCACCGAAAGGAAGAGCGGGCAATTACACCAACGCCGAAGACATCTTACTATGCAATACTTCACTAGTAGAAAAGGGGGCAACGGTCCAGGCCGGTCCAGCCAATTAGTCCCGGTTCAATCCAGAACCGGGACCAATGGGGGCATCGGACCCGGTTCATGAGCCCCGGGGGCCGGCCGGGCCACGGGCCATTGGTCCCGGTTCGTCGACCTTTAGTCCTGTTGGTGGGATGAACCGACCAATGATCTCGCCCTGCCCACCACTATTCGTCCCTGTTCGTGGCACTAACCGACCAAAGGAAATCTCCTTTAGTCCCGGTTCGGCGACCAACCGGGACCAATGGTGGTGTTTATATATACCCTCAAGCAAGAGCAGAGCACACCGCCTGCTTTTTCTAGCCGAGGGGAGAGGGCTTGGTGGTGCTCTAGCTCACCTCATATGCACACAAGGTGTTCATGGAATGCCCGAGCCACACTACTTAAGGTTTCTCCTCCAAGCTCGACCGCCAAGCTCCATTTTCTCCATATTTGTCTAGGTTTAGCGGTCCATCACGCCCATCCCGCTTTCAACGCTGCCGATCACCCGCACCGATCTCATCGGCGGCACCACCGTGGTGAGCCTCTTGTTGTTATCTTCTTTCCAAAGGAAAATATTCTTATTTGTATGTTTAGATAGATATATACTTGTATAATTTTCTTACTTTTATTATTGCATCTTATATAGTGCGATGGTTTTGGTATCCGCCTCCGCCGCCCTCGCCCCGCCTATGATTCGGATGTGGTATATATTATCTTTCATAACTATTGGTTCATTTATTATTTATGACAATTATGCCACCAACGTGGCATAGATTTTATTCATCTAGGAGGTTGTTGAACCGAAATTCCAACCGACCCTATTGTCGAGAGGTTAAATTTAGTTGAAGAAGAAAACAATTTGTGAAGGAAAAATTAGAAAATTGAGGAGGAGAAGATGATATTGAGTTGCATGTTGCGGATGTCGCCGATGATCACAAGATCAAGATGGATGCAATGCGCTTGATGATTAGAAAGATTAGAAAATATGCCATTCATACCGAGGCTTGGTATCATTATGTCGTTGGATCAGTTGTTACATTGGTTGCGATTATGACCTCAAAGCCCGGCCTAAGTGGTCCAAGGCTGAGCATGATCTGCTTGAAAAAGGGATCGAACCAGAGACGATGCGCTGGCCAGACCGTTGCCGGACTTGGTTCTTCGGGCTGGCGGAACCTTGGACCTCGTAATAGGCAAAGGTCAAGGGACTAACGAGCAAATCGCAAACACCAGCCAAGAAACTTCGATAATATATTGATGCTGCGCAATGAGGGACGCTCTTCCAAACAGGAGAAGGACGAGCTCACAATGGCCCTTGGGAATCCCGAGCACCCCGGACGGACACACAGGCACGCCAGCTCACTTCCGTGGAAGGTTGGTTTTCCGGACGCAGGGGTTACAAAACCCACGAGAGGAGGAAGAAAGTGGAGCATGACCAAATGCAAAGCGCTGCTTGAAGGGTAATGGGCTAGAGGATCGAGAAGAGGAACGAGAAGCAGCAGATCACAACAAACGACATCCCGAAGCTTCCCCGGTTACCCCGCCATCTCAGCGCGCAGTATAGCGTTGCTTCCACCGAGCTGCTTCAGCCGGAGCATGTCTTGACGGCCTCGCCAGCTATCCCGTGGATGGTATCACGGAGTCTCAAAATTGCCACATTATGGCGCGATGCATGAATTTGAAGGTCAAGGCGGTTGTTGGCCAAGTTTATCCTAGTGGACCCGCACAACTTATCACCGCCACCGATTCCGTATGATTTGCTAAGGTGATGGTTGATGAAATAACGGAGGGATTTGAGGACTCGCTGAGCACCCTACCGTGAAGGGGAGACTAGGCTGGGTTCGCTCAAGACTCCATGCCTATGGCGGAAGGAGCTCATCGACCTTCTCAATCGACGCCCGCCTCCTCCTCATCCGTGAGTCAGGCACTCCGCCTCCACCGCCTCCTCCGGCGAAAGTGACGATCAGTGGCACGATGGCGGCACTCCGCCTCCACCGCCTCCTCCCGGCGAGTGAAGATCAGGCACGCGCATGGCACTCGCCTCTTCTCCGCAAGGCGGCACTCCGCCTCCTCCTCCTCCGCCACAAGAAGGGCGGAAGAGACCCGCCGCCTGCTGCTCCGACGCTGTCAGAGTCCTTCTCCTCCGCCTCATAAGCAAGCACGAGGAAGACAGACGCAGCAGCCTGGCCTGGCTCTGCCCGTGTCTAGCAGCACAAGAAGAGAGAGGCACACAGATACGGTCCCCCTAAAGCCTGTAGAGAAGTTACCGATTAGAGGAGCAAGGAGGAAAACGATACGATCGTGCGCACTCCAAGTGAAGGAGTTCTTTGAAGGGGTTAAAGCAAAGATACATCCACTCCGGAGGAGAAGGTCGATCCGTGAAAGCAAAGTGCACTCGATGCCCCGAGGAAACCACCAAAGTCTCCGCCGAGAACCAACTATGAGCGACATCGAATGTATATATCTCCAAGCCAAGCGGTCGGGAACTATCACACCGATAAAAGGTTAAAAGAACAACGGGCAAGGGGACAAAATTGCCCAGCTCGGCTAACAAGCACAGCAATCGTGCCCCCGCTGAATGTGTCTAATCTCCGGGACGGTACGGTTATGGCAATCTTGAAGATTACCCGCCGACGATGCACTTCCCGATTTCATGGAGGTGGACTTATTCAGACATTTAGTACGGAAGCCCTCGTCAAAGATGAAAAGTCTCGACAACAATGATGCTAAGATTCCATAGTTGGTACATGAAACCTGCAGAGAGTCCGAGGGACGAACACTTTGTATCTGAAAATTAAAGAGGAGCACGACTCGCTTCAAATGATCTGTTGTTCATTCCATTTGAGGAGTTCTTCGAGTTCTTCAATCAAAAGGCCCTCGATAAATTAATGGTCTTTGCTACCGCCTGTAAGTACTATTTCGCATTAGTCTGTATATATAGCTCGGCTCTTTCATTGCATGTATTTATAATTAATTATCCTCAATATATTATGCAGATTGAAGATCGCCGAGTGCAAAAAATGAAATCTGTGATATTGGGTTCATTAACACAAATATCATAGATGTTTTTCTCGTTAAAAAGCGCTACCAAGAGGCCGAGGACAACTTGCTACAATCATTGATCAAAAATCAAAACAAAGATACCATACTCTTTCCTTACCACGGCCCGTGAGTGTTACCGTCGTGGTGCATATTCGGTTTTCCTTATTACTCGAGCGAGGTTAATGTAATTGATGAGTTATGCATGCGTAGGTACCACTATATTCTTCTCGAGATTAAGCTTGAGCGTGGACTAGTAACCGCCTTAGACTCCGCACGGAAAGATCCCAACACCTATGCGACATGACTGAAATGCTCAGAAGTAAGTTCAATCGATCATTATCGCACTATATCGGCAACTTTTGTTCATTTCTGATATCTCAAGTAATAACAAATATTTTCTTTGTCTTCCGTGGTTTGGAAACAGTTCACCGCACAAGCTCCGGATCGCCAAGGAGCTGCTATATACATACCCAAAGTAAGTACTATCATGCCAAGATCTCCGTTAATTCTATAGCTATACTTTCATCAATGCCATTTATATAATGCTTCATTATCAGTTTGATCGACCTCTATTTCTCGTAAAGTGCTTGTGGCAGGAGGAAGGGAATGATTTTGTGGATACTACGCAAGCGTAGTTCATCCACAACGCGACATTGAAAAACAAGCGGGCTACTCTAGAAGACAATATGAAGTGCGAAGCAATAATATTCACAATTTCATTTTATTACACCATCATTTCTGTTGAGTTTCATTCATATATATGTATTAATTAACCCTTCTTCAAATTAATTAGACGTGGCAGATGCGGATGAACTCCTAGAACCAGATCGCATGAAAGCAATTCAAGAGGAATTGGCGGATTCTTTCTTGAACACGCC
The DNA here is from genome assembly GCA_021437245.1 of Aegilops speltoides. Classification (NCBI taxonomy): domain Eukaryota; kingdom Viridiplantae; phylum Streptophyta; class Magnoliopsida; order Poales; family Poaceae; genus Aegilops; species Aegilops speltoides. Next base: position 501,901,750 of record CM038147.1, read on the forward strand.
ATCAAGAAAGCCGAGAATACCATGTGGAACTTGAATTCAAATGCTAGTGGTTTGTAATTAAGAGATCTTATATAGATTGTACATGTATGTAGCCAAGAAACTTGTTGTTCGACCAATCTCTGGAGAAGGAGAGGTCGATCGATCACTTTCCTGTGATGCATGACTTAACTTCAGATCAATGGTTCTCTCGATCACTTATGTATATATACTACGAAGGCCGAGCAAGCACGGACATAATTAAGAGAGGACACTTCTCTATTAATTAGCTAGCTAACACAATATACTAAACACCTAAATTAACCCCCAAAACCCCCAACCCCTCCTTTCAAAAAACAAAACCCAGGCCATCGAATGCACACACGGATGCCTTTTGGTCCCGGTTGAGCCACCAACCGGGACCAAAGGCCCTCGACCGGGCTCTCGCGACAGGCCACGTGGAGAATTGATTGGTCCCGGTTCGTGTTTGAACCGACTAATGGGTTGAGGTATTAGTAACGACCCATTAGTCCCGGTTCCCGAACCGGGACTAAAGGCCCTTACGAACCGGGACTGATTGGTGGTTTTCTACTAGTGCTTGGTTGCAAGTGTCGAGGGATCCATCCATTGGAGGTGATCAAAGTAGAGATGCATATTGGCTCCGGATGAAAGAACACTTTGATCTTCGCAACATGAGTGGAATTGACCGCTCCGCACGATCACCTCGCTCCCGGTGGTCGACCATCAATAGTGATTCTCAACAATGGTCGTCCGCACAAAAAGCGGTTGATAAGTTGAACCCAAGTGGCACTAATGATGATGATAGGGTAAGTGTGGTTTCATCATTCCTCATGTTCACATCATGCTTGTTGTTGGTGTTTCTTGTGCTAACTTGTTTTGTTTTCATGTAGTTGAACATTGCACAAAACTTGTTCAAAGGAGAGGAGAAGAGGACCAAGAAGGGGAATATCAAGAAAGGAAGGCCATTTACCTTGCCTCATTGCTATGAAGTATTGAAGGATGATGAGAAATGGAAGAAGCGTGAGGATATTGATGATTTGAATTCGAGCAAAAAAGGCAAGCGAACAATTGATTTGGAAGATGATGATGAGGATGATGCATCAAGTGAAGATGGCAAGAGAAGCCCCACCCCAAACTCGGTTTCATACTCGAAGCCAAAACAATCGGATGGCACGAAGAAAGACGCAAAAGAAAAGAAGAAGATGAAAGGAGATGATGAGATCAAAAATGCTATGGAAGCAATTGTCAACGCAAGAAGTGAACCAACAAGGTGAGGAAAATGGCAAGGAACCAAGATGCCGCGGCCGAGGAGAGGAGGTTGGCGGCTGCGGAGAGGAGGGTAACCATCGAGGAGAGGAAAGTGGCATTGGAGGAGAGGAAGGTGGGCATGGAGGAGCGAGCTAAGTTGTTGGAATGGGAGAAGCACTTGTTCTTCTTGGACACATCTTTGTTCAATGATGCGCAAAAAGAGTATGTCAACCTTGCCGTGAAGAAGTCTTGATCCAAAAAAAGAGCCATGATTTGCACAATGGGTGGCGGTGGCCTTGGCGGCATTGGTGGCGGTGGCATTGGCGACATGGGTGGTGGTGGCCTTGGAGGCATGGGTGGCATTGGTGCCATGGGTGGCTTTGGAGCTACCATGGGTGGCTTTGAAGCTACCATGGAGACCATGAGAGTCATGGGTGGCTTTGGAGCACCTCCGGGCGGCTTGGACGGCATGGGTGGCATGGGTGGCATGGGTGGCATGATTTTTGCGTCTCTCATTGGGGGCATAGGTGCACCTCCGGGCGCCGGTGTGCCACCTTCGCATGAAGATGCCGTCGAAGATCTTGGCAACACCTTCCGAGCTTCACGTGATGAGGATACGGCGCGCAACAATGAAGAGGAGGAAGAATTGTCTTCGGAGGAGTCGGATGAATCGGAGGAAGAGGATGAAGACGAAGACGACGACGAGGCTTGATTCTTGTGTCTTTCGTTTGTGTCATCATAACTTGGTTTGCATGTTGAACTTGGTTTGATTATGTTGTGGGCATGAATTTGAACTTGTGGGCACGAACTTGGTTGGAATGATGTTTGTGATTCAATATATGCCATGTGTTTTGTGTTGACGTGTGAAATTTGTGCCCAAAATGAGAACAAATGTGTGCGTCGGCTGCTCGCGCGCGCTGCATTTTAGCGCGCTGCTGGAGTTGCGCGCGCGCTTCATTTTAGCGCTACTGCTGGAGCAAGCGCTGCGCGACGCGCCAAACCTAGCGATGCACGCGCTGCAAACCAGATTTAAGCGCGCCGCGCGTTGGGCGAATGTTGGAGATGCTCTAACAGCAAACTCATATATTGAATAGGCAAGGCTACTGACTATTTGTCCTTTGCATCATCTAACAATTTTTTGGAAGTCAACCAACTCACTGAATAGCTAGCAGCAAGTAGATCCCTTTATCTCCATGTTGCTTTGTGTAATCAGTCTCTTCAGGAACAACCAAGCACTCAAGTGAACCTCCCTCTGTAAAGAAATATAAGAGCATTCAGATCACTTGGTTAATCTCCATTTTCATTCCAAGAAAACCTTGTTCGGTCAAGTATTACATTAAGATAGATGCACGTGTTCTCTGGCAAATTGAAGCGAGCTAGATACTGCCCGTGTGTTTGACTTCTTACCCTTTCATCTAAGGCTTCCAGCATGTACTCTGTATATACGAAGCTTCGTTTGATTCTCCTTTTGTTCTTCAGTACTGATGTAGTACTTTCCGGATAATATATGACATATTTATCCGGATATTGGTTTCTGAGCTTGGGCTCAGATGCTCCTGAAATCTACACCGCTAACCCGCATGTAGATCCGTGCCCCCCATTGTATTTGCCAGCCATATATGCACATATTAAGTCTGGCCTTGGGCGCAATTAATGCAACGGCACATCGAACTAGGCAAGCGGAATGACAAAGGTCGCACGGCTCAACCATTTATCCGAGCCGCCCGGCCTGCACGGGCGCCGTAATCACAAACGGCAACCAGCTCGCGCCTGTTAAATGCATCTCCCAGCCACGCACGCACATCCGATCCAACCACATGCGTAAAATATCCCCATCTACTTCCTCGTCAAGATAGCTTGTAAATCTTGCGCCATGTCCGAGGCTCCATGGACGCAGAGGCAGCTGATCAGAATGGAGAAAGATAAGAAACGAATGCCTTCTCAACAACTAATTCTCAGAGATGATTAGAGTTAGCAACAGACTGAATCTCCACTCCACCGCCGTGTCACCCACTTCAGACTCAATGTTGTGCCCCCCCTTGCCGATTCAGAAGGTGGTGTCATCTTTGAGCGCTCACTACCCCGCCACTTGGACTAAATTCCAAACAATGGTGAAGGCAGCAAGGCAGCAGCCGGTCTTTCATTCTTACATCGGCTCTACTAGTATGCCACACTTCCCGCTCTTTCGGTCCTTGCATTTACTCCTTCGACCATTTCAAATTTGAATCTGCACCCAAGAATAGCCATCAACCCAATTGATCCAACTCCAGATAGGCTGAGTCGTCAAGACTCATGAAGGAGACGACAAAGATCACCCCAATGACAAGCAGATTCATCATCCCACAAAACACAAGTCAAACATTATAAGAAATTAACCATGCATAATCGGGAATGAAGTACAACAAAATTCTCAATCAAGTGTATGAATATGGAGTGCCTCCGAAGATCGAGGAACAAGAATGGAGCAAAGCTCACTAAAACACACTAGAAAATCCTCGACTTAACAACACTACGTAAATAAAATGGATATTCGACAACTTATTTTTCACCAATCCCTCACGGCCTTTGTGCATGCGGTCGGTCAACGACCGTCCATACCACAGCTTCTTGCATCTTCCCGCTTATGTGGTTTTTTTGGGGCATCTCTCTCAGATAGGTAGTTCGCCAGGGCCTCGCGCCAACAAATGCTGCAGAATCTTGTCCGCTTACTCGCACTCGTAAGGTAGTTTCTCCCGCTGCTCGTCGGCCTTCCAACACCTTTTTGCTTATCTCGAGCTGCTAGACCTTGGAGGTCATTCACACCAACAGATCGTGCTACACCAAGCCCTTGATCGGCACCATCGCCCCAAAGAATGCAACCTCCCCATTCGCAGTAATCTTCCCGCTGCCAAGCTTGCCATACGGTCCTCAAATCCTAGGCCATCCTCTTCTCGCAATAGGTGTGCCACGCACCAGCAAATCACCCAAATCCAACGAACGACATCCATAGCTTTGAAGTACAGCTTTGAGTACCGCACGTGAATGACAAGTTAACTGAATTGTCCTTTTGGTATCGAACCAGTGACTTAAGTATGTCCTCAAGCGCCCTTAGTCCACAGCTTCATTATGTGCTTGGCCGAATCTCCTCCGATGTAGTATATCCATGACATGTTCCACCACCGTATGTTTACTTTCACCCTAAACTAAATCAATTTCATCTTGTTAGATAATAACGAGAAATAAACGAGACAAAGAGACACAGGATTTAACGTGAAACCCTTATGGAGAAACCACTGACGCATCGAAGGCGCAATCACTATGATGGAGGAGTATTACAAGCACGAGACGACATGTGCCGCCCGAGGTGCGTACTACATGGGGTATATAAGAGGGCAACACATAGGAGTCCTTTAGGACAAGTAAACGAGTTGTACTCAGACGCTGCCGGTACCAACGCAAAAGGCCCATACCGTATATACTACGACTAGTCCAATAAGGTACTAGAATTTAGATCATAATTTAACAATCTCCACCTTGATCCAAATTCTCCAAAGAGTCGAAGAAAGTGAATAACTCCATCCAAATCAGCATAAACACCTTTAGCGCCAAAGTCCATAGGACTAATGAGAAATACTAACTAAGCTCGAGCAAAGCTCAAACTTATTGGTCGGAACCGGCTTTGTCATCATATCAGCAGGATTATCATGAGTACTTATCTTGCATACCTTCAAATCACCTTCAGCAACAACATCTTGAATATAATGAAATCTAACATCAATATGCTTTGTCCTCTCATGATACATTGGATTCTTTGTAAGATAAATAGCACTTTGGCTGTCAGAAAATATGGTAGGGCAAGATGAATCTCCACAAAGCTCAGTGTACAAACCTCTCAACCAAATAGCTTCTTTGCATGCCTCGTAAATAGCCATATACTCAAAGATCAAGAGTGGAACAAGCCACAATAGATCGCAAAGTTGCTTCCAACTCACAAAGACAACCACCAATGGTGAAAACATAACCTGTGAGCGATCTTCTTATCCAAATCACCAAAGAAAATCAGAATCAACAAAACCAACAAGTCCATCTCCGCTTTCCCAAACAGTAAATAAGCATTAGAAGTACCACGCAAGTATCCGAAAATCCACCGAATCGCTTTCCAATGCTCTTTTCCAGATTAGCCATGTATCTATCGACAACACTCAATGCATATGATAAGTCGACGAGAACAAACCATGGCATACATAAGGAACCAACTGCACTCAATAGGGAACTCTAGACATGTACTCAATATCTCAGATCCGACTTAGGACATAAAGTTGATGACAATTTGAAGTGTGCAGCTAACGTGTACTCACCGCTTGGCATTATGCATATTAAAACGACGAAGAACTTTATCAATATATCCCTTCCGACTTAGATATACTTTTCCAGATGGTCTATCTCTCGATATTTCCATGCCAAGTATTTTCTTTGTCGCCCCAAATCCTTCATCTCAAATTCATTACTCAATTGCTTTTTTAGTTCATTAATCTCGATATACTCTTTGCAGAATAAGCATATCATCAACATAAAGGAGCAAATAAATAGTTGAACCTTTGACAGTTTTCAAATAAACACAACTATAATAATTAGACCTTTTGAAACCTTGAGAGAGAATAAAGGTGACAAATCTCTTGTACCACTGTCTCGGGGATTGCTTCAATCCATAAAGAGATTTCTTTAACTTATAGACAGGCTTTTCTTTTCCAGGAATAACAAAACCTTCAGGTTGTTCCATATAAATATCCTCTTCTAATTCTCCATGTAAAATGCAGTTTTAACATCCAATTGTTCAAGCTCAAGATCATGCATGGCAACAATATCGAGTAAAGTGCTAATAGAGCTATGCCTCACAACAGAGAAAAGACTTCGTTATAGTCAATACCGAATCTGCTATAACCTTTAGCAACTAACCTTGCTTTATATCTTGTCTCATCATTAGAGAAACACCTTCTTTCCTCTTGAAAACCCACTTGCAACTAATAGGTTTCTTCTCTCTAGGCAATTTTACTAAATCCCAAGTGCCATTCTTTTCAAGTGATTCCATCTCATCATGCATAGCGGTCATCCACTTATTACTATCACCGAAATAATAGCCTCGAATATGAAGAAGGCTCAACATTACCTTCAATTTCTTCTCGCAATGATAAAGCAAAGAAACAATATTGCACTCTTCAATTAACTCGTCAGTTTATTAATACCCCGCCTAACTCTCACACGCAAGATTCCAACCGGTGGAATAATAGGCTGATTTGGAGTGGGAGTGACATGATCATCATCAACGACGGGTTCATCATGTGCAACAATTTCATTATTAGATGTATCACCGAATCAATAACATGCTCCACCAAAAAGAGGCTCTCGAACAATAGGCTGCTGTTCACACTCAACAAAGAACATTAGTAGATGGAACATCATGTAACATAGCGATTCATTAAAGATAACGCTTCGCTAATAACAACCTTCCGGGTTTTAGGATTCCACAATTTAAAACCTTTAACACCAGACTTATAACCAAGAAAGATGCACTTAACAGCCCTAGGCTCCAATTTTCCATTATCAACATGAGCATAAGGCAACCAAAAACTCTCAACTGTGAATAATCAGCAGTGAACCAAACCATACCTCAATTGGAGTTTTCTTATTAAGAGCAATAGATGGTGAACGATTAATGAGATAACAAGCAAGGAAGCGGCCTCACTTCAAAAACGCCTATGCAAACCTCGCATTGGACAACATGCAACGGGCTCGAAATAATGGTCCTGTTTATACGCTCAAAGAACACCATTTTGTTGAGGAGTATATGAACGTGTAATGTCCGACAATGCCTTCAGACTTGCAATAATTTTAAATTGCTTAGAACAGAATTCCATACCATTATCAGTGCGAAGTATCTTTACCTTCCTTTCAGTTTGCCTATCAATCATAATCTTCCACTCCTTAAATGCTGAGAATGCTTCATATTTATGCTTCAAGAAATAAGGCCAAACTTTTCTCGAATAATCATCAATAATAGTCAGATGTAACTAGCACCACCTAATGTCTTCTTAAGTAGATGGTCCCCATAAATCGTAATGCACATAATCAAGAATACCTTCAGTTGTATGGGTCAAGTATTGAACTTCACCCTCTTGTGCTTGCCAAGATACAATGCTCACAAAATTTCAATTTACCGTGTTCATATCCATCAAGAAGACCTCTTATTTAACTCGCCAAACCAAGTTCACTCATATGTCCAAGACGATATGCCAAAGATTAGCAAAGATCACAATCGAATTCTTTGAAATAGCTGGAGAAAGCATTCAAACGGTAGAACCTCAAGGCAATAAAGACCATTGGTCGAACTTAAGTCACCTTTCATCACAACAAGGAGCCTTTGGTGACTTTCAAAACACTATCTCCACCTGAATACTTGTACCCTTTGCATCAAGGGCACTCATAGAAATAAGATTTCTTCATCTTCGAATATACCCAACATCTGTCAAAGTTCGATTATGCCATCAAACATCTTGATTCAATAGAACCTATGCCTTCAATCTTGCATGGTGAATTATCAAAACCCAAAACGGAACCAGCAGAAGTAGTGGAATCAAAAGTATTAAACCAATCTCTATGTGGACACATATGAAAAGTGCATGCAAGGTCAAGTACCCACTCAGATTGGTCTCAAAGACATTCAAGAATAACGACAAGAGCATCATCGAACTATCATCACGAGCAACGTTAGCGTAATTGTCACCTTGTTTGTTACCTTCCTCTTTCTTTGTTTCGCAACTTGAAACACTCGAGATGTCATGCCCATCTCTCTTGCAATACCTGCAATACTTCTTGTCTCGATTGCGACCGCCCTCGTAGCTGCTTTTACTTTTGCCTCTGCTTCCATTATTGGAGTTCTTCTCATTTGTCCCGCCACTAACAGATAATCCTCGGCTTGGGATGAACTCGAACCATCATGAGGCACCATTAATTTCATCTTCTCCTTGGAGTTCAAAACTTCATAAACTTCATTAAGCGTGAGAGTATCACGATCAGATAATATGGTGTCTCTAAAATTGGTATAAGAACTTGGCAAAGGAACAAAGTAACATTAAAGCAAGATCTTCCTCTTCATACTTAACCTCCATTGCAGCTAGATCAGATATGATCTCTTTAAATTCTGAAATATGATTCAAAACATTACCTCCCTGTAACCTGTGCAGGAATAATTTTGCTTCAGATGCATCTTGTCGGTGAGATCTTTAGTCATGCAAATCCTTCCAGCTTTAACTATAGAGAGGCGGCAGTTTTTCGCTCAAAACTTCCCGCAAAATATTATTATGCAAATGGAGTTGAATTTGTGACAAAGCCTTACAATCAATTCTTTTCTCCTCATCACCCAATCTTGAATTCGATTCTTCCCAAAACTATCCAAGGTTATATCATAGTCGGCTCAGGTTAACAACGCCTCGAGATCTTGACTTGCCATAGGATAAACCTTGTGTCACGATCCAGCAGCGGAAAATCATACTTCATGGATGCCATGAGTAGATAAATCTGGTAGGTTCCTCGTGTGCATGTAGCAAACCGAGGACAACAAATCTGATTTGGAGAAGATGTTCACGTCACGTAGTAGCACTATAGTATTGATGTGATGTGATTTGCTCTTCACGTGGATGTAGCAGCAGCTATGAAGTAGTCCCTGCTGCCTCGCGGCTTGATCCACAGCTCCGTGGACAGAAGATGTGGCCTGTTGAACCGGCGACTCGGCGGATGCTGCCAGCGTCGGGACTCAGCTCTATATACCACTTGTTAGATAATAACGAGAAATAAACGAGACAAAGAGACACAGGGATTTAACGTGGAAACCCTTGCGGGAGAAAACCACGGACGCACGAAGGGGCAATCACTATGATGGAGGAGTATTACAAGCACGAGACGACAGGCCGTCTGAGGTGCGACTACATGGGGTATATAAGAGGGCAACACATAGGAGTCCTTGTAGGACAAGTAAACGAGTTGTACTCGTACGCGTCGGTACCAACGCAAAAGGTCCATACCGTATATACTACGACTAGTCCAATAAGGTACTAGAATTTAGATCATAATTTAACACATCTATAATAAAATTAGAAAAAAAATGAAATTCATACTTTACCCTAAGGATGTGACTGTACAACATTCCACTGTGCTCGAACTGGCCACACTCGCAAGTAAATTCTGTCTGGTCCTTGCTTACAGTGACCTCCTAGATAGCCCTGCTCCATTTCTCTCTTTTCGCTGCATTACCGTGTGTCGTCACATACCTCCTCATCCTCTCTACCTCGGTGACATTATAAGACGTGCTTCATTTAGCAGCCACCCAAACTCCTGAAACATAGCTCTCGTGTAAATCTTACTTGCATGCCTCTATTGACAAATTAGTTCTTCTAACAGCGACCGTGCATGCTCCAACAAAAGAAATTCAGCGATCGCGGCACACGAATTGCACAGCAAAAGGCCACTCCTAGCATTTTTTCTTGATTCGTCAGAGGTAACCGAAAAACAACAACCGTGATACTATCTCCTGCATGCACTTTTCCTCTCGGCGCTCAGTCTGCTCTTATCATATCTAATACCAAACCGATCTCCCAAGAGTATAAATTGTACAAGTCATACGCCTCAGCAAGGGAATCGAAAGTCAACGCAAGTGCCAGGCATACAACACTCTTTGTAGGTTCCTCTGCATACTTCCGAATCGACTTTCCATAGCACTCATCCTTGACGGGCATGGTGTCCGGTCTGGAGGTGCACTACCCAGCGGTAACCTGAATTTAACCAACACATACATGTTCAGTATACTGTGCACACTGCAAACAATTCTACAAGGGCACTGAGTGCAGTTCCGACAGTAAAAACAGTCAACACCAACTAGCACATGCTCAAATTTCTAACTGAACTAGACCACACCGACATTTTTTCATAGAACTTTTTGCCAATCTGAACAAAGTTATACAGTTAAATGGAACACAGTACAGTTATTTTAGTATGAAGGTGCTGGGTTCAGACCTTTTTGTCCATTCTGGCGTCTCTGGGTTAACTAGGCAGTAGACTACGCCGACCTTGTTCAAGGCTGCGTGTTCAAGGCTGTCGGCGAATTCCTCCCGCAGGGGAACCTGGAAAGTGACGGCAATGGCCGCCGCCCATGGCCACTTGTTAGCCTACTCCTTCAGGTGTATTCCAGAAAAGCCTACTCCTTCAGGTCTAGCGGCTGGTAATACAAAAACCCTCAAATTTCCAGATCTGTGTGGATTCAACCTGTCGATCGCGCCGAGGAGGAACTCCAGGCTAGCTTCCTCCATTTTTCCTCCGACATCCAATGCACAGCAAGCGCCGCCGCCACGACCTGCTCAGTTCTAGACGAACGGCGCAAGGCTTGCTCTTCGGGAAGAGAAAGGGAATCGAGGGTTTCCGTAGGGTCGCTGTTGGGCCTATACGCCAGACGCAGTGTACGCCGACGTCCGGCTAAACGGCTCACCTTTTCCAGAACGCCTTGGACTCTTTACCTGTTCCACGGCTCGGTAATATCCTAACGTCCGTCTGCTGCCCTCCGTCAGCGACCATACGCTGCGGACCCACCAACGAACCACTGTTTGCTACCGTATTCTGCCGTTCGCCTCTTTTTCGCGTGCTCGTGTCAGACGCGTCAGCGCGATTTCTCCCGATCCCGAGAGCAGAACTTGCGACGGAGATTTTGGGAGTATATGCGCTCGGGCGCCGAATCGCCGCTCTCATATTTATCTAGCATACAATTTAGTGCAGAGGAGCTATAATTAGTGCAATCACCCATGCTTTGCTTCTTAGTTTTCTTCTTGTTGGCTTATCGTGCCAGTTGTGTTCTGATTATGTTGAACTTAGTTAGATCTCGGCCAAAGTGAAACTCGCTAAGCAAGCTTGTTGCATAATATTCAATTTCTATCGAGTACCTACTCTTAGGAAAATTCTGGTAGAAATATTGTGGGAAAAGGACACCACATTTAACTGAAGTCTTCGGTCACAGTTTCAATCATGTTAGTCTCAGGGCCATGGTTGCTCACCATCTCAGCATGCTAGCTCGCTGCATTTGCTGTCGCAGCACCGACGTCGCCTGTTGCAGCTCCGACGTCACAGATTCCAGCTCCCGGCGTACACTATTGTTGACTCTCTCAGCAAACACCCAGAATTCGTGTTGCTACGTCTCTTCGGATACCTATCACTCCCAGTCCCATCCAATAGCTAGACCGTTGAGATAGTGAGCCAAAAATTCAAATAGAACGACAGCATATCATTGCTAGTTCTTTTCCAACGCTAGGACAGGAAAGAATGTCTTTTAATACGCAGGCCGTAGTCGAACTTGAATTTTTTGGTAATAAAGGTGATGGATTTGATGCTGTGAAGAGCATAGATCATGTACGATATTAGATGCGGAGAGTTATTGCACATGTTTTGCCAGTGGCTCGGCAAATATAGAGCTACTCATTCATGGTTCATTTCTACATAGGCAAAGAAACTTCTTTTCAAAGAATAGATCAATATGTGACCATTGATTTTTTATCTAATGGCACCTGATCAGTTGCATAGAATTGTATGCAACTTGATTGGTTTAAAATAACTGTCTGAACCCTATGTAAAAAGAAAACGTGTCAATCCAATTTTATTATTTTGGCTAGCATTGCTATGAAGTGAACAAAGTTCGTCGTTGGAATCTAGATTCAGAGACTCGAGAACACTTGTACTTCCCGGCCGGCCTTTATTAGATACGCGCGACATTACAAACGACTAAAATCTCTCAAGGAATGTCATTAGTAACCAGTAGGGTTTTGGTTACCGCTCGAAATTTCAAGATTTACCACGGTTACCACATATTACGACCCCCCTCGATAAATGGGCATTTCGAGCAAAAAAAATCCAAAATTTTCGAATTTTTTGAATTCAAACGCTCAATGTATAGTAAAGTATGGCAACACTTGACAACACGTGTGTAGACAACGTTCCACTAGCTAGTAGCTCTTTCATGATAAATATGAGTTCAAGTGCTACCTATATCTATTTTGAAAGAATTTGAATCTAAAATTCCATTATAAATTTCATTCAAAATTCGTTCGAAATTTGCTCGAAATTTCGTGGTAACCGTGGTAACCACGTTTACCAGTCCCCCTCGGTAAAAATGCACCATTCGGTAACCAAAACCTTACTAACCACTGTCTAGTTTTGCTCAGGTGTACATTCATCAAAATGTGATGGACACGTTAGTAACCGATCGATGCACTTGCCATCTGTCACTAGATCGGTAGCTATGGTAGAAGAAATGGTTCTCCCCGCAGCTAGATACTACCACAGTTTGCCTCTAATGGAGCTTCAGTTGAGCAGCATGTTCTTGCTTTAAGTTTAGCCGTGCCAAATTCTGAACATGCACGTTAATACTAGGCAGGTTGCATGTGGTGGGCATACAAAAAGTATGGAATGAATCCAAATGAAATTAAACAAAGCACTCTAAATCATCCGAGGAAAAAATATGGCAACAATGGGTCGATGGTAGAAACTGGAGGGGTTGTCTCTAAACAAAATGCATAACTGTAGACAAATCATAGATGCACTGAAATCCTACAGAAATCGAGTCACTTCAACATCATTATCTATCATTGCAACGAACTACCTTTTGCTTTATTAACACACACCCTTTGTTTAGTTTTATTTTCAAAAAGGGAAAGAAGACAATATTTGAATCAGTAAAAAAAATCCACCTTTAAAAACGAGAGAAAAACAAACAAAAAAATAAATACACATGATTTTTTTAACTGAACATGAAAGGGCTAGTTATCGACTAGAGGGGGGGGGGGTGAATAGGCGAATTTTATGAAAGTCTTCAAAACATGGGAGTTTCGAAGACAAACAATAGAGACGACACTATTCGAATGCAGCGGAAGGTAGACTACACTACACAAGCCATAGTCAAGTATTCAATGAGGTGAAAGCACGAAGACTATTAGCAGCTACGTAGTAAAGATCAAGATGGAAGATAGTATGAAGCCAATCAGAACAGGTAGTCACACAGTGAAGTCAAACAGATAATGCAAGCAGACAATGACTTCACGAAGACAAACAGTAAGTAAGAGAAGTGAGAGATAGAACCAGTTGCTTCAGGAGGACAGAGATTTGTTCGACCAGTTCCAGTTGCTGCGAAAACTGTAAGTCTGGTTAGGGAGTCTGAGATTCAACTCAAAAGACCGTGTCTTCACCTTATTCCCCTTGAGCTAAGGACACCTAGTCCCCGCCCAATCACTCTGGTAAGTCTTCAAGGTAGACTTCCAAACCTTCACAGACTTCGTTCACCGGCAATCCACAATGACTCTTGGATGCTCAGAACGTGACGCCTAATCGGCTGGAGGATTCATAGTCCTCAAGTGTAACATGTCTTCAGATCACGCGAATAGAAAGACTTCAGTGATGCCAAACACTCTTTGGGCTCTGGGTGGTTTGGGCTTTGTCCTCGCAAGGATTCTCTCTCAAAAGCTTCGGCGGTGGGTTGCTCTCAAACGACAAAAGCCGTATACTAACTCTGAGCAGCCAACCAATTTATGGTGTAGGGGGTGGGCTATTTATAGCCACTGGGCAACCCGAGCTAATTTGTCTGAAATGACCCTGGGTTACTAAGGAACTGACACGTGTCGCAACGGTCAGATTTCAAACACACGCGGCAGCTTGACTTGGGCTACAAGTAAAGCTGACTCATCCAACTCTGGATAAGATTTGCTCTCCTCGTCTTCGCTCGAAGACATAGGATTTGGTTGAGCATCACTTCAGTTACTCTGACTTTGTTCACTTGGACCCCACTTAACAGTACGGTGGTTCCTATGACTCAACAAAGAAGAAAAGGAAACAACGAAACAACTAAGTCTTCACGCTCCATAGTCTTCACTCGATGTCTTCTCATGTCATAGCCTTCAACGTGAATAGCTTCACAGACCACCATTGTTTTCAATGTCTTCATACATTTTTAGGGGTCATCTCCGGTAGGTAAACTGAATCAATGAGGGACTACTACCTGTGTTATCCTGCAATTCTCAGAAACACATTAGTCCCTCAACCAGGTTTGTCTTCAATACTCCAAAACCAACTAGGGGTGGCACTAGATGCACTTACAGAACATACAAACACCTGCCCTAGAAGTTTGAGATCGTGCCCGACTGTTTTGGAGTCTATTCAAGAGGTCCTTCAGCGCCCAGGGATTGACGCCAGACTGGAGTTGGATTGCCCATGTGTTACCAAGGACCCGGATCGTCCATGTGTTACCAATATCCCACATGTAAACTCACAGACGAACTTTGAGACGCCGTTTTGATGTCTGGGTTGCACTAAAATTCTGGCTCACACAAAACTTAAAGAACTATATGGGATTGGATGAGTACAAACGCTTGAATAAACCGTTTCTACTCAGTCAGGCTCCAGCGAGCCGTAAGTGGCCCTTGCCTGCATGCCTTGGGGAACGCGGGATATGAGACAAGGCGGCCATTACTCCCCACTCTCTCCCCTCACCGCCCAAAACCCCCCATTCACACACCTCTCTCGCAGCTCCTTCGTTAGCACTGATGGCCACCGATGCTACACAACCCCGCCGCTCGACTCTTTGCCTCGCCAACAAGCAAAGAATACAACCAATGTGTTGCCTCTGTCAACAAGGTGGACCTCATCTCCTCTGAGTTGGCGAGGATGCTGAAGGCCCCTTTCCCCATATGTACTAGGCCGCCGGCAGCGGCAAGGACTACGTTGGCCTGTAGTTCAGCTATTGCGTCGGGGACTACAACGAACGCTCAAGGGCGGGGAGATCGGCTGTGTTCCCGTGACCCTGGAGGAACCCCAGCCGCCACCGAAGCACCTTTCCTCGCTTCCTACTCCTCCTCCCGCCGTTGCTGGAGGGCGTCATCAGGCAAAGCATGCGGCGCCGGCGTCGGTTGAGACGACTCTCCTCCTCTCGCTCAGGTGGCGCAACGCGGGGACCTCCACTGGCGGTGAGGGGCTTGTGAGTACCCTGGGGCACGTGCTAGCAGCGGTGGCGCTAGGAGGCGGCGCCAGGGACAAGGTAGCGTGGGCGGCGGCGGTCCGGGTCAGCTGCATCAAACTTTGGGAGGTTCTTGCCCAGATTTGGCTCCCTTTTCAACGGCAACTCACTCGCACTGCAGGTGCTTCATGTGACCTCATCCGGAGGGTGATGGCGGGGCGGAGATGTTGGGTGGTTCGACGTGGTTGCAAGGACAGCAAGGTGGAGCAGATGCGCTCAGATCCGACTTTCCTTTGTGGCAGCAACTCGCTCGGGTGGCAGTTTTCGTGGCCACGGTCGGGTGGTCAACAGTGGATGCAGGTGGCGAGGTAGGATGAGTTGGTGGCAGAGATGTGTGGCCAGCAGTGGGGGGTTGGGTGGTGGTGGCAGCCGAAGAAAATCTAACTCCATTTATGTGGGTGCCTGAGGTGAGTGGTCATGTCTTCGGAGCTTCTTGTTAGGCCTGGAGGGACGCTCGCCGTGAATGGAAGGAGGTTAGGGAGTACTTGTGCTGCCAGAGTTGAGGTTCGACATTCGTGGAGACGACCAGGATGGGGATGCTTCAGGCGAAAACCTTGTGCTGACCTCGTTGGCAACGATGACGAGTTATTGATTTTGGGCTTTGTTTCCCTTCTTGAAGGCAATGATGGTATCTTGGTGAGCATCTATTCTAATGATCTATTGATAACTGGAGTAGCTGAGGAGGAGATTGTTACATTCAACCTAAAAAAGGAGCTATTCAAGCTGGGTGATCTAAGGCTTCTAAGTTCCTACCTTGGAATCAAGGTACAATAAAAGCTAGAGGGGATCACAATATGCCAGGAGGCATATGTAAGAAAGGTACTTCAAAGCGGTGGCACTGGCAATCCAACTCATGTTCTAATGGAGCCTTGTCTTAAACTAAGCAAGAAGAATGAAGCACCTGTGGTTGATGCAGCGGGGTATGAAAGTGCATTCGAAATATTGATCTATTTTGTTGGCACAGTGAGTCGCTTCATGAAAGCATCCACGACGGAACATTGGGCAGCAGTGAAAAATATACACATGTACATCAAAGAGACAATAAACTTCAGTTATGTCTATTTGAGAGAGAAGAAGAAGGAGATGGTGGAGCTACTTCACTATACTGATAACAACATATGACTGGAGATATTGACGACCGTAAGAGTACCTGGGGCGTGGGAGTGGGATATTTCCTTGGAAGAAAGAAAAGCAGAAACATGGCGCATTATCCTCCAGTGAAGCACAGTATACTACAGCTACAACTAGGAGGTGTCAAGGCGTGTGCCTAGGAAAGCCGCTTGGGTGACCACACAGCTAAGGAAGCAGAACGAGTGATGCTAAAAGTTGACAATAAGTCTACAATCTCTCTATGAAAGAATAAAGTGTGTCATGATAGAAGGAAGCATGCGATACGAGCTATTGCAACCTAAGGGAGTATGTGTGGAAGAAAGTAAATTGACATCAACTATGTTTGCATCCGTGATCACTTTGCAGATATCCTAAATAAATCTTTGGGACGATAAAAATTCGCGAAGATGCGGCGAAGTCCAAGCTGTGATGTGAGGACAACATGTTTATTGGGGGGTGATCGTTGAAATAAAGCATGATTGTCTTGTCCGGCCTGGAATGTATAATCACCGAGTAGTATACGGTTAGATTAGCTCAAAATTGCTATGTATCCAGGATCCAGCGACTTTCCAGTTCCGTACGTTGTGCCACCGACCGAATCCATCAGGTTGCTAGCCATACTAGTGCATCTCATCGATATGTTCAAGGCCACCGCTGGACTGGCTAGAAGGCACCGATTGGAGTTAACTTGTACGTGTGCATCGCTGGAAAGTACTCAGCAGTTGTGTTGTCAAGGTCGGGCCACTGTCAAATGGAGGAAGTAGATCTGGAGCTGGGCCTGCAGCGTCGTGGCCTCGAAGCACCAGCATCGCCGATTCCAACTCCTCGTGTACACGCCATTTGAGATAGCGAACAAAGACCCATCCTTCATGTTGCTACCTCTCTCCTAATACCTCTCACTCCCATTGAACGGCTAGGCTATTGAGGCATGGAACAAAACTATCATCTCTAGTAATTTCAATGCCAGGAAACTGATATCTCAAATAGACCCCAGGACGGGAATGGAGGCTTATAAATATGTAGGCCGTAGTTGAACTTGAAATTTTCTGTAATAAAGGTGATGGATTTGATGCCATAAAGAGGTCATGTACAATATTAGGTGCGCAGAGTTATTCCACATTTTTCAATGGCTTGGCACATATAGAGCTACTCATTCATGGTTTATTTCTACGTAGGCCAGGAAACTTCTTTCTATAAATTGATCATCACGTAGTCATTGATTCTTTATCTAATGGTACTTGAGAAGTTGCATAGACTTGTGTGCCATTTGATTGGTTTAAAATAACAATGTCTCAACAGGTCAACCCCACGTATAAATCATATCATTCTGATGTTATTATTTTGTGTAGCATTGCTATGCAGTGAATAAAATTTACAGATGTAATCTAGATCCAGAGATCTAAGAATAAATCTAACTACAGTTTGCGGTCAGTATGCACCGAAACCAGTTAAGGATTAAGAACATTTGTATGTCCTCGTCGACATTTAATAGATCTGCGCCTCCGCGAAAGCGATGCCGGACGGCGCAAACGACCGAAATATCTCAAAGAATGTCATTAGAAACCGCTATCTTGTTTTGCTTGCGTGTACAGTCATCGACGTTTAATGGACACATTAGAAATCGGTACACACTTACCATCCGTGGATGCTTAGCACATCATACTAATATAGAACCATATCCAACATCAGAACGGTATATAGCTATGGTAGAAGAAACGGTTCTCTTCGCTCCCTTTTAATGCAGCTAGATACTACTCCTTCCATTCCTAAATACTTGTCTTTCTAGAGATTTCAACAAGTGACTACATACGGAGCTAAATGAGTGAATCTACACTCATATTTATGTCTACATGCATCCGTATGTTGAGTCCATTTGAAATGCCTAGAAAGACAAATATTTGGGAACGGAGGGAGTACTACAGTAGCCTGTAACAGAGCTTCAGTTGAGCAGCATTTTCTTGCTTTAAGTTTTGTCGTGCCACTGAATGTTGCACGTTAATACTAGGCAGTTTGCAAGTGGTAGGCATACAGAAAGTTTGGCAGGAATCCAAGTCAAACCAGACAAGACACTCTAAATCATCTAAAAGCTACAAAACATTCTTGCTATGGATTAAAAAACCAACACCACAGCCTTCAGTGTCCTACATACCTGAAAACCAGTTCTGAACTTACTCTACACTTTCACTGTCCCTGGGTAACATAGTTAGGTGCAACAATAGTCAGTGTAAGGAACACATATATAAAACGTGACCCTGCAAAAAGCCACACAAGTAGCAACAATAGTTAACATACAAGAAAAACAAGCAGTGGATTTCTGCAGAGCTCAACGCTACTAACAATATGTCACAGCTGACAGCCATCAGTTCAGGAGGACAGAAAAAAGTCTCTAGAAAAAGGCAGAACGGCCCCACATTGTTGTATTTGATATCGATCTATTCTGGATCGTTTTCTGAACTTGCTTTAGGTTGAAAACTCAAGTGAATATTTTAGAATATGGCAAATTTATACATAGTCAACACGATATGTTCTTTTCTTTGTCAGCATCTGCATACTTGCCACAAATACTTGTTGTGTTCGAAGAAAACATACCATGCTTCTCCATTTGAAACTAGATGTGTCTTATGCTTGTAGGTGGGCAGCGGATCGGTAGATTTTGTAGTATTGACGATTTGACGTTATCGGTAGGTGTGGAACAAGCTGCTCAGCAGCCCTAGAATGTGTACTTCGTACTTAGTATACTGGGCCATTTCCCCGCGCTATCCAAATCAAGAGCTACTACTTTTTAATGTAGAAATGTTTCATACTTGCACTATGTGTAAACAAAGAGTATGCATGTGGTTTGCATGGGTTGCAAAATAGTGTTAGTGGATTCTGACATGGCACACTTTGAGGTGGAAGACCACATATTGAGAGAATTAGACTTAGTGGGATCAACTATTTAAGAATAGTACATAACTAGAAAACATAATACAGGAGGTTAACCTCGATATCTCCATGGCCAAGTTAAGAGACTTGGGCACATAGCAAGTCTAATCATATTATCTTGGTTAAAAAATGTAGCACCATTTGTGGTGCGGTTACCGTTGTTATCGTTGTTCTACTTTTTCCTGCTAGTGTTCTATGCGGCAGCGGTCTGCGAAAACCTATTCATCAGGCCTTTTTTCCGTTTATACCAGGATGCTATTTTGTTGTTGTTCTGTTATCTCTTTTGATCCCAGTTTGCATCATAAGGAAAGAAAAAATTGTTACAGCAGTAGTGAAACTTCAAAAGACGTACAAAGGGAATACTTTTCTGCGTTGTGCAGGGATAGAAGTATGTTAGAATATGAGGTTCAGAATGAAGGGGAGTGTTAGAATATGTTGTATAGGGATAGAAGTATGTTTAAGTTGTAATCTAATTCTATCTCTTCTTCTATTCCAACACTTCCACCGATCCTTTCTCTCTGTAATGATCGACCTAGATCGATCTTCCCCTTCTTGTAAGCCACGGTAATATATAGCAATGCGGCCTGAGCAAAGGGTTCTATGCTTCCCATATCAATTCACATGCCGATGCTGGTGAACACCCCGGCCGCACCCAGCACGAAGTAGCACGGCGCCAGCCACATGATGCTTATCAACGTCTCCGGCCCCACCGCCAGACGCGCCGTCTCGATCAACGCGGCGTACACCATGACGGCTGTGGACAGTGCGAGGCCGGAGGGAGCAACAAGCAACAAATACATCCCTTTTTCTCCATATATGCTGCTTTGTGTAATCAGTTCCTTAAGGAATAACCAAGCACTCTAGTGAACCAAATTACTTGGTTAATTTCCATTTTTCTTCAAGAAAACCTTGTCCGGCCAATTATTATAGGTAGATGTATGTTTTCTCTTACAAATTGCAGCGAGCTAGATTCTGCTCCTTTTTTTATTTCGTACCCTTCCATCTATAAGATTTCCAGTATGTACTCTGGTGGATATAGGAAGCTTCTTTGACTTTTCCTTTATTCTTGACTACTGAAGATGCACTTCCTGGATAGTATATGACATGTTTATCTAGCATATTACTAAGTGCAGAGGGCATATTTATCTACTACCTCCATCCCATAATATAAGAGCGTTTTCGGGGAGTAGCATATTTCCTGGAAGCTTCTTTGAATACATTTGTTCTTTGACTTTGCCGCGGGTTTTCTCCTCGCCTGCTTATCTTGCCCTTCGTGTTCTGATCATTTGCTGTCTGAAGTGAAAACATAGGTTTGATATCAGTGAAAGTAAAACTAACTAACAAGCTTGTAAATCCTTGCTCAAACTTATGCATGGGTTTTGCTACCAAGTTAAATTCATTGTCAGTTCCGGTTTGTCCATGATATAATTTGGAGGGTCATCTGAAGGACCATTTCCCTATCCCGTTTTCCTATTATATCGTAATCATGATACACGCATTTCGAAGCTGCATTCTATCAACCGGGTTGTGTTTCGTCGTTCGTTGTCTCCAAGCGAAATGGATCAGTGGCAACTGTTTATTGCCTTGATTATGTTCTTTCGGGTGTCAAGGATATCGTGACCCTTTTCAGCTAAATTTTTATGTCGGAGGTTGAGCTCGGAACCCACTCTAGTAAATTCAAGGATACGCAGAAGGCTCCTTTGAAAACAAAGATCCTTTTATGGCAAATGGTTAGGGGCCGACTGCCATTGAGTGACTAAATCATTAAACGACGCGGACTGGCAAACACAACTTGCACTTTATGTGGAGAGATTGAGAATCTGGAGCATATTTTGTTCAGCTGTACCTTGGCTATGTTCATGTGGAGCTGTGCACGGTCGTGGCTCAATGTCAATTGGGACCCAGAAAAAGTTAGCAGGGGGGCTCGGCTCGCTCGGGCTATTTATGGATCCCACGCGGCTCGGTTCCCCCCCTGCTAGGGTTTCCTGCTTCCGCCGCTGACCTGCGCCGCTATCGCCTTCCCATCCGTCGCATCATCAGATCCCACCCACCTCCACCCCTCCTTCTTCCTTTTGCTGCGGTGATCTCCATGGACAAATCAAGGGGCTCTTCCTGCGAGGAGCTTTCTGGTAGCAAGCGGCGCCGCGAGGACTCCCCAGCCTCCGCGGTAGATCTGGAGCTTGAGGCTTCGCTCCGCTCCAAGCTGGAGTCGGAGCAATCGGCGCGCGAGCAGGTGGCTCGTGCCCACGAGGCCTGGGCTTCGGGTCCGGAGCGGGTGCAGCACCCGGAGAAGGAGGGAGTGACTAGATCTGGCCAGCGGGGCTCTGGGTCTGGTCCCTCTCCTTCCCCGGTGCTGGATCCGTGGGAGGCGGCGGTGGCTTCTGGCGGTGTGGTGCCTTCGTCCTCGGCTTCCTTCCCGGCTCCGGGTGCTGGGCGTGGCCAGTCGGCCCCGTCTCGGCCCCTGCCTCCCCCTCCTCCTCGCTCGTTTGGGGCCGGATCTGGTTTTCGTCCGCCGCCTCGATCCTTCGCGGGGCCGGCGCGGCGGCCTCCCGGTCCGGCCTCGGGGCGCCCCATCCTCCGGGCATGGGGGATGGGATCCTCCCTCCTCCCCCGTCGCAGCAGCAATCCCGTCCCTCCTCCTCTTCCCACAGCAATCCCTCGGCGCTTACCTGCTTCGCTTGCCACAGACCGGGCCACTTTCAGTCTCGCTGCACCAATCCCCCATTCTGCCTGATTTGTCGCTCTGATGGTCACCTCACGGTTAACTGCATGGATAGGCAGAAACCTCCCGCGGTCATCCAGTTTGGCCTGGGTCTCCCTGGTTGTTCCTTCTTCGCCTTTGATGGGGACCTGCCTGTTTGGGAGGTGGCTCCTTCGTTGTCCAACCCGGCTATTGTTTCTGTCAAGGACCAAAAGATCTCCCCCCAAACTCTGCTGGAAGGGCTTCGCATCTGGGATGTGGCTGGTTGGGGCTGGCAAGTGGTGCAGTTGTTGGATTTTGACTTCTCTGTGGTGTTCCCCTCCAAAGATTGCCTACGAATGATCGCTTCCTGCACCAGCTTCACCTTACCTCTTAATCAACTGGTGGTTTCTGTCAAAGCGGCTGCTTCCAATGGTACTGCAGTTGGCCCTCTTTCTCAAGTGTGGGTGTTGATTGATGATCTGCCTGCTAGTCTGCGCTCGTCTGCTTTCCTCATGTCCTTTGGGACTTTGATTGGGAAACCCATAGAGGTGGATGAGGAGTCTTTGAACAAGGCTGGTCCTGCTCGGATGAAGGTCTGGTGTGTTGATCCTGATCAGGTGCATGGCCTCATTGATGTTTATCCTTCTCCCAACGGAATCAGGCTGCGGGTGCGGGTGGAGGGGGCGGCGGCGGCTTTCCATGCTCCACCTCCCCCCTCCTCCTGCTAATCCTTCGGATAAACATGACAAGGAAGGGGATGGTTCTTTTGGTGGCCCCAAT
Organism: Aegilops speltoides; assembly: GCA_021437245.1. Lineage (NCBI taxonomy): Eukaryota > Viridiplantae > Streptophyta > Magnoliopsida > Poales > Poaceae > Aegilops > Aegilops speltoides. Next base: position 501,924,567 of record CM038147.1, read on the forward strand.
CAGAGTTTTGGGTCTAATCTCCGCTTCACTCAATCTGAATGGGATGGTCTGGCCGACTCAGAACGTGAGCTGTTTCATTCTCAAGCGGCTGTTGGTGATGCTCCTCGTGAAGATGTTGTGATTCCCCCTGCTGCCCAGATGGCCCCCTCTGCTGCCCAGATGGCCCCCTCTGCTGCTGCTGTTCTGCCTAAGGCTCCGCCCTGCTCGGCCACTCCTGTGTCTGCTGCCTGCTCCAACCTTCCGGCTCGCCCTATCTCCCCCACTCGTTCGGGTATTGAAGATCTACCCGCCTCTCCGGCTCGTGATATGGTGGAATCCCAGCCCCCCTCGAAGAAGAAATCCTCAGTTCGCAAGTACTCGGCTAAGAGCCGGACCTCCTCGGGCTCGAAGCAATCCATGACGGGGATTTGTCGGTGTCTTGACCATGATCTGGGCTCCATGTCCCGCTCGGGCCCCCATGCTGGCTCTCCTGCTGCGCGGTCGCCTGCTATCCGCTCCCCGGTGTCCACGGCCCGCAAAGGTAGGCGGGTGACACATTCTGGTGGTTCCATTCTGGAACGGGCGGAGAAGCGGGCTGCGGCGAAGGACCTCCCTCCCCCAGGTACCTCCCCATCCCCATCTGTCGCTGTTTCTCCGGTTCGGGTGGTTTTACCTTCAATGTCTGATGATCATCTTTTAAACATCATGTCGGACGTGGGTTTGGTGGTTGATTCTTCTGTTGGCTCTCCCAGTTCGCTTCTTGACATTATTCGGGCTAATGAATTGGCCCAAGCTGCCATTGCAAAAGCCAAAGAGGCTGTTGCCTCGCGGGTCACGGATGTTGGGTGTGTTGCGGGGGAGGCTTCCGGTGCTGGTAGTGGCCAGCCCCCTTCCTGCCTTGCGAAGAGGGGCACTATTAAACTATCTAAACCCTGTGTGGCCCCCAGCAGGTCGAGCCTCCGTATCAAGAACCTTTCGTATAAATGAGGGCCTTATTCTGGAATATTAGAGGGTTCGGTGCTAGGGGGCGTCATGACCAACTGAAAGATTTGGTTCGTTCTAACTCTATTGACTTTGTGGGGCTGGTTGAAACGTTTAAGGATTCCTTTTCCCCCAGTGAGCTCTCTGCTATTGTGGGTATGGATAGATTTCATTGGCAATCCTTACCTGCTTCGGGCCACTCTGGTGGGATTCTGATTGGCTCTAATAAGGATATTTTTGACTTTGTTGCTTTTGATCATGGGTTTTATTGGGCTAGTGTTGTTCTCTCGCACAGATCTATGAATACCCTTTGTGAATTTATAGTTGTTTATGGGCCCGCGGATCACTCCTTTTCGCACCTTTTCCTTGATGAACTTTCGACCAAGATTGAGTCATGTACGCTTCCGATGGTTATTGGGGGAGACTTCAATCTTCTGCGATGCCCTCTTGACAAGAATAATGATAATTTTTCCTGGTCTTTAGCCAATGCTTTTAACGACTTTATTAGTGCTAACGCCATCCGGGAGCTTCCTCGGGGGGGGGGGGAGCTCGCTTTACTTGGTCTAATCATCAGGTGAACCCTATCAGATCCGTGCTTGATCGTGTCTTTCTATGTCCCAGGTGGGATTCCTTGTTTCCTAGGGCTTCTCTTTTCGCTAAATGTATTGTCGGGTCAGACCATACCCCCTTGATTCTTGATGATGGTTCCATCCGCAATAGACCTCCAGCTAGATTTCAGTTTGATGCTTCTTGGCTGTCTGTGGAGGGCTTTGTTGACATGGTTGCGGCGAAGATTTCCCAATCCCTCTCTCATAACCTTCGCTCGTTTGGCCCTCTGGATGATTGGCAGTCATGTGCTTATGCTTTACGTAAATTTCTTAGAGGCTGGTCGCGTAATCGTGCGGCGGAGGATCGCCGCACCAAAGCCTTCCTTGAAACTCAGATCCTGGAGCTGGATCGTATTACGACTCTATTGGGCTCTCTGATGATGGTTGGGCTGTTCGCTATAATCTGGAGGCTGCTCTTCTGCAGCTGCACCATCAGGCCGAGATTTACTGGCGCCAGAGGGGCACTCTTAATTGGACTCTCAAGGGGGACGCTCCTACTGCCTATTTCTTTGCGATCGCAAACGGTAGGCGTAGGCGTTGTGAGATTAATAGCCTGTTGATTAATGGTATGCGTTCTTCTGATCAGTCCGTGATTATGGCTCACGTGGTGGACTTCTTTGCGTCTTTGTTAGGGGCTAAACCTCCATCGGGCCTGTCCATTTCTCCCCACCTCTGGAGTTCTGGTCTTAAAATTTCCCCTGAGGAGAATGCCTCCTTGATGATTCCGCTCTCCGATCAGGAAATCTGGGATGTGGTTAATTCTGCCAATCCCAATGCTGCATCCGGGCCTGATGGCTTCTCCATTCCTTTCTTTCGGAAATTTTGGCCCCAGTTGAAACAGTTGGTGTGTAACGTTATCCAGGGTTTCTGTCTTGGTACTGTCGACATCTCTCGTCTGAACTATGCTGTGATATCCCTGATCCCTAAGGTCAAAGGTGCTGATGTCATTTCCCAATTCCGGCCTATAGCGTTGATTAACAACTTTGCCAAGTTCCCTTCCAAAGGCTTTGCGAACCGGTTGTCTCCGGTAGCTCACAGAGTTATTAGTCCCTTCCAATCTGCTTTTATCAAAGGGCGTTTTATTTTAGATGGTATTCTCTCCCTTCATGAGATTGTTCATGACCTTCATGTGTGGAAATCCAAAGCTATTATTCTCAAACTTGACTTTGACAAAGCGTATGACTCGGTTAGCTGGCCTTTTCTCAGGCAGGTTCTTCTTCCCAAAGGGTTCCACGGTGCCTATGTTCACCGTATCATGCAGTTGGTCTCGGGTGGCCACACTGCTGTTGCCGTGAATGGCGCGATTAGCAACTTCTTTGCGAATGGGAGGGCCTCCGCCAAGGGACCCTGCCTCCTATTTTTTTTCAACTTTGTGGTCGACGCTTTCTCAGATGCTCTCCGGCTGCTCGATGTGGGCACATTATTCCTGTGGTCTCTCACCTACTTCCGGAAGGGGTCTCTCATCTGCAATATGCGTATGACACAATCATCCTGGTGGAGTTGGACAATGCTTGTATTGCCAATCTGAAATTCATTTTGTTGTGTTTCGAAGCTGTTTCTGGTCTTAAGATCAACTTCGCCAAGAGTGAGGTTATAGTGACGGGGGTTGACCGGGCGGAGGCCTTGCGGGTGGCTAGGCTCCTTAACCGCTCTTTAGGTTCCTTTCCTTTCAAATATTTAGGTCTTCCAATCTCTCCTGGTCTGCTTCACGCTAAAGACTTCGCTCCGGTGGTTGCTAAAGTGGGGAATAGGGTGCTTCCTTGGAGGGGCAGATATAATACTAACGCTGGCAAAGTGGCTCTAATCAATTCTTGCTTATCCTCTCTCCCGATGTTCCTAATGGGCTTCTATCTTCTCACGAATGGTGTGCATGCTGGCTTTGACAAACATAGGGGTGGCTTTTATTGGAATTCTGCTGATAACAAAAGAAAGTATAGGCTGGTTAAGTGGCAGCTTATGTGTAAGCCAAAAAACCTTGGGGGGTTAGGCATTATTAACACTCTGGTGATGAATGTTTGTCTGCTCATCAAGTGGTGGTGGAAAATTATGACGGTGGGGGCCGATGTGCTGTGGTTTTTGATTCTTAAGGCTAAATATTTTCCTAACTCCAACCCTATGTTTGCCCCCGCTCGGCGTGATTCGCAGTTTTGGAAAGCCCTTGTTAAAGTTCGGCCGATTTTTTTGGAGCACGTCAAGTTTTGTGTGGGTAATGGGTCTGCTGTTCGTTTTTGGTTAGATTGGTGGTCTGGGGATGCTCCCCTGGCTATTAGCTTTCCGGTTCTGTTTTCTTATTGCCCCAATAATTGGGACTTGGCTTTTCGTCGGGCCCTGTCTCCTGAAGAGTTGGAAGATTGGCAAAGTCTTTCTGCCCTCTTCCCTGTGCTCTCGGAGGAGGCCGACTCCGTAGTTTGGCCTCTTGCGGCCTCTGGTAAATTTTCGGTCAAATCGTCGTATTCTAGACTGATTGGTGGTATTCCTTCGGCTAGATACTCCTGTGTTTGGAAATGCAAGGTCCCTCCTAAGATTAAGATTTTCCTCTGGCAATCCTTCCGTGGTCGCCTCCCTACCGTTGATCAGATCAAAAAACGCAATGGGTCGGGCTCGGAATTCTGTAACCTGTGTGGGGCTTTGGAAAACTCTAATCACATCTTCTTCAACTGTGTTCTTGCCAAATTAGTTTGGTCTTGCGTCAGATCTTGGCTTCGGGTCTCCTGGAATCCCTCCTCTTTCTCAGATATTAAAACCCTAGCCAAATCTTTGGTCGGGGTCACCAAGAGGGTATTTTGGGTTGGCTTGGGAGCCTTATGTTGGGCTCTATGGACCATTAGAAACAAATTTACTATTGATCTTACCTTCCCATCTAAGCCTGCTGATGTTCTTTTCAAATCATGTATATTCTTGCAGCAGTGGAGATTATTGACTAAGGAGCCTGATCGGGACGCCCTGGACCTGCTCATCGCTAAAATTCGGGCTTCGGCTGCTCAGATCTCCGGGTCGAATCATGCCGTATAATTCTGGTGTTGTAGTTTGCGGGAATTAGGTCTTCATTTCTCCCCGGCCTGCGTGCCGTGTTTGGCAGTTGCCTGTATCGTGAGTGCTTTGGGTGCTCTTTAACTTCTCCTTGTGGCTTTATGTTGTATGAACCATGGGTTTCGTGACGCTGCCGTATGGCTTTATCTACAAAGTCGGGACTAGGCCTTTTCTCTAAAAAAAGTTTCAACGTTGGTTTTCCAAGATATATCCGTACAACTGCTACTTCATTGCCAATGGCGCCAAACTAGATGTACCCCTATGAAAGAACTTTGTGTTTATTTTGTTCAAGGCAACATGTTAATGAGGCGCGCGAGCACCAGATCTAGGACAAAGAGGGCATCCCCCCTGGACCAGCAGCAGACTCCACCATTCACTTGGTGCTTTGCCTCCAGGGTGGTCAGTAAGTGCTTGGCCATGGTGCCTTTCAGTTCGCCCTCATGAGGGAGGCGACTGCAGGCACGCCGCCCTCACCCTCTTGTCGGCGCCAGGTTGGGGGGCGTTTCTGGGTGCTGGCCGACGCCGACGCCAACGATGATGATGCGGATGGGAAGGTGGACGGGGATGGCTTGCCGGCGCCGTCGGACCTCATCTGCAAGTTTTTCAACCCCGGATACGATGACGATGAAGTGGCAATGACTATTGACAAAGTGTTGCCCATGGACGATCCGGCTAGGACGGGGCTTCACGCAGGGGAGAAGAAGGAGATGACTCGGTGCGTCGTCCACCGGAGGACGGCGGCGACGGTGATCAGGCCATGGAAGGGCCCTCTCCCTAAGGTATGTCTTCCAAACCTAACTCTTTTCAACATGATTAGTCCGGAGCCTTGGAATGTGGTTCAAAGGAGAAAGAAGGGGCGTCGGGCGGTGGCTGGTCGGGGGCCGGCGGCAATCGCGGCGTCAACGCCGGTGATCCAGGAGATCGGGATCGCGGCGGCTCGAGCGCTCCATTTGAAATCTGTTTTGGGCTGTGTTGGGCCGGCGCAAAGCGAGTGCGGGCCGCATCGGAGTGGGTCGGGGTTAGCTAGGTATGAGGCCCAGGCTAAACCGGATGCCACCTATACTGAGTGTGCCGACGCATGCATGCGATCGAGTGATCGCTCTTCGTCTCGTCCGTCTTCGCTTCCCATTAGGGTTTCTCGTCATGGTGCTAAGCCGAGACTTCCATCGTGTGGTCCGAGCCGTGCAAGACGTGTCCCCCCTCCCTTGCGGCCAAGACAGACCGTGGGCCTGGTGCTTCGCCGAGGAAGAATCCTCCGGTGGCCGCCGGAGCGGGCCGTGGCGGTGCTGCACCGCTGGCTGGAGGGGCTGGGCGTGGAGTTGTGGCTCCGTCGGGAGTTAGACCTCCGTCGGCCACCGCAGCCGCGCTGGCTGCCGCGGGTCGTGGTTGTGGGCAGCTCGAGCCGAGGCCACCGGCGCAGGGTCTGGCCGCTGTGGCCGCGCCGCCGTGGTGCTACGCCAAGGGCCATCGCGCATGGGCTCGAGCGTGATCGCCATGGGCGGGCTCGTTGTTCAGGGCCGAGGCCGCCGCCGCCGAGAAGTGCCGTCATTCCTCACCGTTCTCAGGCTCAGTCCAATGGGCAGCAGCCCCAGGCTGCGCCGCAACCTCACTACGTCGCTAGGCCGCCGCAAAAACGGCCTGGGCCGGGGCAGTCTGTACCGCCTCAACATGACAACGTGGGGGATGGAGGGGCGGGTGTGGCTCGAGGTCCGACAAATAGTGGTGCTAATGGTCCGCCTCGTGGACAATGGGGTGACGACGGCTACAATGCTTATGGAGTTGGCCAACATCCTGGCTCGTCGTTGGCAGGCGGCGGCCATGGATATGCTTGGCAGAGCGGTGGAACAGTCGAGCGACCTTTTTACGGCCCTCCGGGCGGATTTATTGAGGTGGCAACTGGCCCAGATTATCGCTAGAGAGGTGGCTATCGCGGTCATCATGGTGGTCGGTACCGTCACCGTCAGCGCCTTCCACTTGTGGTTGTTGAGCCGACGGTTTGTACGAAGGCGGTTACGCCGGAGTTGTCCGGTCAGGCTATGGACGTGGTGACGACGTTGGCCAATGCTGAGATGCCAGGGACTGAGACCACGGTGGAGGGCTCGGTCGAGGCTGCTGACAGGTCAGATAAGGATAGAGCCTCCAAGTGGGCTCGTAAGAAGGAGAAGATGATGTGTTATCGCTATGGTGAAAAGGGCCACTTTATTGCTGAATGTGTGACCGAGTTATGTGATACTTGCCTCAAGCCAGCGCATGATACAGGGGAGTGCCTGATTCTGCATGACCGGATGCCGAGTATTACTATCTATGGGGTGTATTTTGCTGAGTTGATGTTCTTTGAGTCTCCGAGTGAGAGAGAGAGGAGACACAGAGCCTGGCCACTGGGGTTGTCAAAGTCACCAAAGGTGAGGTGTCGGAGGCTCAGATTGTGCAGAGGCTTGAGGAGTTAGCTCCTGGAGATTTTCAGTGGGAGCTTATCAGTCTCGAGGCTAACATGTATAAGGTTGATTTCCCTTCTGTTGAGGACTTGCAGCGACTTTTGAGTTTTGGGCTGTGCAGAGTGCCTGGGACTGAGTGCATCCTTGAGTTTCCTGAGTGGAAAAGGGTTGGGCCATAGGGCAAGCCTCTTACTCAGGTTTGGCTTCGCTTCTCGGGGGCCCCTTCGAAGCCGTTGGAGGATGCTCGGGTCGCTGCTAGCTTGGGCATATTGGTCGGGAAAATTAAGAGAGTGGATATTGCTTTTACCCGATCTCACGGGGTGGCCCGACTGCTAGTGAGTGTCTTGGATATTGACTTCGTGCCAGATGTGGTTAAGTGGACATATCGGGGCCAGATTTTCGACCTCCAGATTGAGTTTGAGGATATCGAGCTATTTGCTGAGGCTATGGCTGGGACTGATGGGGATATGTAGGATAAGGATGAGGGTTCTGGGTCTAAGGAGGCCCGAGTGGACGATGTTAGGTGAGAGTTATCCAACGGCTCAGAGTCCGCCTCATAGAAGTCCGGGGACGGGGCGGCACCATCTTCTTCGGTGTCGATGAACACCCTCAGATTTGGGTCGTTTGAGCCTGCTTCTGTGCCCCTCCCAGACTTTGGAGCGACTGGGGTGGAGTCTGGTGATGTGCTTGAGCGCACACTGCCTGCACTAGATTTTGCTGCTGCGGACGGATCCGTGGATGGAGGATTCGATGCGATTGGCACTGAGACGTCTTTGGTTGAGGGGGGGTGATGTCTAGTACACAACCTTCTTCTTGTAGACGTTTGTTGGGCCTGCAAGTGCACAGGTTTGTAGGACAGTAGCAAATTTCCCTCAAGTGGATGACCTAAGGTTTATCAATCCGTGGGAGGCGTAGGATGAAGATGGTCTCTCTCAAGCAACCCTGCAACCAAATAACAAAGAGTCTCTTGTGTCCCCAACACATCCAATACAATGGTAAATTGTATAGGTGCACTAGTTCGGCGAAGAGATGGTGATACAAGTGCAAAATAGATAGAAGATATAGGTTTTTGTAATCTAAAAATATAAAAACAGCAAGGTAACAAGTGGTAAAAGTGAGCGTAAACGGTATTGCAATGATAGGAAACAAGGCCTAGGGTTCAGGATACATCGAGATCGTGCCATAGAGGAACACGAGAGAGAGATCAAACACATAGCTACTGGTACATACCCTCAGCCCCGAGGGTGAACTACTCCCTCGGGATGATGAAGATGGCCATCGGTGATGGGTTCCCCCTCCGGCAGGGTGCCGGAACGGGCTCCCGAGAGGTTTTTGGTGGCTACAGAGGCTTGCGGCGGCGGAACTCCCGATCTATCTTCTGTTCTGGAAGTTTTAGGGTACAAGAGTATATATGGGTGCAGGGGTACGTCAGTGGAGCTGCGGGGGCCCCACGAGGTAGGGGGCGCGCCCGAGGGGGGGGCGCCCCCCACCCTCATGGGCAGCCCGTATCTCCGCTGACGTGCACTCCAAGTTCCCTGGGTTGCTTTCCTTCCAGAAATAACTTCTCCAGTTGATTTCGTTACGTTTTGACTCCGTCTGATATTCCTTTTCCTCGGAACACTGAAATAGGCATAAAACAGCAAATCTGGACTGGGCCTCCGGTTAATAGGTTAGTCCCAAAAATAATATAAAAGTGGATAATAAAGCCCAATATTGCCTAAAACAGTAGATAAAGTAGCATGGAGCAATCAAAAATTATAGATACGTTGGATACGTATCAAGCATCCCCAAGCTTAATTCCTGCTCGTCCACGAGTAGGTAAATGATAAAAAAAATTGATGCGGAGTGATACTTTGGCATAATTTCAATGTAACTCTTCTTACTTGTGACATGAATATTCAGATCCGAAAGATTCAAGACAAAACTTCATATTGACATAAAAATAATAATACTTCAAGCATACTAATCAAAGCAATCATGTCTTCTCAAAATAGCATGGCAAAAGAAAGTTCATCCCTACAAAATCATATAGTTAGGCTATGCTTCATTTTCGTCACACAAAGATGTTCCCAACTTCTATACCCCCGATGACAAGCCAAGCAATTGTTTCATACTTAAATAATCTCAAACTTTTTCAACCTTCACGTAATACATGAGTGTGAGCCATGGATATAGCACTATGGATGGAATAGAATATGATGATGGGGATTGTGTGGAGAAGACAAAAAGGAGAAAGTCTCACATTGACGAGGATAATCAATGGGCTATGGAGATGCCCATCAATTGATGTCAACATGAGGAGTAGGGATTGCCATGCAACGGATGCACTAGCACTACTAGGGAAAAGGCTATACACAGAATCTTAGCAGCAGTAGCTGTTCAAAAACAGCTTAGTGTTATTTAGCAAGAGCGAGCTACTAGAAACCGCTACTGAGACACAAACTTAGCAAGAGCGCTGTTGAAGAAAAAGCGCTACTACTAATATTCACATTGGTAGAATGCTAGGCTACGATAGCAAGAGCGATCTTAGCGTAAACGCGCCATCGCTACATCACAGCTTAGCAGCGCTTTCAGAGAAGAGCGCTACTACTAACAAAAATAAAATAAGATGATAAACAAATGGAAATTTAAATGAAAATTAAAGAAATAGAAAAAGGAGAAAGGGAAAATAAAATGTAAAGCAAAATAAACGAAAAAGTGAAAAATCGGAGGAAGGCATAGCAGCAGCGTTTGTTTGTAAGAGGCGCTATAGCTAACGTAGCTGCAGCGCGTGCCCTAGACCCCGCTATAGAAACAGAATAGGAAATTAGCTATAGCAGCAGCGATTTTGATTTAAAGCGCTATAGCTAACTTAGCTATAGCGTGTTTTATGAACGCGCTACCGCTAAGTTTGACTTAGCCAAAAACCGCTTCCCCGCCACCACTTCCCCAAATCCTCAAACCCCACCGCCGCCGCCTCCTCGATTCGTCGCTTCACACTTCGCCGCCGCCGATGACGCGCGCCATCAGAGCCGTCTTGCCGACGACGCCGGAGCCGCCTCAACGCCACGGAGCCGCGCGACTCGCTAACGCCACCGAGCCGCTGCCGACGCCACCTTCCTCGCCGTCACCGAGATGCCTCGCCTCCCTCGCCACCACGGAGACGCCTGCCTCCTCGCCACCACACCGCCTCCGTCGCCACCACCGGAGCCATCATCTGTAAGCCCCCACCCCTCCTCTCTCTCTAATGCATAGGTTAGCCAGTTTTAATTAGGTTAATTATCTAGGTTTTAGGGCAAAATTTTAGTTAGGGCATTGACAGAGAAGTAGTTAGGTTAACTAGTTTAATTAGGTTAATTATCTAGGTTAGTGCAAAAACTTAGTTAGGGCTTTGACAGAGAACTAGTCAGGTTAACTAGTTTAAGTAGGTTAATTATCCATGTTAATTAGTGCAAAAATTTATCTTAGGCTTTGACAGAGAACTAGCTGCTAACTAGTTTAATTAGGGTTAATTATCTAGGTAAACTAGATTAACTAACTAGGTTAAATAGGTAGGTTAATTAGGTTCGTTGGATTAAGAAGCTAGGTTAAGTAGATTGGCAAAGGTTTTGATTTTTCAAAAGACCACTATTTTTCAAGGAAAAGAATTTAGGCAAATTTTATTTTTCATTGAAGTGGTCATGTCATATCTTTTCACCGAAGTTGTTCGATTGTGCCCAAGTGGTGGCTTTGTTGTTTCTGTGAATGATGTTGAGTGGTTTATGTTTTGCCGAATGTCGATTCATTTCGTTCCGCAAATTTCAGGTTCTCGATTTGTCCACTTTTAGCAAAGGTCATGCCGAAATTTCCGTGAATTTCGCATGACTTGTGCTACAAACTAGGACATATCGAGTGCCCGGATTTGCCGCACCAAGAAGGAGTCAACATTCCTGCAAAACAATAGTCCTTTTTATGTCATTATTCATTTTATTAGGTCTAGAATTAATTGACTAGATTTAATCATAGGAAACATGGCTAGCAACGATGAAGGACAGGGTTACGGTGATTATGACGACGCTCACCGGGCGGCGCATTTAATTTTTAGCTTTACCGACGATCAACAGATGTTGTTGCTGGGCCCGGCATCGGGGACTGAGACCGACACGCAGACCGGTGCTGAGACCGATACGCAGACCGGTGCTGAGACTGACACCGGCGCTGAGATTCAGACCGGCATCGAGACCGGCGCTGAGACCGGTGCTGCCTCAGGGAGCGGATCCGATGTAGCACCGAAAGCGAAGAGGCAACGGGTTCCTAAGAAACTCAGGAATACTAGACTGGTGGTCACGGAAGTGGACAACGGCAATTATGAGCCAAAGGCGCCCGAGGAAGCGCGCGCGTGCTACGGCAATCAAATAGGCTGCATCATACGGACAACCGCCACCATCAACGATGAGAATCTAAAGAAGATAGAAAATATGAGGAGCTCCCTCCTAAAGAAGTTACACCAGATATTCTTGTTCCCGGGCCGGAATGAGAAGGATTATGAAGATCCAAACAATGACCCGGCAATGAAGAAGATAAACAAACACGCCATGACCAAGTTTAGCAACGCGTTGGCTGCCTGGAAAAATCGAGTGAAAGCAAAGATCAACGACGGGGAACCCTACTCCGAGATTGTAAAGGAAAGTCCGACAATCACGGAAGAGCAGTTTCAAATATTCAAGGAGGCTTGCGAGGCGAAGCTGCCAAAGAAAAGTCTAAGTACATGAAGGGGCTTCAAAGAGAAACATTGGGACCCACCACTCGGAAGCCGTGGTTACGGGCGGAAAGAGGTCCAAATGGGCCAAGGAGGACGCGAAGCCGCGAAGTCCGGGCATCCTGCACTTTGGCGGATTTCACCGTCCCGCAGAGCGTGACGCCCCGAGGGCCCGCCACCGCTGGGACCCATCAAGAAGGTTTATGAGACAACACCGGTCATTACGGAGTTCATGAGACTACTGGTAATTTTAGTTTCTAATCAATTCGATCGCACACGTTAGTCATATTTGTAAACGATCCTTGTGCCTTTTGCAGAGAGAGCAACGCGGATTGCGGCAAAGCGACTCGCCGTCGAGGCATTGGCGAGGCCAAGTGGGACACTCCATTCAACCGGCGTTGAACATATTGAAACGACAACCGTGGATACTCGACCGTCAGATGGGCGTGTGCACGTGTCGGAGCCGGCGCCACGTGGAAGAAGTACTACCGTGAGACCACGGAGGAGAGAAAGGAAAGACGGAGGTTAATCAAGAAAGCATCGACAAGAAGGTTGAGATTGCGGTTGAGAAGAAATCATCTCGCAGCGAAGAACAGCGATAGCTGCCGCAAAAAAAGCGATTGCAGATTTATCTACGTTGGTGACGGGCGTTCACACTTGGACAAGGGAAAATCCAAAAAATGCAGAGGACTTTCCCTTGCTGACTTCTTGGCAGCACATGCTCCCGCGACCGGCTCCGCTCCTGCTCCCCGCACTGCTCCCCACACTGCTCCCCAAGACGGCTCCAAGACCAGCTGCCAGACCGGACGTGCTCGGTGGTGCCTCCTCTTTGGCTGAGCTCGACGCCCTCACGGTATCTTCCACACCGCCCCTTCAATATAAATGTATAATCTCCGTTTTCGTTGTTTTCGGATGTCTCACGTCGCATACTTTTATTTGCAGACCGACGAAACCCCGTGCACCATATTGTACACCATCGGCGAACAGAAGGTGGACGTGGGGAAGGGGACGATAATGGAGCCGATGGAACCATTGTTCCACAGCCGGCCGATCCCCCCGAACGTCTTCAAGGTTTCCGTGGCCAGTGCCAAACCGGGCCACGAGAATTTGCCTCCTCTAATACTAGTGGGGGATGACGACGAGACCCCGCGGCGGCTTGGTGATTGTTGCAATGGGTGGTCCTGTTGTGGCCAAAGAGTCTGCCTCGTCTGGAGGCGGCCGGGAGAAAACCCACGAGCACGCAGCCTCAGCAAGGTATGAACATCAACACCCCACCTACCCAATTAGCGTCGGGTGTCGGGTTGGGTGATAGCGGACGGGGTAAGCAGGTGGCTCCATTAGAGGCTGATGACGTCGCCATGGATGAGGATGAGGATGACGATGGCGCTGAACAGTATGTCTATACTGGCGCCTCCTCAGGGTTTGAGCATCATGAGTCGGTGCCTGAATTACCGTCTCAACGTGTTATTGATGACCATCCGGTGGTAAAGAAGCCTAGGAAGAGAGCGAGGAAAGGCAAAAAAAGCTGATTCTATGATCCAGCCGCCAAAGAGCCTCGGCCGGGATGTGTAGATATCCCGATGCGGATAAATGGCATATCGGTAAACCAATCCTACCGAAACAGCGCCACGGGCCAGATTCGCGATCCGAGGAGACTTCATGACGATGTGCTGCGGGTAGAGAAAGGCCTCATCGCCTCGAAGATCCGGGATACCCACTCTACGTGGTTAATGTTCCGCAGCAAATGTCGTAACGTCAAGGGCTTCCCGCGGATAAGTTCTTCCTCCGATTCGATTACATATTCGACATGTTTCACGTGAAGAAGCTGGATTTTACTTTTGTCCGCCTTTATGCCTTGCACATGAGCTACATCATTGGGGTTGAGCAGATAGCTCATATCGTGTCGCTGACCCGTACTACATGCACGAGGCCTTCTTGGGTGTCTCGTGCACAGCATCGTGAATACGCGAGGGATTACATCGTCGGTTTCATGCTCGCCAATAAGGACAAGGAGGCGATTCTCGTGCCTTATCATCCCATGTAAGTCATCCGCTGCTATCCTTCCTTCGATTTCAATAATTCATTTGCACGGTGGAGGCTAATTAATTTGAGGTGTACTTATTTTATGCAAGGCGGGCGCGCCGTCCTCATCATCCTCTACCCCGATTCTCCCACGCTCTTTACTTGGACTCGTCAAGAACATTCACAAAAGGATTACACCCACATCAAAGATGTTCTCGACGGTGCTATGTTTTACTACCAAGCAAGGGGTGGAGATGTTAGGGACAAGAAGAAAAAGGCGGCAGCACGCCTTCACCATAAGACCGACTTCGCTGCATCCAAGAACCGAACGATTATCTTAATGATGGATTCTATGTCCTACACCACATGCCGGAGTACCGACGGGATCACCGTAACCTTCACATGGCACCTAGATCTAGCGATGCCCATATTCGCAATGGGCAAAGGACATAGGAGATATCGAGGATCATCGACTTGAGCTGAGTTCTATAACATCCAGCGAACTTGCCCAAATCATCATGAATGAGGTCGTCGGAAAAACAGGGATGTTCCATGCAGAAGGACAAATGTCGCGGGAAGACGTCCGAACATGGATAGCCTCTCAGCGTCTCGACATGAAGCCTTTCACAAAGCTCGATGACTATCTCCCTGACTTGGATGGATGGCACGACATGCTGGAGTGATTGTCGATATATGACAATGTGTCCGTTTAGTCCATAGTTTCTTTTATGACAAAACTTTGAGTTATGCACGGTGAAACTTTATTTGTGATGTAATTAAACCGTCCTCCTCGACTAGCGAAAATCACTCTAGTTAGGTCATTTGGGTACGATGAACTTTGTTATTTTTATGCTTATGATATGTTGTTTCTATTTTTGCCAAGTCTGTCTCTTTGTGTTGCTCAACTATATATGTTGAATATCATCAACTCATGTAACGATGCAGGTGCATAGATCATAAATGGCGACGAAGTGCTACGCCAGGAGTATATATACGACAAGTGGCCGGAGTGAAAGGCCAAGGTGTACCGGTTTTCGGTTTCGGCGAGTTTACACGCGAGACTTAGTTTAGGTTCACGCTAATGCGAGAGAGGATACGAACTCATGTACTCAAAGTGATAGCTATTCTCATGTATATCATTGTTTAGATGGATGACGATGTATTTGCAAGTAATCGAGACTTGTATCGCTATTTTGAGATTGATGACGAGATCGAGACCACTTTGTGTTGGATGATGATTATGATGATGACATGATTTGATGAGACTAATTGTATGTATATGCTATGATTACATTTGTATGTGGATGATATGCTAAAGATTATTGTATAAAGCCTATTCAAATGCAAAACAAATAAAAACAAATCTGCAGGAAAAAACTAATAAAACTAGTAGTAGCGAGGGGGATTTAGCGAGAGCGCCGCTTACGATGAGCGCTTACACCAAAACGGCGCTGCAGCTAATACCAGTAGCGCCCTTTTCTAAACCGCGCTGCAGCAATTGTGTAGCAGTAGCATGTGTCAACACGCGCCATGCTACACGTTAGTCAGAAGCGCTTATTAGTAGCGCCGGTACCCGCGCTACTGAGGGTGCCCAAACCCGCGCTGCTGCTAGGCTTTTCCCTAGTAGTGTAGAGCTATGAATGCTCAACAAAAGAAAACTAGTGGGTGTGCATCCAACTCGCTTGCTCATGAAGACCTAGGGCATTTGAGGAAGCCCATCGTAGGAATATACAAGCCAAGTTCTATAATGAAAAATTCCCACTAGTATAAAAAGACAACTTATGAGACTCACTACATGAAGAACAAGGTGCTACTTTGAAGCACAATATATGAGACTCACTACATGAAGAACAAGGTGCTACTTTGAAGCACAAGTGTGGAGAAGAGATAGTAGCATTGCCCCTTTTTTGGGGGCCTTTTTTTGGCCTTTCTCCTTTTTTTTGGGGCCTTTTTTTGGGCCTTTTTTTTTGGGCAATGCTCTATTAATGATGATCATCACACTTCTATTGATTACAACATAAGGATTACAACTCGAAATTTAGAACAAGATATGACTCTATATGAATGCCTCCGACGGTGTACCGGGATGGTGCAATGAATCAAGAGTGACATGTATGAAAAATAATGCATGGTGGCTTTGCCACAAATACGATGTCAACTACATGATCATGCAATGACAATATGACAAAAGTAATGTATGTCGTGATGATGAACGGAACGGTGGAAAGTTGCATGACAATATATCTCGGAATGGCTATGGAAATGCCATAATAGGTAGGTATGGTGGCTGTTTTGAGGAAGATATAAGGAGGTTTAGGTGTGATAGAGCGATCGTATCACGGGTTTGGATGCACCGTAAGTTTGCACCAACTCTCAAGGTGAGAAAGGGCAATGCACGGCATCAAGAGGCTAGCAAAGGCGGAAAGGTGAGAGTGCGTATAATCCATGGACTCAACATTAGTCAAAAGAACTCATATACTTATTGCAAAAAATTTAAAAGTCATCAAAAATCAAGTACTACGCGCATGCTCCTAGGGGGATAGATTGGTAGGAAAAGACCATCGCTCGTCCCCGACCACCACTCATAAGGATGCACAAGCCAGGTACACTTCATGTTTCAAATTTGTTACACAACTTTAACCATACGTGCATGCTACGGGATTTGCAAACTTCAACACAAGCATTTCTCAAATTCATAATTACTCAACTAGCACGACTTTGATATTATCACCTCCATATCTCAAAATAATTATCAAGCATCAAACTTATCTTAGTATTCAATTCACTCAAAAGAAAGTTTCACATATCTTGAATACCAAGTATATTAATATTAAGCAAATTACCATGCTATTAACGACTCTCAAAATAATCTAAGTGAAGCATGAGAGTTCAACTATTTCTCCAAAATAAAACTACCACCATGCTCTAAAAGATATAAGTGAAGTACTAGAGCAACAACAAACTACTCCGAAAGATATAAGTGAAGATCAATGAGTATCTAAATAATTATGCAACTATGCGAAGACTCTCTCTCATTTAATAATTTCAGATCTTGATACTTTATTCAAACAGGAAGCAAAGCTAAAGAAAACTACATTGCAAGGATAGCACAACTCATGTGAAGAAGCAAAAACTTAGGCTCAACCGATACTAACCGATAGTTGTTGAAGAAGAAAGTTGGGATGCCTACCGGGGCATCCCCAAGCTTAGATGCTTGAGACTTCTTGAAATATTATCTTGGGGTGCCTTGGGCATCCCCAAGCTTGAACTTTTGTGTCTCCTTAATTCCTCTCATACCATGGTTTCTCTTTTTATCAAAAGCTTCATTCACAACAAACTCAACAAGAACTCGTGAGATAGGTTAGTATAAACCAATGCAAAACCTAATCATTTTCTACTGTAATGAATCACTAAAATTATTATTCAACATTGAGGAGAGTGCCCCGATAGAGGGTCAGGAGGTTAGGGCCGCGGAGCTCGGTTGTGAGGACCGGGTCGATGAGCATAACACGCCTAAGAGAAAGTGGAGGCATAAGATTTATCCTGCATCCACGGTGCGTAGGAGTGCTAGGGTCCGTACAGCCAAAAAATTCCATGGTGAACTATGAGAGGCATCTTTTGGAATAGCAGAGGTCTATTTGACTTGGCTAAAAGAAGGTTTCTAGCGGATGCTTCATTTGAACATAGGTTGGAATTTATTGCCCTTTCCGAGACTGGAAGGGACAATTTCTCTCCTTAGTTTTTGAGCACTTTGTCCGGCGGTGTCGATTTTGATTAGCACTGCCACTACAACAGGAACCCCCCTACAGCAACGCTTTTTTCTGTATCTAAAAGTCCATATATGCATTGTTAATGACTTTACCAACGGTTTGGCATGCGTAGCCTTATCCAGTGTTGCTAATGCATATTACAACGCTTATACTATCGTTGGTAAAAGGTACCGTTGCAAAAAGGCAACAAATAAAATTGACTTGTACAACACTTCTATATGTTGGTGCTCAATGTACAGGAATCAAAATCACATTGCTTGCCAACAAAGATTTTGCAACCCTTACATATATAATGTCAATTATATTATTTTATATACATTGCCAACAATTAAATTAACATTACATATAATGGTGATAATTATGTATTTCAAGTGAACAAAGAACAAGAGAATATACTCATCGAAGGAACAAATCATATATACTAGATAAAATTGTTGGATTACAAGAGTGGATATTACAGGAGGAACATCATCCATATGTGATGCATAATCTAAATATTTTCTTGACAGCACAACTGAAACCGAAAGCATCCATCAACATCCCTACACTTAGCTAAAACTTAGCCCAGGAATATCATCCCTACTACTTAACTAAATTGAAAGCATCCAACATCATCATCATGAACGTACAGGAACATCATCATCATTATCATCAGTATACTTCCCACGCATCCATATAATCACTCATTTATCTTTTGAATCTACAAACAAAACACAAAATGAACTGTTAACACACAATGCATTAAGAAAAAACAAAAAAAAACGGTTAACTTTGTACGGTAATGCATTAACAGTAGTTAGAGAACATGTAATATATTTTGAACATCTCACAACTGGTCATTTATGTCACGGGTTCAGAAGAAAAAAATAGATGGCCAATTTGGGACGATAAAACTGGAAACTCAAAATAAAATATACCAAGAATATTAACCATGTATCTATGTTTCTACAGAAAGAGGCGTTTTTGCTCCTGTATATGAGATGAACACTTAAAAGGAGGACATTTATTTTGTTTTAGTGATATACAGCAAATCCATTGAAATGTTCTATAGATAACACAAAAGAGATGACTGGTTTTCCTTAACACAAAAGATATGATCGGTTTTTCTGTTTAGTCTATATCATTTTTTACACTATATAATGCGAGGCAGAAAACCTGGATTTCTAGTTCATTTATGTTGAAGAGTTTCCAAAAATCTTCCATTGTAAGACTTAACAAATGCATATGTAGTTATGTACGCATATCATCAAATCTGTGGTATACATACTTATCTATAGTATAAGATATATTTTTCATTCATGATACATACATGTAGCTTAATTGTTTCCCTTTTAATTAGTACAGAAAATCATGGATTTATTAATAGATGTATTTCGCTCCTAATGAGTTTGATATGGTTTTGCTCTCTTTAGTATAGGGTCACAATAATAACATAGATTTAGAAAAGAAAACATAGATCATATACTATACATACCAATATCACAGCATGCGTGGCTGTGTGTATATGTATATGGTAAGCATCGGTAATCCTCTCTTAGCTTAGCCCCACTGCAACTATCATATGATACATGCTCTCCACAGTTATATGAGCTCATCATCCATGCATCATGCGAAAAGGTGTAAAGTAGTGATAAGAAATTGTCCTACAAATCAAACCTGTAGTCCAGTACGTACGCGTATAAAATAGAACTTTATGAAGCCAAAACCTACACACCTGGAGACATGGGATGCAGCCAAAGCGCAGATTAGAAGCTCATTCAGCCATTATACGTCCTTGTTGGGGGCTCTCAACTTATCCTCTTCATCGCCTGGGCTTTCGTTAGGTAATCTGTAATGACGTGCTCAGTGTGCTTTCTTTATTTGCTATAGATCTATTCCTATTATGTGGAAAGGAAGAACTGCGGCAACGAGGTTACACACTGTCAACATGAATCAAAAGCATACAGCATGAGTCTCTCCTTTAGTATATATTCCATTATTTGAGAATGGAAATACATGTATGCCAGGGCATATTGTGTGCTTAACGAAAGAAATGGATACTGATAACGCACCTACAAATCTTAATACATATCTTCAGATTTTTGAAACTGATAACGCACGTCATCAGGATCCCCCAAGATGAAACTGTAGGCTGTACTTTCTCATTGTAGAGGTCTGAAACTAAAGGAAGCACATCATTAGTATTCCCCAAAACAGAACTCTAAGCTGCACCTGCACGTTTCAGATTTCAGTAGCACAACACAACATAAACCCCCGAAAAAAAAACACAACATGAAAATCCTCAAAAGCAAAAACGCACTCTCTTGTTGCTTCTTGCATACCTGCGACAAGTGTTCAATAGTTCCTCTTCTCGGCAACTTCACCAACAATAGCGGCTGTCCAATCAGATACAAACTGCCTTTGATGTCCACTGCATTGGGTTGCAGTTTTGGTCAGGCATGAATCTGAGATTGGATAGACATCCTCGACAACCAAGATGACTTGCGGCGTCATTGGGGCAGTGGAGATTAAAAGATTGCAGAGAAGGGATCAGGGAGATGCTGCCTAGATCGATTTACATGGTTCACACGTGAATAGTGGAGAACGATTAGGAGGAGCACTGGAGGAGGACGAACGGGGCTACACATGTGAATGATGCATTGGAACCCCGAGGGCTACAGATGTAGAATGAGGGATGTGGTTGCGTGTGCTTGTTCATGGTCGTACCTTGGATTCGCCGGTTATCGTAGGGGAGCGGTGACGAGGGGCACCGCGCCAGGACGAAGGTTCACAGGGTGGTGACGAGGGACGGCGCGCCGGGACGGAGGGTTGGCAGTGGTGAGGGGCGCAGCTGGGACACAAGATCGCAGGGAGTGGTGAGGGGCGGCGGCCGCCGTGGGAGGGAGCAAGAGGAATAGGGAGGGTGGGGAAAGGGAGCGACCTAGATTAATTGTGAAAGCCAACTTAGGCTGGGCTTTACTTAGAGTTGTGGTTGGTTGCAATGGCTCACGAGCTGCACGTACAACACATATGTTACGATGCATATATGCGTATCTATCGTGAATTTTGCAACATATAGTCAAAATGTTGTATAATATCTGTTGTTTTATAGGGGGTATCCTTGTAGTGTGCCTTCCCCCAAGAGGAAGATCAGGGGGGATCCTTCTTGGGGTGAAATGTGAGGCGCTGGAAGACCGAAGTGTGGTTATGGGTGACTTTGCCATCAAATTTCAGGTAAGATCCAAAGTCGATGGCTTTAATTGGGCACTGGTTGCGGTGTATGGGGCCGTGCAGCCGGAACTAAAACCAGACTTTTTGGCGGATCTCGTCCAGATTTGCGGGTCTGAACAGCTCCCAATTTTGGTAGGGGGTGATTTCAACATTATTAGAAGGAGATAAGAAAAGAACAATGATAATTTCGACGCTAGGTGGTTGTTCATGTTTAATACCATCATTGAAAGCTCGGATCTTAGAGAGATAGAGCTTTCAGGTCGAAAATTCACTTGGGCTAATACTTTGCAAAACCTGACGTATGAAAAGCAAGATAGAGTCCTAGCAAGCGTTGAGTGGGAACAGAAACCCCCATTGGTTACAGTCCAAGCATTATCTCGCGGTATCTCTGACCACACACCTCTACTAGTTCATTCTGGGGAGGCAACACATGTGGGCAACAAAAATACTTTCTCTTTCGAACTTGCGTGGTTTGAAAGAGAAGGGTTCCTGGATCTGATAGCCAGAGAATGGGCGATAGATGCAGGAGGAAGGTCTCCTATTGAGAGATGGCAGAATAAGATTAGAAATTTGAGAAGTTTCTTTCGAGGATGGGCTAAGCATCTTAGTGGGATCTATAAGATTGAAAAGAGAGACTCCTTACACTTATTCAGTCCTTAGATGTGAAAGCCGAGTACTCCATTTTGCAATCCTCAGAGCTTCATGCTAAAGTTGATGCGGAGATGAGATTGAAAGAGCTGTTGAGGGAAGAGGAGTTGAAGTGGGCATTGTGAGCCAAGGTTCGTAAAGTTGTCCAAGGGGACGCCAACACTCAATTCTTCCATATGATTGCCAATGGCAAGCACAGAAAGAAAATAATCTTTCAGCTTGAGCAAGACGAGGGAACGATCATAGGACAAGAGAACCTAAAACTTTACATAACAAACTATTACAAGTAGCTATTTGGGCCTCCAGAGGATAACTTGGTGTCCTTGGATGAGTCGAGGATTGAGGATGTGCCTCAGTTGGCTGCCGATGAAAATGAGGTATTGACTGGACCATTCTCGGAGAAAGAGGTGTTTGATGCGATTGCACAGATGAAGAACAGTAAAGCTCTGGGGCCGGATGGATTTCCACCGGAGATTTATAAGAGGTGTTGGCACACTTTTAAAGGGGATCTGTTACCGATGTTCCGGGATCTGTTCTCCGGACAGCTTCAGTTGTTTCATTTGAATTTTGGAACAATAACCTTACTCCCGAAGAAAATAGAGGCTGTGAGAATTGAGCAGTTCAGGCCTATCCGTCTTCTTAATGTTAGTTTCAAAAAATTTACCAAGGTTGGGACTAATAGACTCACATAGATTACGCACTCTGTGGTGCAGCCGACCCAAACTACTTTCATGCCGGACAGAAACATCCTAGAAGGGGTTGTAGTCCTGCATGAGACGCTCCATGAACTCCATACGAAAAAACTAGACATGGTTGTTTTCAAAGTGGATTTCGAAAAGGTGTACGATAAAGTTAAATGGCCGTTTCTGCAATAGGCTTTGTGCATGAAAGGTTTCGACCCGGCTTGGAGAAACCAGGTTGAATCCTTTACGCAAAAAGGGAGTGTTGGAATCAAAGTGAATGATGACATAGGTCACTATTTCCAGACACATAAAGGCCTGAGACAAGGAGATCCGATGTCACCTATTCTGTTCAATATCGTAGTTGACATGTTGACCATTCTAATAGGTAGGGCAAATGATGCTGGTCAAGTAGGTAGCCTGGTACCTCATCTAGTTGATGGAGGGGTGTCTATCCTACAGTACGCTGATGATACTATAATTTTCATGGAGCATGACTTGGCAAAAGTGCGAAACATGAAGTTGGTGTTATGCTTATTCGAACAATTGACGGGGTTAAAGATTAACTTTCACAAGACTGAACTGTTCTGCTTTGGAAGAGCCAAAGAAGAACAAGAGGCCTATAAGCAATTGTTCGGTTGTGAACTTGAGAATTTACCTTTTACGTATTTGGGTATACCAATTCACCATCGTAAGCTAACAAATAGAGAATGGAAGTGTATCGAGGATCGATTCAAGAAGAAACTAAGCTGCTGGATGGGCAAGCTGATGTCGTATGGGGGCCGGCTAATTCTGATTAATTTGGTTCTCACGAGCATGCCTATGTTTCTTTTGTCGTTTTTTGAGATACCAGTCGGAGTTAGGAAAAGACTGGATTTCTATTTATCCCGTTTCTTCTGGCAGAGTGATGATTTAAAAAGGAAGCATCGACTCACTAAATGGGATATTATTTGCCGACCAAAAGACCAAGGGGGTCTCGGTATCAAAAATCTTGAGGTGAAAAATAGATGTCTTCTCAGCAAGTGGTTGTACAAGTTATCTGTAGAGTCGAAGGCCACGTGGGCGCAGATTCTGCGTAACAAGTACCTTCAATCCAACACTTTGTCACAGGTGACAGTGAGGCCGACGGACTCACCTTTTTGGAAGGGGCTGATGAGAGTTAAATCAGTCTTTTTCAACAGAACAAAGTTTATTATCGGAAACGATACATCCACAAGATTCTGGGAGGATATGTGGCTAGGGGAAACACCTCTCGCGCTTCAGTATCCTTCTCTTTATAGCATCGTGCAACGGAGAGACGCTCTGGTTGCTACCGTGCTTCGGTCCACTCCCCTCAATAACTAATTTAGGAGAACACTTGTCGGGGCGCATTGGGAAGCCTGGCTCCATTTGGTGAGAAGACTGATGGATGTGCAGCTTGCTCAACGGCCGGATTCGTTGAGCTAGAAATTAACCAGGAATGGAGAGTTCACGGTTAAATCTATGTACTTAGATGTGATCACTGTTCAAGATATCTTCCGATATTTCGATAAATCGGCCGATTTATCGCTTACCGTGGTCTGACCGATAAGATAAATCGGTCGATAAATCAGCCGATATGGCGATAAATCAGCCGATATGCCGATAAACTTGCCGATTTACCCCTTATCATAGGTCGACCGATAAGTTCCCGATAAGCGATATCCCCAACATTGGCTGTGATCAATTCTAGCTCTATTCCTAGTTCCAAACATGTTTGGAATGTCAAAGTCCCTTTGAGGGTTAAAGTGTTTATGTGGTTTGTACATAAACAAGTCATTTTAATCAAGGATAATTTCACAAAGCGCAATTGGACCGGTTCTATGAGATGTAGTTTTTTTGATCGCGACAAGACCATTAAACACCTCTTTCTTGATTGTCCCATGGCGAAGGTTCTTTGGCGGACTGTTCACATTGCTTTTAATATTACTCTCCCGAATAATATCAACACGTTATTTGGGACGTGGCTGGATGGGATGGAGACCCAAACAGCAAGACACATTCGTGTAGGAGTATGTGCTTTATTTTGGGCAGTCTGGAACTGCACGAATGATTTGGTTTTTAACAGAACAAAAAATACTCATTTTTTGCAGAGCTACTACGTTGATCCAAGCTACTACCACTAGTAGAAAACCACCAATCAGTCCCGGTTCGTAAGGGCCTTTAGTCCCGGTTCGGGAACCGGGACTAATGAATCGTTACTAATACCTTAACCCATTAGTCGGTTCGAAACGAACCGGGACCAATGAGCCTCCACGTGGCCTGTGGCGCCGAGGCGGTCGAGGGCCTTTGGTCCCGGTTGGAGGCTCAACCGGGACCAAAAGGCGTCCACGTGTCGCATTCGATGGCCTGGTTTTTGTTTTTTTTTGAAAGGAGGGGGTTGGGGGTTTTGGGGGGTTAATTTAGGTGTTTACGTTAGCTAGCTAATTAATAGAGAAGTGTCCTCTCTTAATTATGTCCGTGCTTGCTCGGCCTTCGTAGTAAATATACATAAGTGATCGAGAGAACCATTGATCTGAAGTTAAGTCATGCATACCGAGAGAAGTGATCGATCGACCTCTCCTTCTCGAGAGATTGGTCGAACAACAAGTTTTTGGCTACATACATGTACAATCTATATAAGATCTCTTAATTACAAACCACTAGGATTTGAATTCAAGTTCCACATGGTATTCTCGGCTTTCTTGATGGCGTGATCAAGAAAGAATCCGCCAATTCCTCTTGAATTGCTTTCATGCGATCTGGTGGTAGGAGTTCATCCGCATCTGCCAAGTCTAATTAATTTGAAGAAGGGGTTAATTAATACATATATATGAATGAAACTCAACAGAAATGATGGTGTAATAAAATGAAATTGCGAATATTATTGCTTACGCACTTCATATTGTCTTCTAGAGTAGCCCGCTTGTTTTTCAATGTCGCGTTGTGGATGAACTCGCACACGTAGTATCCACGAAATCATTCCTTCCTCCTGCCACAAGCACTTTACGAGAAATAGAGGTCAATCAAACTGATAATGAAGCATTATATAAATGGCATTGATGAAAGTATAGCTATAGAATCAGCGGAGATCTTGCGCCGATAGTACTTACTTTCGGGTATGTATATCGCAGCTCCTTGGCGATCCGGAGCTTGTGCGGTGAACTGTTTCCAAACCCTGCAAGACAAAGAAAATATTTGTTATTACTTGAGATATCAAGAAATGAATAAAAAGTTGCCGATATGGTGCGATAATGATCGATTGAACTTACTTCTGAGCATGTCGGTCAAGTCCGCATAGGTGCTGGGATCTTTCCGTGGAGTCTAAGGCGGTTACTAGTCACGCTCAAGCTTAATCTCGAGAAGAATATAGTGGTACCTACACGCAAGCATAACTCATCAATTACATTAACCTCGCTCGAGTAATAAGGAAAACCGAATATGCACACGATAGTAACACTCACGGGCCGTGGTAAGGAAAGAGTATGGTATCTTTGTTTTGATTTTGATCAATGATTGTAGCAAGTTGTCCTCGGCCTCTTGGGCGTCCTTTTCAACCAGAAAAACATCTATGATATTTGTGTTAATGAACCCAATATCATAGATTTCATTCTTTGCACTCGACGATCTTCAATCTGCATAATATATTGAGGATAATTAATTATAAATACATGCAATGAAAGAGCCGAGCTATATATAAAGACTAATGACGAAATAGTACTTACGAGCAGTAGCAAAAGACCATTAATTTATCGAGGGCCTTTTGATTGAAGAACTCGAAGAACTCCTCAAATGGAATAGACAACAGATCATTTGAGGCGAGGTCGTGCTCCTCTTTAATATTCAGATACAAAGTGTTCGTCCCCTCGGACTCTCTGCAGGTTTTCATGTACCAAGCTGTGGAATCTTAGCATCATTGTTGTCGAGACTTTTCATCTTTGACGAGAGGCTTCCGTACTCGTATCTGAATAAGTCCACCTCCATGAAATCAGGAAGTGCATCGTCGGCGGGTAATCTTCAAGATTGCCATAACCGCCACCGTCCCGGAGGATTAGACACATTCAGCGGGGGCACGATTGCTGTGCTTGTTCGCCGAGCTGGGCAATTTTTTCCCCTTTGCCCGTTGTTCTTTTGACCTTTTATCCCTAACAGTAGTTCCCGACCGCTTGGCTTGGAGATATGTCATTCGATGTCGCTCATAGTTGGTTCTCGGCGGAGACTTTGGTGGTTTCCTCGGGGCATCGAGTGCGCTTTGCTTTCACGGATCGACCTTCTCCTCCGGAGGTGGATGTATCTTTGCTTTAACCCCTTCAAAGAACTCCTTCACTTGGCTCTGCACGATCGTATCGTTTTCCTCCTTGCTCCTCTCATACGGTAACTTCTCTACAGGCTTTAGAGGTGGACCGTATCTGTATTGCCTCTCTCTTCTTGTGCTGCTAGGCGCCGGAGCAGGCGGAGGCGGCTGCGGCGTCTGTCTTCCTTCGTGCTTGCTTACGAGGCGGAGGAGAAGGACTCTGACAGCGTCGGAGCAGCAGGCGGGCGGGTCTCTTCCGCCCTTCTTGGCGAGGCGGAGAAGGAGGAGGCGGAGTGCCGCCACGCGCCGGAGAAGAGGCGGAGTGCCGCCACGCGTGCCGTGATCTTCACTCACGGAGGAGGAGGAGGCGGAGGAGGCGGAGTGCCTGACTCGCGGATGAGGAGGAGGAGGCGAGGCGTCCAGTTCGAGAAGGTCGATGAGCTCCTTCCGCCATAGGCATGGAGTCTTGAGCGAGAACCCAGCCTAGTCTCCCCTTCACGGTAGGGTGCTCAAGCGAGGTCCTCAAATCCTCCGTTATTTCATCAACCATCACCTTAGCAAATCATACGGAATCGGTGGCGGTGATAAGTTGTGCGGGTCCACTAGGATAAACTTGGCCAACAGCAGCCTTGACCTTCAAATTCATGCATCGCGCCATAATGTGGCAATTTTGAGACTCGTGATACCATCCACGGGATAGCTGGCGAGAGCCGTCAAGACATGCTCCGGCTGAAGCAGCTCGGTGGAAGCAACGCTGCTTCTGCGCTGAGATGGCGGGGTAACCGGGGAAGCTTGCATGTCGTTTGTTGCGATCTGCTGCTTCTCGGTCCTCTTCTCGATCCTCTAGCCCCATTACCCTTCCAAGCAGCGCTGCATTTGGTCATGCTCCACTTTCTTCCTCCTCTCGTGGGTTTTGTAACCCCTGCGTCCGGAAAACCAACCTTCCACGAGGCGAGCCTGGCGTGCCTCGTGTCCGTCCGGGGTGCTCGGGATTCCCAAGGGCCATTGTGAGCTCGTCCTTCTCCTGTTTGGAAGAGCGTCCCTCGCTGCTTGCAGCAACAATATATTGTCGAAGTTTCTTGGTGGTGTTTGCAGTTGCTCGTTCGTCCATTGACACCTTTGCCTATTACGAGGTCCAAGGTTCCGCCAGCCCGAAGAACCAAGTCCGGCAGCGGTGCGGCAGCGCATCGTCTCTGGTTTGATCCCTTTTCAAGCAGATCATGCTCAGCCTTGGACCACTTAGGCGGGCTTTGAGGTAGCCACGACCCGTGCGATGGTGAAGCGTCTTCTTCGCAGCATTTTTCTTGTTTGTCTCCGACATCTTCTTACTCTTTTCCGATGTCTTGTGGGCCACAAATGCGGGCGATGATCTTTGATCTTCTCATATTTGCCGATGAATTCTGGTGTCTCTTTTTTCGGACAAACTGGTTCAGCTCTTTCCTCCACCTCCTCATTAGGCCAGCCATCTTCTTAAGAGCACAAGACTTGATTAATTGCTCTTTAAGCGGCTTCTCCGGATCCTCCTCTGGCGGTAGGGTGAAATTTGCCTTCAGCTCATTCCAAAGATCTTCTTTACGCAAATCATTGACATAAGACACCTCGGGGTCTTCATCCTTATGAGCTTATACCATTCTTTGGATCTTGATCGGGATCCTTTCCTAACAAGAACCCCTTGACCGAGCGAAAATGCCTTCTTTGTCCGGATGGGTTCAATCGGTTCGCCGTCGGCGCGATTTCTATGATCTCAAACTTTTCATCCGAGCTCAACTTTTCTTGGGCCTCGTCTCCGTGCGAAGTTGTGCTCGATCCGGAGGGCTAGAAATTATAAGGAAGAAAGGCGACAGTATACTTAATATGTGTACATATACCAAAACAATGGATGCATCAATTAACTTGTCAACACGGGCTTAACTAATATATATATACCTGGCGGACTCGGTTCGGTGACTTCGGCTCAACACGGTCTCCTTCGTCTTGTACCTCCATTGTGTCACGGAGCCATCATGAACATAGTCCTCCTCTTGTACCGGCATTAATGCAGGGTTGAAGCCATCATAATCATAGCCCTCTTCTTCATCCATCGACCAGCGGTGTCGATGAGAAATGGCCTTAACATCATCACTTCCATTTGCGATTATTTCTCCCAACATCGCTTCTGTTTCTTCGTCTCGGGAGTGCTCCATAGTTTCTGCAAATATTGACAACATGTCAATTATTATTCAACATCGTTTTCTCTCTAGGGTTTGGGTGTCCTCGAGAGTTTTGGTCGGCGAGAGGGCCGAGGGGCTGCTGCAGTTGTATCTAGAGGGGGTTAATTATATCGACAACGACGCGACATACATATACATATCGGGGAGGGGGTATCGGTACCACCCCCTCGTGTTTAAGTTTCTTCTTTCTCCTTTCCTTTCTTTCTTCTTCTCCTCTTCTTTTCTTCTTCTCCCTCGAGAAAGGAAAATAATTAAGGAAAAGGAAGAAAAAGGAAGAAGGAAGAAGGAAGAAGAAGAAGAAGTAAAGAAGAAAAAAAGAGGAGAAGAAGAAAGGAATAGAGGAGAAGAAGAAAAATAGAATTTTTTCTTCTATTTTTCTTCTTCTCCTCTATTCCTTTCTTCTTCTCCTCTTCTTTTCTTCTTTTTCCTCTTCTTATTTATTTCTCCTCTTCTTCCTCTCCTCTTTTCTCCTTTCTTCCTCTTCTTATTTTACTTCCTCTCATTCTTTTCTTCTTCTTCTTCCTTCTTCCTTCTTCCTCTTTTCTTCCTTTTCCTTATTTTACTTTCTCCTCTACACTAACCTAAAATGCACTAACCTAAAATCGATCGATATCTACTAACAACCTAAATATAAAATTAATACATATATGAAAAAACATATATAAACAAAAAAATGCTATATGAACATTATATTCATACATGCATACATATATAGCCACATCCATTCATCACATATATATATAGCTACCACATACATATATACATTATACATATGAAAAAAATGCAATGAACAAAAAAAATACACTTACTTGAAAAAATACTATGAATATGTACACATATATATACATACAAACACATATACACACTTCTTCTCCTCTTTTTTTCTTCTTTTCTTCTTCTTCTTCTTCTTCCTTCTTCCTTCTTCCTCTTTTCTTCCTTTTCCTTATTTTACTTTCTCCTCTACACTAACCTAAAATGCACTAACCTAAAATCGATCGATATCTACTAACAACCTAAATATAAAATTAATACATATATGAAAAAACATATATAAACAAAAAAAATGCTATGAACATTATATTCATACATACATATATAGCCACATCGACCATTCATCACATATATATATAGGTATACCACATACATATATACATTATACATATGAAAAAAATGCAATGAACAAAAAATGCAGGGCAGGGCAGGGGGGGCGGTGGTGGCGGCATGCAGCAGCAGGCGGAGGCGGCGCACCGGCACTTGAGACAGAGGCGGCGGTGGGCGCCTGAGGCAGGCGGCGGCGGCGGCTGCGTCTGGGTGGCGGTGCGGTGGATGGGCCTGTGGGCGCAGGAGGGAGGGCGAGAGGCGAGCTATGCTCACGAGGCGGCGGCGGCAACGGCGGGAAAGTGCTGACGGCGTCGGGCGGCGGCGGCAACAAGGTGGAGTAGGGCGGCGTCGGCGGCGGCGACGAGGAGGAGGAGGAGGCGTCGGGGAGAAGTGGCGATTGGCGGAAGCGCCAAGTCTGCTATATAGCACATCCTTTAGTCGGTTGGTGGCACCAACGGGACTATCTGCTAGTCGGTTGGTGCCACCAACGGGACCAAAACCTCTTTTCGGCAGCCCAAAGGCGGGAAGCTGACCTTTGGTCGGTTGGTGGCTACAACCGGACTAAAGCCCTCTAGTCGGTTGGAGCCACCAACGGGACCAAACCCCTGCTGCCAGCGTCGGGGCCAAAGTTTAATCCCACCTCGCTAGTTGAGAGGGGCGCGATGGTTTATAAGCCCGCTGCCGCTCCCTCTTGAACTCTTTTAACTGCAGGCTTACGGGCCTATTTGCTCCTTCGTTGCCTGTTGGACCTTCTGGGCCATCTGCGGGCCTGAATCCTGGCCCGAAATAGGGATACCAGTCGTATTCAGGCCGTGGCGGCCCAGTAGGTGGCATTTTTTTTTCTTGCTTTATTTAATTTATATTGTTTCTACTTACAACAAAATACTTATTGTTGTTTTTTGTTTTGTTTTCTGCATTATTTATTTTCTTTTGTTTTTGCTCTATTTTTAAATCTTTTTGCTTCTAGTTTTAGGAAAATTATAAACTTTCTGTTAGTGCCATTACTAATTTTCAAATTTGAAAACACTTTTTTTTTGTTTTCTTTCTTGCTTTATTTAATTTATTTTGTTTCTACTTACAACAAAATACTTATTGTTGTTTTTTTGTTTTGTTTTCTGCATTATTTATTTTCTTTTGTTTTTGCTCTATTTTTAAATCTTTTTGCTTCTAGTTTTAGGAAAATTATAAACTTTCTGTTAGTGCCATTACTAATTTTCAAATTTGAAAACACTTTTTTTGTTTTCTTTCTTGCTTTATTTAATTTATTTTGTTTCTACTTACAACAAAATACTTATTGTTGTTTTTTTGTTTTGTTTTCTGCATTATTTATTTTCTTTTGTTTTTGCTCTATTTTTAAATCTTTTTGCTTCTAGTTTTAGGAAAATTATAAACTTTCTGTTAGTGCCATTACTAATTTTCAAATTTGAAAACACTTTTTTGTTTTCTTTCTTGCTTTATTTAATTTATTTTGTTTCTACTTACAACAAAATACTTATTGTTGCTATTTTTAATTATTACGAGGGCGAACCATAAGACATTTCAAATGAACTCTGAAAAAGTTGAAAGTTGGCATGGTATATCATAAATTGACCCACACATAGCATGTGCATGTACAAAAGCGAAAAATGGTATCATACTCATCGGTTACAATATAATGGTATCATAAGCGAACAATAGTTGCGGAGAAAGTCTTCACTTTTTCTTCGCTTGTGTCATTGCTTATTGCGCGTAACCATGGATAATCTTCATCGTTTATCGGGATCTTTGGGGTCAGCCTTGACTTTAAAGGAGAATTTCATGAAACTTTTCATAATCTTGAGACATGTCATCTTGTCCTCCACTCCCACGATGTCCCTTTTCTGAAAGAACTATGTGGCGCTTTGGCTCATCGTATGATGTATTTGCTTCCTTATCTTTTCTCTTTCTCGGTCTCTTGGACATGTCCTTCACATAGATAACCTGTGCCACATCATTGGCTAGTCTGAGCGGTTCGTCGGTGTACCCAAGATTTTTCAGATCCTTGTTGTCATTCCGTCTTGTGGGTCTACACATACCCGCCTCTGACAGATTGACCCATTTGCACTTAAACAAAGGGACCTTAAAATCATGTCCGTAGTCAAGTTCCCATATGTCCACTATGTAACCATAATATGTGTCCTTTCCCTCTCGGTTGTTGCATCAAAGCGGACACGCTGTTTTGGTTGGTGCTCTTTTGATCTTGGTCGATCGTGTAAAATGTATTCCCATTTATCTCGTATCCTTTCCAAATCAATACGGTCAAAGATGGTCCCTGGATAACAAGTACAGCTCCTCACAAGCAGTCTTGTCACCTCGTCGTGCTTCCAACCAAGCTGCTGAAAGTCTGATGTGTTCACATGTAATCCGATCGTCGCCTTTGCTCCGGGTGTTTGAAGCGCAGATTGTTCTTGTGTTCATCGACATCTGGGGTCACCAAGGTAGAGTTACGTAGAAGCTGTGTAGTGGGCTTGAGACCAAGAATATCCGTCCTGCATATTATTGAGTCCTTTCCAAGCGTGCCTTTTCGGTCAGTCTCCCCTCATACCGCGATTTAGGGAGACCTATCTTCTTAAGGCCAGGAATGAAGTCAACACAAAACCCGATGACATCCTCTGTTTGATGGCCCATGGAGATGCTTCCTTCGGCCTAAGCGATTACGGACATATTTCTTTAGGACTCCATGAACCTCTCAAAGGGGTACATATTGTGTAGAAATCGGGTCCCAGAATGACAATCTCGTCAACTAGATGAACAAGAACGTGCGTCATGATATTGAAGAAGGATGGTGGGAACACCAGCTCAAGCCCGACAAGACATTGCACCACATCACTCCTTAGCCTTGGTATGGTTTCGGATCGATCACCTTACGAGATATTGCATTGAGGAATGCACATAGCTTCACAATGGCTAATCGGACGTTTTCGGTAGAAGCCCCTCAATGCAACCGAAGCGATTGCGTCATAATCACGTGGCGATCATGAGACTTTAGGTTACGAAACTTTTTCTGCCATATTTATTATTCCTTTTATATGACGACGAAGCGGTCGGGACCTTCATACTAAGCAGGCATTCAAAGAAGATTTCCTTCTCTTCTTTGGTAAGAGCATAGCTGGCGGGACCTTCATCTTGCTTTGGAGGCATGCCGTCTTTTTCGTGCAAGCGTTGCAGGTCCTCTCGTGCCTCGGCTGTATCTTTTGTCTTCCCATACGCCCAAGAAGCCTAGCAGGTTCACGCAAAGGTTCTTCGTCACGTGCATCACGTCGATCGAAGAAGCGGACCTCTAGGTCTTTCGGTGAGGGTAGGTCCCAAAATATAGATTTCTTCTTCCACATGGGTGCGTGTCCCTCGGCGTCACTCGGAACAGCTAGTCCGCGGGACCCTTTCCAAAGATTACGTGTAAATCATTGACCATAGCAAATGCGTGATCACCGATGCGCATGGCGGGCTTCTTCCGGTGATCTGCCTCGCCTTTGAAATGCTTGCCTTTCTTTCGACATTGATGGTTGGTCGGAAGAAATCGGCGATAGCCCATGTACACATTCTTCCTGCAGCTTGCGGTATATACTATCGATGTCAAGTAAGCGGTGCGTGCATCGTGGTATCCCTTGTTTATGCATCACGAAAGGTTCTTGAGAGCGGGCCAATCGTTGATGGTCACGAACAACAACGCCTTTAGGTTAAATTCCTCCTGTTTGTGCTCATCCACGTCGTACACGTTTCCATTCCACAGCTGTAAAAGTTCTTCAACTAATGGCCTTAGGTACACATCAATGTCATTGCCGGGTTGCTTAGGGCCTTGGATGAAGCGGCATCATAATGAACTTCCGCTTCATGCACATCCAAGGAGGAAGGTTATACATACATAGAGTCACGGGCAGGTGCTGTGATTGCTGCTCTGCTCCCGAAAGGATTAATGCCATCCGCGCTTAAAGCAAACCATCGTTCCTTGGCTCACTTGCAAACTCATCCCGATACTTTCTCTCGATTTTTCTCCACTGCGACCCGTCGTGGGTGCTCTCAACTTCCGTCTTTCTTACGGTCCTCACTGTGCCATCGCATCAACTTGGCATGCTCTCCGTTTACGAGCAGACGTTTCAACCGTGGTATTATAGGAGCATACCACATCACCTTCGCGAGAACCCTCTTCTGGGGGCTCGCCGTCAACATCACCGAGGTCATCTCGTCGATCTTATACCGTAATGCACCGCATACCGGGCATGCGTTCAGATCCTTATGCGCACCATGTAGAGGATGCGATCATTAGGGCATGCATGTATCTTCGCACCTCAATCCTAGAGGGCATCGACCTTCTTTGCTGCGTATGTCTTGTCGGGCAATTCGTTATCCTTTGGAAGCTTCTTCTTCAATATTTTAAGTAGCTTCTCAAATCCTTTATCGAGCCTGACATTCTCGCCTTCCCTTTGCAGCAATTCGATGACGGTACCTAGCTTTGTGTTGCCATCTTCGCAATTGGGGTACAACCCTTTTTGTGGTCCTCTAGCATGCGATCGAACTTCATCTTCTCTTTTGACTTTCGCATTGCGTCCTTGCATCGACAATGACCGGCGGAGATCATCATCATCGGGCACATCATCTGGTTCCTCTTGATCTTGGCAGCTTCTCCGTTGCAGCATCATCGTGCACATCGTCTCGGTTCCTCTTGATCTTACGGAGCATCACCGTATTCGGGGGCACATAGTTGTCATCGTACTCTTCTTCTTCGCCGTCTTCCATCATAACCCCTATTTCTCCGTGCCTCGTCCAAACATTATAGTGTGGCATGAAACCCTTGTAAAGCGGTGGGTGTGCAGGATTTTCGGTCGAGTAAGACTTCGTATTCCCACATATAGGGCATGGACAACACATAAAACCATTACCTTGTTTGCCTCAGCCACTTCGAGAAAATTATGCACGCCCTTAATGTACTCGGAGGTGTGTCTTGAACCGTACATCCATTGCGGTTCATCTGTGTGCATTATATATAATTAAGTGTGTCAAAAATCATTAGAGATCATGAATAGATAATTAATTAAGTGACCAAATTAATAGAAGTTCATCATCACATTAAAACCAAAGTACATACATAGTTCTCATCTAACAACATAAAGCTCTGCGAGCATCTAAATTAATTAAACCATACTGCTGAAACTATGTAAAACATTTCAATGCGAAAACAAATCGATCATAATCGCAACCAATGTAACAACTGATCCAACGACATAATGATACCAAGCCTCGGTATGAATGGCATATTTTCTAATCTTTCTAATCTTCAAGCGCATTGCATCCATCTTGATCTTGTGATCATCGGCGACATCCGCAACATGCAACTCCAATATCATCTTCTCCTCCTCAATTTTTCTAATTTTTCCTTCAACAAATTGTTTTCTTCTTCAACTAAATTTAACCTCTCGACAATAGGGTCGGTTGGAATTTCGGTTCAACAACCTCCTAGATGAATAAAATCTATGTCACGTTGGTCGGCATAATTGTCATAAACAATAAATGAACCAATAGTTATGAAAAGATAATATATACCACATCCGAATCATAGGCGGGGCGAGGGCCGGCGAGGCGGATACCAAAACCATCGCACTATATAAGATGCAATAATAAAAGTAAGAAAATTATACAAGTATATATCTATCTAAACATACAAATAAGAATATTTTTCCTTTGGAAAGAAGATAAGAACAAGAGGCTCACCACGGTGGTGCCGCCGATGAGATCGGTGCGGGTGATCGGCGGCGTTGAAGGCGGGGATGGGGCGTGACGGACCGCTAAACCTAGACAAATATGGAGGAAAATGGAGCTTGGCGGTCGAGCTTGGAGAGGAGAAACCTTAAGTAGTGTGGCTCGGGCATTCCATGAACACCTTGTGTGCATATGAGGTGAGCTAGAGCACCACCAAGCCCTCTCCCCTCGGCCAAAAAAGCAGAGCGGTGTGCTCTGCTCTTGTGAGGGGGTATATATAAACACCACCATTGGTCCCGGTTGGTCGTCTGAACCGGGACTAATGGGTTCCCTTGGTCCCGGTTCGTGCCAAGAACCGGGACGAATGGTTGTTGGCAGGAGGCGGGGATCATTGGTCGGTTCATCCTACCAACCGGGACCAAAAGGTCCAGACGAACGGGACCAATGGCCCCGTGGCCCGGCCGGCCCGGGGCTCCTGAACCGGGTCCGATGCCCCCATTGGTCCCGGTTCTGGATTGAACCGGGACTAATGCGCTGGACCGGCCTGGACCATTGCCCCCTTTTCTACTAGTGTACGTTGATCCGTATGTGGTCGCTACTCACTCAGACGGAGGCCGGGGAGCATTTGGTTACTGAATCTACCTGATGTGAGATGGTAGCTCGGACTATTTTCAACCGGTTTGGACGGCGGTCATGTAATAGGATAGACAATTAGTTTTCCTATCTTTATTTTGCATGCCGGTTGTGGCTTTTATTGTCCGCTCTTTGTGAGCCGTTTGGTGGCTAGTTTGTAACGGATTACATGACCTTTGTTGAACCTATTTGCTTTTAAAAAGTGTGGCCGTATGCATCTCTCTGATGCAGAGGCCGGGATTGCGCCCCTTTTCCAAAAAAAACAAAGGGGGCCTTAGTGGAAACCATGGGCGGCCCGTGTCCACCTGCAGTCTGACTTGGGTGACGGCTGGTCTAGTGGCGGGAGCGCCTATTCGGCGCCTTCAGCGCCGCTGAAGGCATCTGGCGCCTACGGCAGCGCCTGCTGGGCCGGCCCACAAACGCGCACGCACAAAAAAATTGTATTATTACGCGAAAAGGCATCGCACATCTTCGAGGTTGGCGAACCGGTACACCTAATGGCTGCTACTGATTCATTTTAGCGTGTGTTGATTTAAGAACCAACTTAGCAGCGCTACTTATTGTACAGCCCCTCCCTTAGAATTTGACTTATTTGGAAACATTAATAAAAAACGCGAATGTATGGAAAAATGTGATTTTTTTTGGAAAGTTGACGAACATGCATAAAAAAGTTGGCCAATGTAAAAAAGGTTCATATTTTCAAAAAAGTTCACGAATTCAAAAAAAAAGTTCATGAAATGGAAAAAAAGTGCACTAAATTTGAAAAAACAGTTCACAACAATGAAAAACGACCATGAGTTTGAAAAAAGTTCACGGATTTGAAAAAGAGTTAACAAAATTTGAAACCGTTCATTGAATTTCAAAAAAGTTCATCAACTTTTCAAAAAAGTTCATCGGATTTGAAAAATAGTTCATCGATTTTCAAAAAAGTTTAACAACTTTTTAAAAAGTTCATCAACTTTTCAAAAAGTTCATCAGATTTGAAAAATTGTTCATCGTATTTTGAAAAAGTTCAACAACTTTTTAAAAAGTTCATCAACTTTTTAAAAAGTTCATCGGATTTGAAAAATAGTTCATCAAATTTGTAAATAAGTTCATCGATTTTTTATAAAAATTATCGGATTTGAAAATTTTCATGAAATTTGATTTTTTTTGTCAATTTAAGAAAAAAGGTTCACAAATTTTTAAAAAGTGCGCAATGAAGAAAACAAAAAGAATTAACAGAAAAGGATAAGAAAAATTGTAAAAGAAAAATGAAAAAAACGAATGGAACTAAAGAAGAAGTGAAAAAGAGTACAACAGTTCAACAACTGTATCGGAGCCTGGTGGTTTGACGAAGAGTTCGTCTCTGTTCTGTTAGGTTGTGGGTTCGAGTCCCTGTTGTAGCATATTTTTTGCGATATGTAAAATACTACATGGGCCGGCCCAGCGCGGCGCCTGCAGAATGCACATTAACGGGCGCCTGCAGCGCCAAATAGGAAACGCCTCTAGTGGCGCTGGGCTATGGCCTCATTGTGTGTGGTGATAGCGTCCTTCATTGTGCTAGTGATGTTGACTTGGTCGTCTTTTCCATGGTACTATTGCTTGTGCAACTTGGGTCACTTGGGCCATGCTGCTATGCGAGAGGGGGTTGACATCTTTTCCAGGGAATCAATGACACGATGTGCAACGCTGTGCACTCTGGCAATCTCAATTTCAGTCTAGTGGAAGATGATCTGCATGCAACGAGGTGCGCCAACCAGGGCTGTTGAGAAGATAACCCTATCAGCTTACATTGCTTGGCACCTTTGGAAGGAGCGAAACCGGAGAGTTTTCGAAGATAAAGAGATGACACCTGGCCTTGGCAAATCTGATTCGTGATGATGTGAAAATGTTCAATGAGGCTATGTGTCCTACCACTACAGTGGCTGGGTAGTGCAAGCAACTGGGAGTGAGTTGTTTTGAAGCTACACAATCGAGTGTGTGTCTTGTACTTTGGGTGTTTAAAACCCCCTCTAATTGTACTGTGTAACCTTTTCCCCCACTATAATGCAAAGGCAGAGCTCCTGCTGTTCTCGTCAAAGCAAGTTGGGTCACTTTGGCTGATGGTTGTGGCCATAATGGCACATCTATAATGGAGGACTTGAGCTTTTGTTACCGTGGTCGTTGCTCTCGAAAGTTGTTTGCTCGTACGATGTGTGGTCAACGCTTTCATGCTTCTTTGTGGTCTTTACTTGTACAACTTGTGCGGGTTTAGTGTTATGTCTAGGTCGTTGGTTGCGAGCGATTGTGCTTGGATCCTTAGTTTCTTCATCGTTGTTTAGGTTATGATTTTACTCGTTGAGTCGTGCCGGCTTTGGCATCATACAGTGCCTTCTGCGTTGTACTCTTCTATCCAACTAATAAAATGCATGCATCTCTTTTGCATGGTTCAAACTTAGAAATCATTCACTTTTTGGGCGGTAGGAGTATTAACTAATGAATTTGACCAAGCAGTTTACTTGTTTCGTTGTGGCTATAAAGTTTTTCTCCTAACTAATGCATGATTTCCAAATTGAGAAAATTTACAATTAACTACACATTTTATAGTTGAGAAAATGGTGATCTTTATCTTCTCTATCTGGTTGTGCACTAGATGAACTGCAACAGGTTGAGCGCGCTGAGAGCACCATGAACCAGTAGAAGTAGTCGAGGTGGCCTTCGTCGAGGTTGTCCGGGATCCACCGGTGGCCGACGCGACGGCGCTGAGCAGGGCGGAGTTGAGGTAGCTGCTGCCAGCGATGGCGAGCTGCGCAAGCGCCGCCCCAGGCTCTTCAAGAACCCTGGGGACTGGTCGTAGAAGAACTCGAGCATGCCGTGTTAGAATATGTTGTATAGGCCGGCATAGAAGTCTGTTTAAGTTGTAATCTAATTCTGTCTCTTCTTCTGCTCCAACTCTTCCACCGATCCTTTCTCTTTGTAACGATCGACCTAGATCGATCTCCCCCTTCTTGTAAGCCACGACATGTTCTCAATATATAGCAATGCGGCCCGAGCAAAGGGTCTACGCTTCCCATATCAATTCACATGGTAACAGAGCCTCTTCCTCATTAGATCGCATCTAGCTACCTTCCTCGACCGAGGATATGTCTACCACCTCTGCCGCCATGATGCCCAGCACCAAGGGTGCGCTCTCCACCACCTCCTCCTCCACCTTTGCCTCATCATCCACCGCCACCACCACCACCTTCCTCGGATCGCCACCACAAGAGAATCTAACGAGGGGGAACTTCCTTCTCTGGAAGGCCATAGTGTTGCCTCAGATCAAAGGCGCGCAGATGGAGCACCACCTCGACGAGAAGAGCCCGGCACCACCGGCCACCCTCACCATCACCAAGGACGGTAAAGAAGAGCAAGTGGCCAACTTTGCAAGATCCCTCTGGTATGCATAGTAGCAACAACTTCAAGGATACTTGATGGGCTCTCTTTCCCGTGATATTCTTGCACAGGTCACCACGCTATAGACGCCGACCGAAGTTTGGCGCGCAATCCGCGCCATGTTTGCTGCTTAGAGTCAAGCTCAAGCGATCGACACCCGCATCGAGCTTACAAATCTTCAGAAAGGTAACATGACCATGGCCGAGTACCTTGGAAAGATTAAAAGTCTCCCAGATGAAGTTGCATGTACTGCCGCCGCGCTCTCTGATCCGGAGATCGTATCCAAGATCCTTGCCGGATTGGACATGGATATAACCTTGCCGTCTCGGTGCTTGCTGCTCGGGTGGAACCGATCACGGTCCAGGAGCTCTACAGCCAGCTCCTGAGCTTTGACGACCGCCACAGCCTCCTCCACGGCACCAATCTCCGCCAGTCCTCCGCCAATTCTATCTCCCGTGGTCGCGGCCGTAGGCGCGGTCACCAAGGGCAGCACCGCAGCGGTGGGCGCGGGCGTGGCAACAACCAGGGAGATGGTAGCTACATCAACCCTGGCAGCGGTAGCTACAACAACACAAGCAACTACACCAACAAACTAGGAGGTGGCGGCTTCAACAACAACAACATCCGTCGCCCTTCTTCCTCCCGGAGGCATCCTCGATGCCAACTCTGCAAGAAGGCAGGCCATGAAGTCATGGACTGCTGGCACCGGTATGATGAAGATTACGTCCCGGACGCACGCCATGTTGTTGCAGCTATGCGTGAGCAAGGGGGGGATGGAGTATGGTACGTTGACTCTGGCACAACGGACCATGTTACTGGTGAACTAGAGGAACTTGCTCTCCAGGAGAAGTACCTTGGCAATGACCAAATTCATACTGCGAGCGGTGGAGGTATGGATATTCGACACATGGGTCAAGCTTTTACTAATTCCCCTACTCTTAAACGTGATCTAGTCTTAAAAGATATCTCCATGTTCCACAAGCCGACAAAAACCTTGCATCTATGTCTCGTTTAGCAACCGATAATAATGTCTTCTTTGAAACTCACCATCATTACTTTTTTTATAAAGGACCGTGCAACGAGGGAACTCCTCCATCATGGTAGATGCATTGGAGGGCTCTATCCCATCACATCCGTAGCACTCAATCGCAAGCGTCGTCAAGTCTATTCCGTCATCAAGCCCTCTTTGGCACGGTGGCATCAAAGATTAGGACATCCGTCATCGATCATAGTCAAACAAGTAGTTAATAAAGGCAATCTTCCATTGGCACATAGTCAAATTAGTGAGTCCATTTGTGAAGCTTGTCAATGTGCCAGGAGTCATCAACTCCCTTATCCTAAGTCAAACAGTGTGTCCTATGCTTCTTTAGAGCTTATTTTTAGTGATGTATGGGGTCATGCTAGAGATTCGTTTGAAATAAAAAAATACTATGTCAGTTTCATTGATGATTATAGCAAGTTTACTTGGATTTATTTGCTAAAGTACAATTCCGGAGTTTTTTCTGTGTTCCAAGAGTTCCAAAAGCTTGTTGAAAGGCAATTTGATAGGAAAATTCTGGCAGTCCAAAGTGACCGGGGAGGGGATTATGAGAAGCTCAATTCCTTCTTCCGTAGCATAGGCATTGAACATCACGTATCTTGTCCTCATGCTCACCAACAAAACGGCTCTGCCGAGCGAAAACATCGCCACATTGTTGAAGTTGGTCTCTCACTACTTGCTCATGCCTCCATGCCTCTCAAGTATAGGGATGAAGCATTCATCGCAGCTACCTATCTTATAAATCGTCTTCCTAGTAAAGTCATTGGCAACTCTACTCCATTGGAGCGATTATATCATCAAAAACCTGACTACAACTCTCTCAAAAATTCTGGGTGTGCTTGCTACCCAAATTTACGTCCATACAATCGCCATAAGCTTGAGTTCCGGTCTACTCAATGTGTTTTTCTCGGATATAGTAATCCTCACAAAGGGTATAAATGCCTAGAGATTGCAAATGGACGTATTTATATTTCTTGAGACGTTGTTTTCGATGAATCTCTCTTTCCGTTTGCCAAACTTCATCCAAATGCGGGAGCTCTCCTATGTGCTGAAATAGAACTTCTTCCAGATCACGGGGGTGAATTAAATAAAACTGATCCTGTGAAGAATTCCATAGAAAATTCTAATTCTGGTGATATTTGTGCATATTGGGGTCATGATTTTATGTGTGCAAATCTGGACAAAATAGGCACAGGATCCCGTGCTGATTCGGTTGGCAGCGGTGCCCAATCCGATGTTGATCCCCGCGCCAGTCCAGCCACTTCCACTGACACACGATCCCATGACGATCGCTCTCCCTCGCATGCAGCCAATCAGGCTCGGGTGGCCGACTGCTCCGGCCGCATGGAGCCCCTAGCCCAGACGTGGGGATGGCCCACAGCCCCCACACAGCGGAGCCCACAGCCGAGCCCGCCTTTCCAGGCGCGGGCGGGGGCGAGTCACCACGCGCCACGAGCCCCAGCAGCCGACAGCGGGACACCTGACGCGTGAGGGTCACTGTCCTCCTTGGATCGGGAACCGACTGCAGTTGATCCAGCTGGATCTTCTGTGGTGAATCCTGCAGCATTCGTTACATCGGGATCTTCTGCGCCTTCTTCAACAGCAGCTCCTCGTCGGCATACTCGATCCCAGTCAGGTATCACCAAGGAAAAATAATACACTGATGGTATGATAAGGTATGATAGAGTCAAATGAGCTTTTCTTAGTAGTATTGGTGAACCAACTCATTTGCATGATGCTCTTGCTCATAAGGAGTGAAAGGAGGCTACGGATAATGAATATAATGCACTCATCAAAAACAAAACTTGCCATTTAGTACCACCAAGGAAGGGTAGCAATGTTATAGATTGTAAATGGGTGTACAAAATCAAGAGAAAATCTGATGGAAGCATAGACAGATACAAGGCTATACTAGTTGGTAAAGGCTTCAAACGGAGATTTGGTATTGATTATGAAGATACTTTCAGTCCCGTCGTTAAGGCAGCTACTATTCGACTTGTATTGTCTATTGCTATTTCCAGAGGTTGAAGTCTATGACAGCTAGATATTTAGAACGCGTTTCTTCATGGTGTTCTTGAGGGAGAAGTGTTCATGTGGCATCCACCAGGATATGAGGATCGAAGCACACCACATTACGTCTGTAAGTTGGATAAAGCTTTATATGGTTTGAAACAGGCCCCAAAAGCTTGGTACTCAAGAGAGCATGCAGTTACAACAACTTGGGTTTACCAAGGCTTTCGCTCCGCTTTATATATAAAGCACGAACCCAACAGCCCAGTACAAATGCACGCCACCACAACACACCCACACACCCAAGGCATTATACATAGGCGCTGAGCGCGGCAACACCACCCCTAGCACTACCACCACAAAGAGATGAAGCCGCATATGACGAACCATGGGCTCCAAGGCGGCGCCTTCAGGAAGGATACGACACCGGAACGCCGCCACCGCCCAATCCGAAGATCAGAGTTTCCCCCGGAGCAGCACGACGGGCAATGAGAGCCGCGACGACGCCTTCAAGAAGGGTACGAGCTACGCCGCCGCCGGTCCGTCCAAAGATAGAACAGGTTTTCACCCCGGCTAAAACTCACCGCCACCGAACACCACGCCCCGGCGACCATGCCGCCCACACGGCCATGGCCACCGGGCAGCACCAAGCCACGGCCTCCGCCCGAGAGAGCCGCGCAACCACCACCAGGGCTGCCGCCCCGGCATCCATGACCTGCACACCCCCTCACCCGAGACCTGCCGCTATCCAAACCAAAGAGACGAGCGGAAAGGTCGCACCTTTCGCACCCCTGGGTGACCCCCAGCGCCGAGACCCAATAGGACGGCCACCAGGCCTCCATCGACCTATCCTGCAGCACCGGACGCGAGGTGAGCTCGCTCCCACAACACTGTGCGCGAGACGGACTCAGTCCTGCTGCACCGTGCGCGAGATGAGATTAGTCCCGCGGTACAGTGCGCAAGACATGCTCGGAACTGCGCATCGGGCGCGAGATGACTGATGGACCGCAGTTGGGAGAAGGCCAACCCTTCACCGAACATAGCGACTGTACGACGAGGAGGGGGGGCAAAGGCCGATACAAGCCACCTACGGATGAACCGACGCTAGGACGAGCCAGTCGTCGCCGAAGTCGACTTGCCAAGCCACCATGGAGCCATCCACGGCCGGAGCAGCGGCCACCCCGGCCTCTGCCCAACCTGCACCGCCCGCCGAGCTCCAAGCGTCGAAGCCGTCGGGCATGCACCCGTGCGTCGAGCCGCCAAAGGGGAGGGACGCCGCCGAAGTCCCCGAACACGGCCGATCCAAGTCGGAGACGGAGATGCCCAACTCCACGCAGGCCCCCGCCGCCACAGGGCCACCACCACAAGGCCCACCATGCCGTCGACCGAGTACAGGAGCCACGCTGCCCACACCCGCCAAGCGTCGCCGCGAGCCTCGCGCCGCCGCCACCCGCCCGCCGGGCGCCTGCGAGCCAGCGGAACCGGCCAGCCCCGAAGCAGCCAGCCGCACCATCCGCCTCAAGACGCCACCAGCGGCCCTTGCCATCTTAGCCCATGTCGCCGCCGGTCGCTGCCCGAGCACCTGCCGGTCCAGATCTGGCTGAGGTGCCCACCGCCACCACCGAGCTGGCACGCCCCCACCGAGCCCTCGACGAGCAGCCGCCCGCGCCGCCAACCCAGGCCGCCGCCGCCACGCCACGCCGTCCTGCAGAACGGAGCGCCTCCAAGCTGAGGATCTGCCCCGCGCCAGCCCGCCGCGAGGAGGGGGAAGAAGCCCTGGCGGTGGTGAGGAGGGGAAGGAAGCGGGGGCTCTTTGGAGGAGGAGGGCGCTAGGGTTCGCCTCGCCGCTCGCGGGAGCGGACGAGACGAACGAGGGGGGGGGGGAGGGGGGCAGATTGTTGTCTCCACAACATGGGTTTACACCATCTAAAGAAGATACCTCTTTGTTCTTTTACAATAAAGGCAATACCACCATATTTGTACTTGTCTATGTTGATGATATAATTGTTGC
Organism: Aegilops speltoides; assembly: GCA_021437245.1. Taxonomy (NCBI): domain Eukaryota; kingdom Viridiplantae; phylum Streptophyta; class Magnoliopsida; order Poales; family Poaceae; genus Aegilops; species Aegilops speltoides. The sequence goes on from CM038147.1 coordinate 501,969,050, forward strand.
TAGTTCAAGCTCAGATGCTACCACTTGTTTGCTTAAAGATCTGAAGCTGGAGTTTGCTCTCAAGGACTTGGGTGATCTTCACTATTTTCTTGGTATAGAGGTCAAATAGGTAAAAGATGGTATACTTCTTACACAGGACAAATACACCAGTAACATACTAAGGAGAGTAGGATTGGAACATTGTAAACCTATGAGTACACCAATCTCAACCTCAGAAAAGCTTACAGTTGAAAGTGGAGAAGTGCTTGGACGAGAGGATGCAACAAATTACAGAAGTGTTGTAGGTGCTTTACAATATTTGACTCTTACACCTCCTGATATTTCTTACTTTGTGAACGAAGTATGTCAATATTTACATGCACCTAGGACTACTCAGTAGACTGCAGTCAAGAGAATTTTGAGGTATCTTAAGTTTTCAGAAGGACTTGGACTTCATGTTACCAAGTCTTCATCCATGCTTGTTACTGCATATTCTGATGCAGACTGGGCAGGTTGTGCTGATGATAGAAGATCCACATGTGGTTTTGCTGTGTTTCTGGGAACAAATCTTGTATCACAGAATGCAAGAAAACGGGCTGCTATTTCAAGATCAAGCACTGAGGCTGAGTATAAGTCTTTGGCAAATGCAACAGCTGAAGTAATGTGGATATAGACTCTACTCTATGAGCTTGGAGTGAAGGCTCCACAAGCTGCTAGACTGTGGTGCGATAATATTGGTGCAACCTATCTCTCAGCTAATCCTGTTTTTCATGCACATACCAAATACATTGAAGTTGATTTTCACTTTGTTAGAGAAAGAGTAGCTGGGATGCTACTTGACATTCGGTTCATACCTACAGGAGATCAACTTGTTGATAGCTTCACAAAACCACTCACTATGAGAAGGTTGGATGAGTTCAGATACAATCTAAACGTTCGCAGAGCTTCATGAGGTTCAGAATGAAGGGGAGTGTTAGAATATGTTGTATAGGGATAGAAGTATGTTTAAGTTGTAATCTAATTCTGTCTCTTCTTCTATTCCAACACTTCCACCGATCCTTTCTCTCTGTAATGATCGACCTAGATCGATCTTCCCCTTCTTGTAAGCCACGGTAATATATAGCAATGCGGCCCGAGCAAAGGGTTCTATGATTCCCATATCAATTCACATGCCGATGCTGGTGAACACCCCGGCCGCACCCAGCACGAAGTAGCACGGCGCCAGCCACATGATGCTTATCAACGTCTCCGGCCCCGCCGCCAGACGCGTCGTTCCGATCAACACGGCGTACACCATGACGGCTGTGGACAGTGCGAGGCCGGAGGGAGCAACAAGCAACAAACACATCCCTTTTTCTCCATATATGTTGCTTTGTGTAATCAGTTCCTTAAGGAATAACCAAGCACTCTAGTGAACCAAATTACTTGGTTAATCTCCATTTTTCTCCAAGAAAACCTTGTCCGGCCAATTATTATAGGTAGATGTATGTTTTCTCTTACAAATTGCAGCGAGCTAGAGGGTGTTTGTTTCCAGGGACTTATTGGTTTAGGGACTTAAAGAAGTCCCTATAAGTCCCATCTAAACCAAACAGGAGGGACTTATAGGAACTTAAAGTGAGCATTTGGGACATATGAAATAAGACTTTCAAGGAGGGACTTATAGGGACTTATAGTTGTAATATGGTCTTATAGGGACTTATAAGTCCCAGGAACCAAACAGGTAGGGGCTTTTTAGGGACTTGGGACTTATAAGTTGGGAGTAAAAAAAGTCCTAGGACTTATGAACCAAACAGGGCCCTAGATTCTGCTCGTGTTTTATTTCGTACCCTTCCATCTATAAGATTTCCAGTATGTACTCTGGTGGATATAGGAAGCTTCTTTGACTTTTCGTTTATTCTTGACTACTGAAGATGCACTTCCTGGATAGTATATGACATGTTTATCTAGCATATTACTAAGTGCAGAGGGCATATTTATCTACTACCTCCATCCCATAATATAAGAGCGTTTTCGGGGAGTAGCATATTTCCTGGAAGCTTCTTTGACTACATGTGTTCTTTGACTTTGCCGCGGGTTTTCTCCTCGCCTGCTTATCTTGCCCTTCGTGTTCTGATCATTTGCTGTCTGAAGTGAAAACATAGGTTTGATATCAGTGAAAGTAAAACTAACTAACAAGCTTGTAAATCCTTGCTCAAACTTATGCATGGGTTTTGCTACCAAGTTAAATTCATTGTCGGTTCCGGTTTGTCCATGATATAATTTGGAGGGTCATCTGAAGGACCATTTCCCTATCCCGTTTTCCTATTATATCGTAATCATGATACACGCATTTCGAAGCTGCATTCTATCAACCGGGTTGTGTTTCGTCGTTCGTTGTCTCCAAGCGAAATGGATCAGTGGCAACTGTATATTGCCTTGATTATGTTCTTTCGGGTGTCAAGGATATCGTGACCCTTTTCAGCTAAATTTTTATATCGGAGGTTGAGCTCGGAACCCACTCTAGTAAATTCAAGGATACGCAGAAGGCTCCTTTGAAAACAAAGATCCTTTTATGGCAAATGGTTAGGGGCCGACTGCCATTGAGTGACTAAATCATTAAACGACGCGGACTGGCAAACACAACTTGCACTTTATGTGGAGAGATTGAGAATCTGGAGCATATTTTGTTCAGCTGTACCTTGGCTATGTTCATGTGGAGCTGTGCACGGTCGTGGCTCAATGTCAATTGGGACCCAGAAAAAGTTTCAACGTTGGTTTTCCAAGATATATCCGTACAACTGCTACTTCATTGCCAATGGCGCCAAACTAGATGTACCCCTATGAAAGAACTTTGTGTTTATTTTGTTCAAGGCAACATGTTAATGAGGCGTGCAGACCAGATCTAGAACAAGGAGGGCATCCCCCCTGGACCAGCAGCAGACTCCACCATTCACTTGGTGCTTTGCCTCCAGGGTGGTCAGTAAGTGCTTGGCCATGGTGCCTTTCAGTTCGCCCTCATGAGGGAGGCGACTGCAGGCACGCCGCCCTCACTCTCTTGTCGGCACCGGGTTGGGGGGCGTTTCTGGGCGCTGGCCGACGCCGACGCCGACGATGATGATGCGGATGGGGAGGTGGACGGGGATGGCTCGCCGGCGCCGTCGGACCTCATCTGCGAGTTTTTCAACGCCGGATACGATGAAGATGAAGTGGCGATGACTATTGACAAAGTGTTGCCCATGGACGATCCGGCTAGGACGGGGCTTCACGCAGGGGAGAAGAAGGAGATGACTCGGCGCGTCGTTCACCGGAGGACGGCGGCGACGGTGATCAGGCCATGGAAGGGCCCCCTCCCTAAGGTATGTCTTCCAAACCTAACTCTTTTCAACATGATTAGTTCGGAGTCTTGGAATGTGGTTCAAAGGAGAAAGAAGGGGCGTCGGGCGGTGGCTGGTCGGGGGTCGGCGGCAACCGCGGCGTCAACGCCGGTGATCGGATCGCGGCGGCTCGAGCGCTCCATTTGAAATCTGTTTTGGGCTGTGTTGGGCCGGTGCAAAGCGAGTGCGGGCCGCATCGGAGTGGGTTGGGGTTAGCTGGGTATGAGTCCCAGGCTAAACCGGACGCCACCTATACCGATTGTGCCGACGCATGCATGCGATCGAGTGATCGCTCTTCGTCTCGTCCGTCTTCGCCGCCCATTAGGGTTTCTCGTCGTGGTGCTAAGCCGGGATTTCCATCGTGTGGTCCGAGCCGTGCGAGACGTGTCCCCCCTCCCTTGCGGCCAAGGCAGACCGTGGGCCTGGTGCTCCGCCGGGGAAGAATCCTCCGGTGGCCGTCGGAGCGGGCCATGGCTGTGCTGCGCCACCGGCTGCGGGGGCTGGGCATGGAGCTGTGGCTCCGTCAGGAGTTCGACCTCTGGCGGCCGCCGGAGCCGCGCTTGCTGCAGCGGGTCGTGGTGGTGGGCAGCTCGGGCCGAGGCCGCTGGCGCAGGGTCTGGCCGCTGTGGCTGCCGCAGGCCGGGCTGCTGCGCCTCAAGGGCCACTGGCGCATGGGCCTGGCGCCGTGACTGCCGCGGGGTGGGGCTCTCCTGCTCTAGGGCCGAGGCCGCCGCCGCCCGGAAGTGCCGTCATTCCTCACCGTTCTCAGGCTCAGTCCAATGGGCAGCAGCCCCGGGCTGCGCCGCCGCCTCACTACGTTGCTAGGCCGCAAAAATGGCCTGGGCCGGGGCAGCCTGTACCGCCTCAACATTACAACGTGGGGGATGGAAGGGCGGGTGTGGCTTGAGGTCCGACAAACTGTGGTGCTAATGGTCCGCCTCGGGGACAATGGGGTGACGACGGCTACAATGCTTATGGAGTTGGCCAACATCCTGGCTCGTCGTTGGCAGGCGACGGCCGTGGATATGCTTGGCAGAGCGGTGGAACAGTCGAGCGACCTTTTTACGGCCCTCCGGGCGGATTTATTGAGGTGGCAACTGGCCCAGATTATCGCTAGAGAGGTGGCTATCGCGGTCATCATGGTGGTTGTGGTGGTCGGTACCGTCACCGTCAGCCTGCTCCATTTGTGGTTGTTGAGCCAACGGTTTCTACGGAGGCGGTTACGCCGGAGTTGTCCGGTCAGGCTATGGACGTGGTGATGGCGTTGGCCAATGCTGAGATGCCAGGGACTGAGACCACGGTGACGGGCTCGGTTGAGGCTGCTGACAGGTCAGATAAGGATAGAGCCTCCAAGTGGGATCGTAAGAAGGAGAAGATGTTGTGTTATCGCTGTGGTGAGAAGGGCCACTTTATTGCTGAATGTGTGACCGAGTTATGTGATACTTGCCTCAAGCCAGCGCATGATACAGGGGAGTGCCTGATTCTGCGTGACCAGATGCCGAGTATTACTATCTATGGGGTGTATTGTGCTGAGTTGATGTTCTTTGAGTCTCCGAGTGCGAGAGAGATCCCAGAGGAGACACAGAGCCTGACCACTGGGGTTGTCAAAGTCACCAAAGGTGAGGTGTCGGAGGCTCAGATTGTGCAGAGGCTTAAGGAGTTAGCTCCTGGAGATTTTTAGTGGGAGCTTATTAGTCTCGAGGCTAACATGTATAAGGCTTATTTCCCTTCTGTTGAGGACTTGCAGCGACTTTTGAGTTTTGGGCTGTGCAGAGTGCCTGGGACTGAGTGCATCCTTGAGTTTCATGAGTGGAAAAGGGTTGAGCCACAGGGCAAGCCTCTTACTCAGGTTTGGCTTCGCTTCTCGGGGGCCCCTTCGAAGCCATTGCAGGATGCTTGGTTCGCTGCTAGCTTGGGCATATTGGTCGGGAAAACTAAGAGAGTGGATATTGCTTTTACCCGAGCTCACGGGGTGGCCCGACTTCTGGTGAGTGTCTTGGATATTGACTTCGTGCCAAATGTGGTTAAGTGGACATATCAGGGCCAGATTTTCGACCTCGAGATTGAGTTTGAGGATACCGAGCTATTTGCTGAGGCTATGGCTGGGACTGATGGGGATATGCAGGATAAGGATGAGGGTTCTGGCTCTAAGGAGGCGCGAGTGGATGATGTTGGGCGACAGTTGTCCAACGGCTCGGAGTTCGGCTCACAGAAGTCCGGGGACGGGGCGGCACCATCTTCTTCGGTGCCGATGAACACCCTCAGATTTGGGTCATTTGAGCCTGCTTCTGCCCCTCCCAGACTTTGGAGCGACCGGGTGGAGTCTGGTGATGTGCTTGAACGCACACTGCCTGCACTGGATTTTGCTCCTGCGGACGGATCCGTGGATGGAGGCTTCGATGCGATTGGCACCGAGATGTCTTTGGTCGAGGGGGGGGGGGCAGGTGGCCCCTTGTTCTCCTACTCAGACCGTTGTTTCTCCTCGGGTGATCTCGGCTGCGGCAATGGCAGGGGGTCCCAGGCAGGTGGCCTCGGCTCCTTCCTCTCTGGTGGTAGCTAGAGTGGCCGCGCCTTCGGCTTCTATGGGCCCCGGAGGTGCGCTGACGTGCACTAAGAGGCAGGTGCCGCTCCAGGCGACGCCGGACTTGAGGCCCGTGTCGCCCTTCTGTCAGTGGGCCGAGCCTGTTAGGGAGTGTGGGCAGGCGGCCCAAGTACTCACCCCACCTAGCGCGCCTTTGGTGGGGGCTGATGTCTACTTCACAACCTTCTTCTTGTAGACGTTGTTAGGCCTGCAAGTGCACAGGTTTGTAGGACAGTAGCAAATTTCCCTCAAGTGGATGGCCTAAGGTTTATCAATCCGTAGGAGGCGTAGGATGAAGATGGTCTCTCTCAAACTACCCCGCAACCAAATAACAAAGAATCTCTTGTGTCCCCAACACACCCAATACAATGGTAATTTGTATACGTGCACTAGTTCGGCGAAGAGATGGTGATACAAGTGCAATATGGATAGTAGATATAGGTATTTGTAATCTAAAAATATAAAAACAGCAAGGTAACTAATGATAAAAGTGAGCATAAACGGTATTGCAATGATAGGAAACAAGGCCTAGGGTTCGTACTTTTACTAGTGCAAGTTCTCTCAACAATAATAACATAGATAGATCATATAACAATCTCTCAACATACAACAAAGAGTCACTCCAAAGCCACTAATAGCGTAGAACAAACGTAGAGATTATGGTAGGATACGAAACCACCTCAAAGTTATTCTTTCGGATCGATGTATTCAAGAGTTCATACTAGAATAACACCTTAAGACACAAATCAACCAAAACCCTAATGTCACCTAGATACTCCATTATCACCTCAAGTATCCGTGGGCATGATTATACGATATGCATCATACAATCTCAAATTCATCCAACCAACACAAGGTACTTCAAAGAGTGCCCCAAAGTTTCTACCGGAGAGTCAAGAAAATGTGTGCCAACCCCTATGCATAGGTTCATGGGCAGAACCCGCAAGTTGGTCACCAAAACATACATCAAGTGGCACGTGATATCCCATTGTCACCACAGATAAACACGGCAAGACATACATCAAGTGTTCTCAAATAAAGACTCAATCCAATAAGATAACTTCAAGAGGGAAACTCAATTCATCACAAGGGAGTAGAGGGGGAGAAACATCATAAGATCCAGCTATAATAGCAAAGCTCGCGATACGTCAAGATCGTGCCATAGAGAGAACACGAGAGAGAGAGAGAGAGAGAGAGAGAGAGAGATCAAACACATAGCTACTGGTACATACCCTCATCCCCGAGGGTGAACTACTCCCTCCTCATCATGGATAGCGCCGGGATGATGAAGATGGCCACCGGTGATGGGTTCCCCCTCCGGCAGGGTGCCGGAACGGACTCCCGAGAGGTTTTTGGTGGCTACAGAGGCTTGCGGCGGCGGAACTCCCGATCTATCTTCTCTGTAGATGTTTTTAGGGTACGTGGGACCATATAGGCGAAAGAAGTCGGTCGAGGGGTGCTCGAGGGGCCCACGAGACTGGGGGCGCGCCCAGTAGGGGGGGGGCCTATCTCCTGGCCTCCTCGAGGATCTTCTGACGTGAACTTCAAGTCTCCAGGACCATATTCTTCCAAAAAATCACGCTGCCGAAGGTTTCATTCCGTTTGGACTCCGTTTGATATTCCTTTTCTTCGAAATACTGAAACAGACAATAAAACAACAATATGGGCTGGGCCTCCGATTAGTAGGTTAGTCCCAAAAGTAATATAAAAGTGTATAGTAAAGCCTGTAATCATTCAAAACAGATAATAAAATAGCATGAATGCTTCATAAATTATAGATACGTTGGAGACGTATCAGGGGCACCCTCCATCGCGGCCCAGGATGCCGGATGTCGGCTGACACCAACGGGGTCGAGGGGGTTCTCACCGACGCGTGGTGCTACTCCGCTATCTGTTGGGGGTGGGGCTCGAGGCCGCACCCCAAATAGGGCTTCTCGGGAGGAGATCGTCGCTTTTGGAGGGATTTCTGATCCTGTTTCTGAGGGGCGACGGATGAGCTGCCGCCTCCAGGATCAGCTGGAGGTTGATGACATACAGCAGCGGTTCGCTATGTGGGCGGCCAAAGTTCATGACATTGAGGTCACTACTGGTATGTCGGTCAACACTTTCAATTCCATTTTGCATTTTACCAATGATGAGATTATTCATATATAATACAAACCAGTTAGGAGTTTCACTTGGTAGTAATGCTAGCGAAATTTCAAATTCCTTAAATGATATCCTGGTTCTTGAAGCGGAGCGCGCTTTACAGATGATTCGAAACTTAGCAGCGGTCAAACCCATGAATGATTCTGAAATAGATGCGTTGGGAGTCAGGGTTCTCAGTAACTTTTGTGCGGATCTTGCACCATCCCTTCCTGAGACAGAAGAATAGGATAATCCTGTCCAGGCTGAGGTTGTTAGGTCCACAGAGCCCGGTTGTGAGGACCGGGTGGAGGATCAAAACAAACCTAAACGCAAGTGGAAGCGGAAGATTTATCCCGCTTCGGCGGTGCGTAGAAGTGCTAGGATCCGTACCACTAAAAAAATTCATGATGAAATATGAGAGGAATCTTTTGGAATAGCAGAGGTCTGAAAGACTTGGCTAAAAGAAGGTTTCTTGCAGATGCTTCTATTGAACATATGTTGGATTTTATCGCCCTCTCGGAAACTGGCAGAGACAATTTCTCTCCCTAGTTTCTAAATACTTTATCCGGAGGTGTCGATTTCGACTGGCACTGCCTACCTTCGAGAGGAAGATCAAGTGGGATCTTACTTGGGGTTAGATGTGAGTCGTTAGAAGTCCAAAGCGTGGTCATGGGAGACTTCGCAGTTAAGTTTCGGGTCAGATCAAAGGCCGATGGGTTTAATTGGGCATTGGTGGCGGTATATGGTGCCGCACAACCCGAACTAAAACCAGAGTTTTTGGCAGATCTTGTCCGAATCTGCGGCTCTGAGCAGCTTCCAATCTTGGTTGGGGACGACTTTAACATTATTAGAAGAAGAGAGGATAAGAATAATGATAACTTTGACGGAAGGTGGTCATTTATGTTCAGCACTATCATTGAAATATTGGATCTGAGAGAGATAGAGCTTTCGGGTAGAAAACTTAGTCGGGCTAATACTTTGCCAAACCCGACGTTTGAGAAACTGGATCGAGTCCTAGCGAGAGTCCAATGGGAGCAGAAATTTCCCCTGGTAACAGTCCAAGCGCTATCGCGTGGAATCTCTGACCACACCCCCTACTGGTTGACTCCGGTGAGGCAACGCATATGGGGAACAAAAATAATTTTTCTTTTGAATTGGCGTGGTTCGAAAGAGAAGGCTTCTTGGATCTGATAGCCAGGGAATGGGCTAAAGATGCAGGAGGCCAAACTTCCGTTGAGCGATGGCAGAGTAAGATTAGGCACTTGAGAAGCTTCTTACGTGGGTGGGCTAAACATCTTAGTGGGGTTTATAAGGCTGAAAAGGAAAGGCCCCTTACACTTATTTAGTCCTTAGATTTAAAAGCCGAGTCCACAATCCTAGAAACTACGGAGCTTCATGCTAAAATTGATCCGAAATGAGATTGAAAGAACTTCTCCGTGAAGAGGAATTGAAGTGGGCGCTGCGAGAGGTTTGCAAAGTTGTCCAGGGGGGCGCGAACACTCAATTCTTTCACATGATCGCTAATGGCAAGCACAGAAAGAAAAGAATCTTTCAGCTTGAGCAAGACGAAGGATCGATTTTAGGACAGGAAAACCTAAAATTATACATAACCGAATACTACAAGCAGTTGTTTGGGCCTCCAGAGGATAATTGTGTATCCCTGGATGAGTCAAGGATTGAGGATGTTCCTTAGCTTGCTGCTGAAGAGAATGATATTTTGACTGCCCCATTTTCGGAGAAAGAGGTGTTTGAAGCCATTTCACAGATGAAAAATAATAAGGCTCCAGGTCCGGATGGATTTCTGGCAGAGTTCTATAAAAAGTGCTGGCATATTATTAAGGGGGATTTGATACCGATGTTCCATGATTTATTCTCTGGACAGCTTCAGTTGTTTCACCCAAATTTTGGAACGATAACTCTACTTCCTAAGAAGACAGAGGATGTGAGAATTGAGCAGTTCAGGCCGATCTGTGTTCTTAACGTTAGTTTCAAAATTTTCACCAAGGTAGGGACTAATAGGCTCAGGCAGATTGCGCATTCTATGGTGCAGCATTCCCAAACTGCTTTCATGCCGGACAAAAACATCCTAGAAGGGGTTGTGGTCCTTCATGAAACGCTTCATGAAATTCACACAAAAGACTAGATGGAGTTGTTTTCAAGATGGATTTCGAGAAAGCGTATGATAAAGTCAAATGGCCTTTCCTTCAACAGGCCTTGTGTATGAAAGGTTGTGATCAAGCCTGGCGACGCCAGGTAGAACCTTTCACGCAAAAAGGGAGTGTTGGAATTAAAGTGAATGACGACATAGGTCATTATTTCCAGACACATAAGGGCCTGAGACAAGGTGATCCGATGTCTCCTATCTTGTTCAACATTGTAGTCGACATGTTGGCAATTCTAATAGGAAGGGCTAAGGAGGCTGGTCAGGTAGGTGGCTTGGTGCCTCATCTAGTTTATGGAGGTGTGTCTATCCTACAGTACGCCGATGATACTATCATCTTTATGGAGCATGACTTGGCAAAAGTGAGAAACATGAAGCTGGTGTTATGCTTATTTGAACAATTGACCGCATTAAAGATTAACTTTCATAAAAGCGAATTGTTCTGTTTTGGAAGAGCCAATGAGGAACAAGAGGCTTATAGGCAATTGTTTGGGTGCGAATTGGGGGCTTTACCTTTTACGTATTTAGGTATACTAATTCACCATCGTAAGCTAACAACCAGAGAATGAAAGTGCATTGAGGATCGATTTGAGAAGAAACTGAGCTGCTGGAAGGGCAAGCTCATGCCATATGGAGGCCGATTAATTCTTATTAATTCGGTTCTCACGAGTATGCCTATGTTTTTCTTGTATTTTTTGAGTTTCCAGTTGGAGTTAGGAAAAGCTAGACCTCTATCGATCCTGATTCTTCTGGCAGAGTGATGAACTAAAGTGAAAATACAAACTAGCCAAATGGAACATCATTTGTAGACCAAAAGACCAAGGGGGTCTTGGCATTGAGAATCTTGAAGTGGAGAACAGATGTCTTCTCAGTAAGTGGCTGTATAAGTTCTCTGTTAAAACGAAGGCCACATGGGTGCAGATTCTCCGTAGAAAGTACCTTCGCTCCAAAACTTTGTCCCAGGTAACAGTTAGGCCGACGGATTCGCCTTTCTGGAAAGGACTGATGAGAGTTAAATCGGGTTTTTTCAATAGGACAAAGTTTATAGTCGGAAATGGCACCACCACGAGATTCTGGGAGGATACGTGGCTAGGGGAAACACCCCTAGTGCTTCAATATCCATCCCTGTATCGCATTGTTCAACGACGAGACGATTCCGTTGCATCAGTGCTTCAGTCCATCCCTCTCAATATTCACTTCAGGAGGACGCTTGCCGGCAGCCGTTGGGAAACCTGGATCCATCTTGTGAGTAGACTGATGGAGGTTCAGCTTTCTCAACAGCCCGTTCAGTTGCGCTGCAAGCTTACTAGGAATGGAGAGTTTTCAGTTAAATCCATGTATATGGATGTTATCAATTCTAACTCTATTCCTAGTTTCAAACATGTTTGGAAAGTCAACGTTCCTTTGAAAAATAAAGTGTTTATGTGGTTTGTGCATAAACAAGTCATTTTAACTAAGGACAACCCGGTAAAGCGCAACTGGACAGGACTTACAAGATGTAGTTTTTGTAATATGGATGAATCCATCAAACACCTCTTTCTCGACTGCCCGTTAGCAAAAAATTATGGCGGTCGGTTCACATAGCGTTTACCATTACTCCTTTGAATTCTGTTAGCATGTTATTTGGGACGTGGCTTAATGGGATAGATACCGAAACAGTGAGACACATTCGCGTAGGAGTATGTGTTTTATTGTGGACAGTTTGGAACTGCGGGAATGATTTGGTTTTTAATAGAACAACAAATATTCATTTTTGCAGGTTATCTTCGAGCCACTGCGTTGATCCGTATGTGATCGCTACTCACTCGGACGGAGGCCAGGGAGCGTTTGGTTACTGGATCTATCCGGTGGGAGATGGTAGCTCGGACTATTTTCAACCGGTTTGGATGGCGGTCATGTAATAGGATAGACAATTAGTTTTCCTATCTTTCTTTTGCCCGCCGGTTGTGGCCTCATGTTTGCTTACTTTGTTGTGCTCTCTGTGAGCTTTTTTTCATGTCATTCAGACTGTAAGACCTTTGTTGAACCTATTTGCTTATTTATATAAGTTGACCGTATGCATCTCTTTGATGCAGAGGCCGGGGAGTCCCCCTTTTCGAAAAAAAAGTGCTTGGCCATGGAGCAGCTTTCTGGGCTCACAAATCGGGTGCCTTCGGTGTCCTCCAATGGAGTAGTTTGTGTATGTGCTCGTCTTTTGCATCTTTGTTCAATCATATTGTAGTCCAATGTTATGTTCGCTTGTGTTTACAAGCTTCAATTTTGATAAACGATGATGAACGGATAGCGGCCCTACGTCCGTTCCATAATTCTTGTTGTGACACGACAGGAACTATGGAATGGAGGGAGTAGCTTGGAGACATGAATAATTTGCTCATCAGTATATTGGAAGTGACTTGTTCTGAATATTTTCTGCAGCATTGCTGTTTTGTACTGTCATGTATAAGCGCCTAGCTTGAAATTCCTTTGTGAGTGTATGTACACTTTTAAGTTTTTAATCCTTTTTTTATCAAACTGTTTGAGCTGATTTTGGGTCCGTGCTAACGTTGTCTTCTGCTGCTTAAAACTTGGAAGTGCCAGTTTGGTGTCCCAATTTGGCCATGCTTCGAAAGCAACCAGTTCATCTCAAGACCAAAACAACACAGTTCACTGTGCAAACACAGAGGATGAACTTGGAGTTGTTAACTAGTGGCCCGGTGACGATGTCTATGAATATCTCCCTGTTCCTGACCTCGTGCCACCGCAGCGTGCAATCCTCCTCAATGATACTCTGATTGTGTGACAGCGACTCCGTCAGGTCATTGTAGAGTACGACTAGATCACTAGCAGACACCAGCTATTCTTGCTACTACCTCTCTCCCGATACCTATCACTCCCATCCAATTGCTAGGCTGCCAAGAAAGGTAGCCAAAAAGTGAAAGAGAAAAACAACAAATCTACCATTGCTAATTCTTCCAACACTAGGAAATCGACGACTCAAATAGACATTGGGATGGAACGGAAGGCCATGCATATAAGTAGGCACTAGTTAAACTTGAAAATTTCTGTAATAAAGGCGAGAGATTTGATGGCGTGAAGAGCATCGATCACGTACAATATTAGTAGGTGTGAGAGTTATTCCAGTCGCATGTTAAAGATGTGAATAGTTTGAAAACTACAACTTGGCATATCACGAACAATATTAGTAGGTGTGAGAGTTATTCCAATTTCCAGTCGCATGTTAAAGATGCGAATATTTTGAAACTAGAACTTGACATCTCTTGGACTAGCTTCTTCCTCGGCGACGAGTACATGCATGTTGTAAGGAGAAGGGGTGACTTGAAATACTGAAGTCAAAGATTTGTCCTTCCATGACTTGCATTAGGCAGGGGTGACCACCTCCTGATGTCCACATCTAGTTTTTAGAGCATGCCACAGGTTGCTTAGAGATTCATCGTCTCATGGCTCTGTGTGCGCTTGTCAGCAAACGTTTTTTTGTTTAGTTGGATCCATAGTTTTAAATAGCGCGCTAAGCATCTTAGCGGCGGACCTCTTCCAAATGCTATAGCGTGCTATAGCGGAGCTATAACACGCTATTTAAAATGTTTGTTCATTTGTTTGGACCAAAGTCTCTTAGCGCAAGACCTTTTGTAAACGCTATAACGTGCTAGAGCGGAGCTATAGCGGGCTATTTAAAACAGTGTCTAAGGGCTGGCACGATCCAACCCTTGGACCTTCCAAGATATTGCACCAACGACGAGTGCGCCTGGCTGGATTAATGTTGCACCGCTTCAAACCCGATGGCAGACTGTTCGCTTGACAGTTCAGCACCTAAATATATATATTAATTTAAAATATTTACAAAATTTATGTTTCGTACTCCCTTTCTAATTTGCTCATATATTAGGTAAAGTATTCTAGTGGAAATTATTTCCGTGCATCACAATTTTGTTTGGTGCCAGCTAAATTTTTAGACCAAACGATGTTCATTGAAAAATGATTTCTATATTTACACCCCAGGGCAAGCGCTCCCGACCCCCTTGCGCCGCCATCCCAGGGCGACGCCGGGGGACCAAATCCTCATGCCACCAGTCTTCGGGTGAGGCAGTTCCCAGCCACCGCCGCTGCCGGCGCTGGCCACGGTGGTGGCGGTGCCTGACGCCGAAGAGGCTGGGCAGGAAAGTTGTGGTGGATCTCCCATGAGGCGGCTGGGGCGCCTCGTGCACGGTGTCCTCGCGCGGCAGCCACAACGGTGTCCTGGCTGTGAGGCGGCAGCCGGCGACCCATGCCCGGCGAGGTGCTCCAGTGGGATCCTCTGCTTTGCGATGAGCGGCGGTGGTGCCCGTGGATCTGGCGTCCCGGCCAGATCCTCCGTGGTTTGGCTTTGGCCGGCCGGCGGCGCGTGATGGGCGGGGATGGGGCGGACGGAGGTCCTCTACTGGCTTACCATGACGCCATACGTCTACATGGCGAGGGTGCGCTCGGATTCAGTCAGCGACGAGATCGTGGTGGCGCTATTTTCTAGTGAAAATCGCGCCGACTTTGGTCATGGCATATGATGACGGCGTCTCCGGCGTCGTTCCATGGTTGAGGCATCGTTGTTGCAAGTTACCTGAACATGATCGGGATGTTCCAGGGGAAACCCAGATCTGGGTCTCCCGGATCGGACAATGACGACGCCTTAGGTGTCTTTCTCCCTCGTGGGGGCATTGTTTTGGAGCAGGAGCTAACTGGAAGGGACAAGAGGAGGAGCGGTGTTACATCTATCGCTAGGCCGATGATGGGACTTTGCGGCATGGTGCAGCGGAGTTTCGCCGACGGGCGCATGTGGATGGACGCGTGCATGGTGGTAGCGATGTCTGGTGTCGTGGTGACGTCAACGGCAGATGGGACTGGCAAAATCTATGCGATGATCCCTCCTAAAGATGAGATGGCGGAAGATGGCGGCAGTGAGTCCTAGAGTATGCGCGTGCGGTGCGTGTTGTGGGGTGCCTAGACCGGCTGGCACACTCAGCTTTCAAGGCGGGCAGCTTCTTGAGGCCACTGGATTATATGGTGTCCGTTGATGCAGCCAGGACACATCTTTGTACTTGTTGCCGTAGGGACCTTATTCGCTTCGAAGGTTGCTTTGGGTGGATCTTTGTATTTATTTTGTCGGACTCTGATGAATATATTAGTAAAGATGTCTGCATGCATTATTTTGATATAGAGGCTGGGGTAATCCTCCTTTTCGAAAAGGAAATATATGTCCACCTACAATGGTGTAACGTTATTCTTGGGATCAATAACAATTTTGCAACCCACTTGAGATGTCTTTCATATTTGCCCGTCTACAACGGTTGAACATTTTCTTGATAGAAAACGGCGAGCGGTATGTGGAACTTTAGAGGTACAAAGAGATTGAGAGAACTACCTGAATCAATTGTTTGTATCATTTTTTTTGTAATTCACAGGGCAAAAATCTTCTTATGAATGAATAAGTGAGCCCTTAATATAGTGTGAATTTAGTTGTTCGTGCCCGTTCTTATGCTCTTCTCTGGTCAGGAAGAACTGTGCCATGAATAGCAGATAACATTTGTTAATACTTGTATTGGTTTCTCCTGAAAATGTGTAGTCTGCATTTCTTGTTGGTACTGCTAGCTTGAAATTCATTTATGTCCAACACTTCAATTTTTAAACCATAATTTTATCAAACGGTTTGAGCAGATTTTTTGGTAACCGGTTTGAGTGCTAACTCTTGTATTATGCTGCTTAAAGTTTGGAAGTTTCACCATTTCCCCTCAATTTGGAGTTCCAATTGATCATGCTATTGAATTCATCTTGACATGTACCACTTATCCATGAGACGAAGCAAGACCAACACCAACAAAATGCAGGCCATAGTTGCAAAAGTCATGCCCCTAGTCAATTATTAGTCGTCGATGGTGACGCCGCAATATCTCAATGATGTTGCTGCTCTTGACCTCATGCCACCCCTTTGTATGGTCCTCGCCCGTGATGCTCTCTGATGTAGTTTATGGTCCAGCAGATACAATTGCAGACGCGGTCCCACCCTCGGAGGCTGGATCCGTGGAGGATGCAATGATCGGTGTCGTGTTCATCACCGTCAAGCGCCTAACACCTAAAGAAATGTTGGTACGACTCTACCATGATGTGTACAGTATGGATAAATAAAACCACAAGCCAATTCTTGCCACACTTGTTGCTAACACTTTCCTGAGACCTATCACTCCCACCAAATGTCTAGGCTGCCGACATAACAATCGGAAAAGTGGAAGAGAAGAACAATTAATCTAACATCCGTGGTTCTCCCAACGTTGCAAATTTTACATATCAAATAGACCTAGGGAAGGGAAGGGAGGTTGTGCAAATAAGTAGGCGGTAGTGGAGGTTGAAAATTCTATAATAGAAGTGAGATATTTGATGGCATAAAGAGCACGGATCACGTACATTATTAGGTGCAAAGAGTTATTCCAGATGCATTCTAAATATATGAATAATTTGAAACCACAACATCAATTTTCTTAGGTTGGCAGCTAGCTTCTCCCTTTACGAAGCTTGCATGCATGCTGTGAGGAGAAGAGGACCCATAATAGGGTTCGAGTTTTTGATTTTGCTCTCCCTTATGCTTCTTGTGACATGCATGCAATAAAGCTGTGGATACAAACTAAGTTGACTACAATGTCGAATGAAGGAAATAAAAGAAGAGCTTTGTGGATAAAGATGCCAACATGACAACAATAAAGAAACGTAAATTATGTGGAACTTCCTGGCTGTAGATGCTCTTATGTAGGCGTTTTAAGAAAACACCTCCGAAGCTCTCTGCATTTCCCGGCACATGTCGATCGCCTCAATATCTCTTACTATTGGGGGGCGTTCGACAAAAGCGTCAATAGCATTTAGGGCATTTTCAACGGCAACTCACAAATTTCATTTCACATCCGTCCGCGGATAGGGGAAGCCCGTCCACAGGCATGGATGCGGGAGGCCGCCATCCAACCGTAGCCGCATATATTCAGCCTTCCTCCTTTTTTAAGTCCGCACAATCAAATATCCACATACTACAAAGTGTACAGATGTTCAAATAGCCACATGCAACAATAGTTCAAATTTTAAAAAGTTCAAATATTACATCTCAACATTGTTTTCCCCTTTGACCGCCCACTGATGCTCAATCAGATGTTCCTTCGGGTGCTCGTGAGTTGGTTGATGCCGAATATGTTGATGCATTTGAATAAACTCTTCAAATGTGTCTGGATTCTGGTTTGAAAGTTGGATAGGATCACCCATGTTCTCAAATTCTAGAGTTGCGGCAGCATCATCACTCTCATCCTCGACAATCATGTTGTGCATGATCACACAACATGTCATCATCTCCCACAAGGTCTTCGGATCCCATTGTTTAGTAGGTCCACGAACAATTGCAAAACGGGCCTGCAGAACTCCAAATGCCCTCTCACATCCTTTTTAGCTGCTTCTTGTCTTTGGGAAAAGTTAGCCTTTTTCTGGCCAACTGGGTTAGAGATGGTGCTGACAAAGGTACCCCACGGAGGATAGATATCGTCAACCAGATAGTAACTCATGGTGTACTCATGTTGTACTCATGTTCATTGGCAGTGTAGTGGCAAGGAGGAGCGCTTCCTTCAGTCAGCCTCGCAAACAACAGTGATTGCTACAACACATTGATGTCATTGCGAGACCCGGACATGCCAAAGAAAGTGTGTCAAATCCAAAGATTTGTGATGCAACTGCTTCAAGAATTATGGTGGGCTTCTTAACATTACCCTGATATTGCCCTTGTAAAGCCTTCGCGCAGTTCTTCCATTTCCAAAGCATGTAGTCAATAGATCTAAGCAACCCCGGCCACCCTCTTGCTTCTGAGATGGCCAAGAGCCTCTTCTTGTCTGCCACAGTTGGTTCTCTCAGGTACTAAGGTCCGAACACCTCGACCATTGTTGTTGCAAACCAGACCATGGCATCTTCGCGTGTGCTCTCAGATATTCATAGGTACTCGTCCCACGAATCAGCGACAGTGCCATATGCAAGCATTTGGAGTGTGTCCGTGCATTTCTGGTAACCAGAGAACACAATCGTTCCAGGGTGTCCTTCTTCAGGATGAAGTAGTCAACAAAGGACCTGACGCCATGGTACAACTGATCAAAGACAGTCTTGCGCATCTGAAAACGTCAGCGAAAATGGTCAGTGAAGAATGCATCAGGTGCAAAGTAGATAGCCATCACGGCAAATGGTCGCGTGCCTTGTTCGGTTGAGCACTCGATGACCCTTTATCGAGCTCTTGAAGTTGAGAACATTCACCTCCACACGCTCTGCATCTTCAAGACCGCCTGCATCATCGCCATCTCATCAGACGACTCAACATAGTGCTCGTATATGCATTTCAAATGGGAATCCATTGCTAGAAAAAAGAAGGCACAACTTTTTTAGCTGCTGTAATTCATCGAATAGTTGCCGGCCATGGTGAGTATAGCAGCAGACGGTACCTGGCGTGGCGTTTGGAGAGTTGAACGGCGGCGAAGGAGAAGTGGGGTGGAGCCCTGCTGGAGTGTTTGGGTGATAGAGACGTAGATTTCTGGCAGGGGTGTGACGTGGCAGCCGGGGTGGTGGAGCGGCCGCGAAGGCAAAAGAGAAAGAAGCAAGAAGAGAAAAAATAGGGAGGCTGGAGGCGCAGGGACCGGGAGGGGTTTTGGGTGGGTCGAGGGGGTTGGAGTGTTCGGACTCCCGAAACCTCCCACACTTTTGTCTCGAGTTTGCGAACACGTCCGGATTGCCTCGTGGACCGATACACATTACTAGAAAAACCCCTACTAATGGCGCACCTAATTTGGCCATTAATGGCGCATCTGTGGTGCGCCATTACTAGCACGCCATTAGTAATTTTTACTAATGGCGCACCACCTGGTGCGCCATTAGTATCTGGCCAGGGTGCGCCATTAGTATGCCTCCCAGGGGCCATGTATACCCAGGTGCTTTGGCATACTAATGGCGCACTACCACCGGATCGCCATTAACGCGGCATACTAATGGCGCACTATCGATGATGCGCCATTAGTATGCTTTGTCATACTAATGGCGCCGTCATGTGATCGCCATTAGTATGAATATTAGGTTTTTTATTTTTTATTTTCTGTTTTTTGCACAAGTTACAAAATGTATAATTTGACAAAATATAGACAGCACACATCAACAACAGATTCATCGAATACAATAGAAGATTAGTCTTTGAATACAATTCATCGTATTAGTCTCCGAATAAAATTCATCATATTAGTCTCCGAATTGAAAAGACCGAACAAAGATAGAACATTATATTACAAGTCTCGAGACCGCGAGTAGCGAGTTTGTCTTCACATTACAAGTCGATATCGATCATCTAAACTACCATCACATAGAAGAGAGCTGCGGTCATCACGATGAGCATCATCACGATGAAACTCGTCTTCATCATCCGGTTCCTCCAACGCTCCCTCCCCTCTCCCGCTAGATAGCGGGCGTATCTAGATTCGCCTCGCCCTAGTGGTGTACCCTTTGTAACTGTTACCACTGAATCGGTGAACCTGTCTCCGACACTCCTCCCGTCATCGAGACTTCGAACCTTACCCTTGTACACGACATACGTCGGCATCGCTATGCACTAGCCAAACGTAAACGTTAGTACCAATTCACGCACAATACATAAGCAATATATAAGTATGCAACAGAACGATCGGAAGAGAAAAGCAAGACATTAATAGCATCGATTACATCTAAGTTGAACGACTCTCGAAACCAAAGAGACATACTACAAGTTCATTAAAGTTTAATTACAACATGAGCCAATCGATGTTTCAGAACTAGACACAGCATCACTACTTTCGACTCGACTCAAGGGACCGGAGCATGGATGAAGCCGCCGTCTATCGTGGGAGTCATGAAATAATGGTCGTTGTCAGCCTGCATTTGTAGCATTGTGTCGATGTCACTGTTGGACGGTTGATTGTTGAGGTAGAACTGCCCGAGGTACGGCGACATCTTGATGGATGATTTCCGCAAACTCCGATGGATGCGAAAGAATTCTTGTCGGAGGTCCGCGCCTGGATTGCCGACACGCTCTTTGCCCAATCTTTGAGTTTACTCGGTAGCGAAGTTGATGATGGTCCCGCACGATCGCTTTGCATGTGATGGATGGCGAGTAGGCACCCTTCGACCGCCAGCGGCTGCTTGACGCAGCAGAACGTCATTGTGGCAGAACACATGCTTGCCGTACTTACGAATAGGCTTGGTGAAGGTGCCTCCAGATTTGGCGTAGCCGGGGAGAACATCATCAAGAACCTTCTTGACATTTGTGTAGTCTACGTTCGACTGACGGTCCGGGTCGAAATACGTGGCCATGGAATATTTGGGGCTGAGGTGGATGAGCGTGCAACGTGTGTCACTGCAGAAAACACGGAATGTTAAATCAAAAAACGATCGAAATGTAAGAATTCATATGTTACGGGCCGGTTGAGGGGAGGATTTACTCGGGAAAGTAAGGCACGAGGAAGTTATCCTTATCTTGGTTTGCCAGAATGACGCCTTCAAGGAAAGAACTCACGACTTGAAGGTCCCCAGCGCTGCCCAAGATCTTGGCACGCATATAGAAGGGGTTGACTATCACGATGTCCGGGGTCTTGTCGCGAATGATCCGCATCTCCATACTCAGCGAAAATAGCCGAATGAAGGTGTAGTGCAGCGGATGAAGGTTCAACATAGCATGGATGTCATCAAAACGCAGGACGATCATACGCCCGATGGAGTTATCCACAAAGCCCTTGCCCTTTGGCACCTTGGCCACGAAAACCGGGTATGCCACATCCTTCTCTCTGAGACGCCGCTTCTCCAAAGAAAGAACACTGTCATGCAGACTCCGCATAGCACCGGTTACAGCATTGAGCATATTTGTCGGTAGCATCGCCCTACCCGCCACATGCACCCTCCTTGAGATATCCTGCGGTGAAGGTGGCCCGTCCCGAGCATCGGATCGCATTTCGGTGCGGCTGGCTCGCACCCTTCTTAGTCTTTCTTTTGCGTGCCTTCTTCTTCTCCTGTAATGGGACCGAGTTCTGCTCACAGACCGCCTTCTTGAGTGTGTTGGGGCTGATAATATTTCGCACCTCGCCTATCTGAGGCTCGGTGAAGTCGGCAGTGAGGCGTCTCGAGAGCTGAACGCCAGACGGCGCTGTTGTAACTTGGCTTCTCCGCGGTACCAGCTAGATCGCACACGCCTTTTGTTGGGTTTGGTTCTTGAGAAGGAGGCCCCATGAAGTCGCCATCGCACCCATGATCGGCAAAGTCTCGATCGACGTTGCCAAATGTATCATCGTCGTCGTCGTCGTCGTTCGATCCCGTGCCATATGCAGGTTCGGATCGATGGCATAGGGATGTCCGCACCGTTGCGGCGGTCTTGCCATGGGGCCGACTTGACGCCGCACGGTGGCGGTGTTGTCTTTGGGTGGTGTCCACCGCCCCAAACGAATCTCGCTCTTCGCCAAAGCAGGGCCAGCTCAGCAGCGCCGAGGGTCATCACGTCATCATCGTCGGCCCGACGGGTCGAATCGAGGTAACAAGTTGTCGCAGCCTGGCAGCACCCGAACCAGTTGAACCCTAAACAAGTTGGGTGGCATCTGGGTACCGTGGAACAAGGGGTTGCCCGGTTGAACGATTTTGCCCTTGGCGACATCGACCAACTCGTTGTTCACGAAGTGGAGGAGAGTGCATGGAACATCGGCGGTGAAGGAAATATGCCCTAGAGGCAATAATAAAGTTATTATTTATTTCCTTATTTCATGATAAATGTTTATCATTCATGCTAGAATTGTATTAACCGGAAACATGATACATGTGTGAATACATAGACAAACAAGATGTCACTAGTATGCCTCTACTAGACTAGCTTGTTAATCAAAGATGGTTATGTTTCCTAACCATGAACAAGGAGTTGTTATTTGATTAACAAGGTCACATCATTAGTAGAATGATCTGATTGACATGACCCATTCCATTAGCTTAGCACACGATCGCTTAGTATGTTGCTACCGCTTTTATCCATGACATATACATGTTCTCGTAACTATGAGATTATGCAACTCCGTTTACGGAGGAACACTTTGGTGCTACCAAACGTCACAACGTAATCGGGTGATTATAAAGGAGTACTACAGGTGTCTCCAAAGGTAGATGTTGGGTTGGCGATTTCGAGATTAGGTTTTGTCACTCCGATTGTCGGAGAGGTATCTCTGGGCCCTCTCGGTAATACACATCACTGAAGCCTTGCAAGCATTACAACTAATGAGTTAGCTGTGAGATGATGTATTACGGAACGAGTAAAGAGACTTGACGGTAACGAGATTGAACTAGGTATTGGATACCGACGATCGAATCTCGGGCAAGTAACATACCGATGACAAAGGGAACAACGTATGTTGTTATGCGGTCTGACCGATAAAGATCTTCGTAGAATATGTAGGAACCAATATGGGCATCCAGGTCCCGCTGTTGGTTATTGACCGGAGACGTGTCTCGGTCATGTCTACATTGTTCTCGAACCGTAGGGTCCGTGACGCTTAAGGTTTGATGCGATGCTTATATTATGAGTTTATGTATTTTGATGTATCAAGAAGTTCGAGTCCCGGATGTGATCACGAACATGACGAGGAGTCTCAAATGGTCGAGACATAAAGATTGATATATTGGAAGCCTATATTTGAGTTCGAATGGTTCCGGGTGAAATCGATTTTACGGAGTACCGGGGTTACGGAACCTCCCGGAGGCTATTGGGCCTTAGTGGGCCTCGAGGGAGAAGAGGAGGGGCCGGCCAGGCAGGGCGCGCCCCCCCTAGTCCGAATAGGACAAGGAGGGGGCCTTCCTTCTTCCCCCTCCCCCAATCCTACTCCAACTAGGAAAGGGGGGGGGGAGTCCTACTCCCGGTGGGAGTACACTACAAGAAATATGTCAACTTGTGACCCTCACTATTGGTTATTTGAAAGGTCATAGTTTTTCATTTGCGACCTTTTGTGACCAAAAATGAAGGTCAAAAGTCGAGGGTCATTAATCGACTATAGCGACCTTCTCGTGATATGTAAAAGGTCGTTGGTTCTTTGACCAAATTTTTGGTCACTAGCAACCTCCCTGTGCCACGAGGCATCCAGCGTGGCAAGTGATGTGGCACAAGATTCAGCCCGGTCCAATTCGATTTTCTACATGGGCCTAGCCCATTTATTCAGCCTTTATTATTTTTTCCTTGGTAATTCTGGTCACTTCATGGGCCAAGCCCAACGTTGTAGCCTTTTTATTATTGGCCCATGGCTTTTATTATTTATTGCTTTTCTATTTTCAGCCATTATATATTCAAGCTGGTCCCACTAGTCGATGGGTCCCACTTGTCATGATCATCTCTCAAATTGGTCCCACATGTCAGAAATGTACAAATTTGACAGATTATTTTCATAAGTGGCCCCATTGGTCAAGTTTCCATTTCACAAATTTTCAAATCACATACATAATCAAAAAGCACACATAAAATTCATCAAATATACCACTAAATAAATCGATTACAATCTTTACAACACATATATGCTACAATATGCTACTCTTCACTGAGTACGACACACTTCACGGCTTCACACTTGCTTCACACTTCACACTTGAGCTTCTGTAAAACAGGAACAACCACAACTTTAAATCTCAATTGCAATATAGGCCATATACAGAAGCAGTTCAAAGTTGAAACAACATCAATTAAACAAACGCGCATAGAAACATACGAGTCAAAACGCTAATGAGTTAGTTGCTTGATCATGTATTACAAAGGACTCTCTTTTAATTTAAAAAAAAAAAGAGGACATTTGAAACTTTTAACAGCCATAATCTTGAGTTTGACAAGTACACATTAATTTTAGCATAGCATCACTAGCTCTGTTGTTGTTTGCATATTATACGAGTAGTTGTCCGCCTAAACAAACACAAATGTGCAATGCTTGAGATATGTGTATGCAGCAACAAGCAGTAATACGATGTGATCCGAGACCAAGATAGCTCTAGAAGTAAAAGGAACATAAATAATATGTACAACAATATCTGGAACACATAGGTAGTAACTAGTATGGTTGCTTGTTGTTCATGAGTGACAATCATTTGTGTGCGTACATCCTAAAGAAAACAGCAGGTTTCAATTCATCTTGCACATATATAGCAACCAGCAGACATCTAATATCATTATATTACCACAAAAGAAAAGTACTGTAATTCCCAAAAGGTTGCATTCTCACAAAATTGATAGGAAGCACATAACTAGAGACTCGTTATTAACATGTACTCCCTCCGTCCCAAAATAAGTGACTCAAAATGACTCAAGTTTGTACTAACTTTAGTACAAAGTTAAGTCACTTTTGAGTCACTTATTTTGGGACGGAGGGAGTATATTGTTTAGAGCATTTAAGTTGGCACATGAAAAATAAACATTCGTGAACATGGAATATCCAGGAGTGAAAGATGGCATCTTTCACAAACACAACAACTCTAAAATTACTAAAATAGACAATGCATGCTCTTCCCAAGACCATCAACACATAAAGAACCACCACTCCCATGAGCATCTCAAGACCACTTACATCATGTACAACAGCGAGCATGTAAATCGGGACACACACTTGTACAGCGTGTAGTCACCGTGGCAGAGGCCGTGCATATCTCATCTATCTTTCTCTGCTTGGCCCAGACCATCGCGCACACCGCTAGTATCAACGATGTTGCCCGTGCATAATTGACACACTCGCTGCAATAGAAAAGATGAAACTTGCATATTATTCCAAGTCCCATTTTCAACTTGAGTACACACAAATATGTAACCAGGATTCAGTGAACGAGGATATTAAAAAAACAGACCCAGACAAAAGCGGAGACGAAAACTTAGTGGACGAGGATACAACTGAATATGAAATCTTCTTCAATAGGACATAGCGGAGACGAAAACTTAGTGGACGAGGATATTAAAAAACAGACCTGCATATATTTTAGGACAAACAACCACAACCTGAAATAAGCCTGCAAAAGATAGCATGTCTACTTGGATTTACGGCTGTACACATGTATGTAAAAATGCAGAACTAGTTAAAACAGTGTAGAATAGTTGATGATCCTAAGATCCTACCTACCCAGCACTCAAATGCAAAACTTTTAGTAGTAACCGCTAAATATACATGCTACGAGGGGTGATAAACAATTACACAACAAAAGCATCATCCTCCATGTTCCCATCAAAATTCTTCACCACACACTTACACTAGTACTGATCATGCATGCATCATCGAGAGACATTTCGCAAGTTATGTGTGTTTGGCATTTGGACATTGGAGACTATACCCACCGAACTACACTACATATTTAGGGTCACGTGTAGAATAAAAGAAAAGAAAAAGGAAACAGAGCTAGACAAGTGAACATACAACACAGAATCTATACTACTGGTAGTAGCTAGTAAAACACTAGAGGCAAACAGTATGCAATCAGCGGCTCAAGATAACACAATTCTAGCAAAGCGCAAGCGTAACTCAAGGGCGCATGGTTCTTCACCTTTCTTGCCATGTTGGTGTTAATGACTGGTATTAATTAATGACTGGTAGCATCAAAGTTTAACAGCAGCAATCTTGCAAAATTCTCTGTTTGAACAATTGCCGCATCTCAATCTCTAAGCGGAGGATGACGAAGACGATATATCAACCGCCATCTGAGTGCTTCTAGTTAAACTGATTCTGACAGTGAAACCTTTGTACAAATTCTCTGTTTTCTCCTTAAAAATGGGGAGGGCAATGGCACCTTGGGCGTGAAGAGCGGCTCGGTGAAGAGGACGTAGGTGAGCAGGTCCTCCATGGCGTCCCAGTCCTTGACGGTTGCCAAGACCACCGGCTGCACCACCTCCTCCACCACCGGCGGCGCGCCGTCGGCCACCTCGCTCTCCTCCACCTCCGTCTTCATCTTCGAGGGCATCACCTGACCACACACGCGCACGCATCGAACAGGGGGGTCCCGCGAAATCTCGAGCGAATCGACGGGGAGCAGAGGAGATTTGGCGACTCACCAGCCCGGGGGCCTGGTCGGGCAGCGCGATACCGGCCTTCAGCAGCTTGGACCCCGCATCGACGACCACCGCATGGCCGGGCGGCGGTGCAGGGGAGCTCCGGCCCGTGGCGGGATGCGGAGGCGGGCCCTCGCGGGAAGAGGGGCAGGAGGAAGAAGGTCACTCGGCAGAGGATGGTGGGGATGGCGGAGACGAGGTGGCTCGGCACGCCACAAGACGGCCTCGGTGGCAAGGCCGCGCGCTCCGCGTCGTCGGCGTCCTCCACGGCGAAGAACGGCGCCAGATCCACCACGGGAGCGCGCCGCCGTTGCTGTCAGCTTTGAGCGCTGCTCGCACGCAGCTCCGCACCGGTAGAGGCGTGGGTGGGAGGTCACGGCGGGATCGGCCGCCGAGATGGCGGCGGTGGCGGCGGCGATGGAGGCAGGAGGAGGTCGTGGAGGAGAGGGAGAGGGTTAGGGTTTGGGCTGCCACCCTAGCTCCGTCGTTTGGACTGGGACGGAGGGGTGGTGGAAGTGGGGATGGCCGGGGATGGGGCCGGAGGAGGGATCAGGAAGTGGTGCAGGGGACGGGGAGGAGGTGGCAGCGGCGAGGTTGGCGACGAGGAGTGGTGCAGGGGACAGGGAGGAGTGGCGGCGGCGAGGAGATGGGGACGAGGGAGGAGGGGTGCGATGGGGGATCTGAGCTAGGGTTTGTGCTGCGGGTGGGGATCTTTTTCTTTTATTTTTTCTGTAGATAGATGGATGGATGGATGTGGGGTGGAGATATGGATGGGTGGATGGATGGGCGCCATGTCATCGATCCGTGGGAAGAGTTCTCATTGGTTCGAAAAATCAGTGTTTTAAAATAGTCTTCAAGTATTAAAAATAGAGGGATTTTGTGAAGCAACTATCAAAAATATTTTGCAAAAGGGCACAACACAAATTTTCACTAGACTTAGACCACATTTTATGGATAAGGACCAATTTGTATGCATTTCTGATCTTTCTAGCTATTTTAAATCATTTTCCGAGTGGCAAAATGGTTTTTTTGTGAAGAACCTATCAAATATTTGTTGCAAAATTGATTACTTCAATTTCATAAAATACTAGTCCATATTTAATATACAATTGACCAAATGGTTGGGTGTCTAAAGTTTTGATCCACCTCCGTGAAAAAGACAAATTATGGTCGATTCAAACCGAAACGGGTCAAATTTGAACTGCAAATGCCT
This sequence comes from Aegilops speltoides, assembly GCA_021437245.1. Classification (NCBI taxonomy): domain Eukaryota; kingdom Viridiplantae; phylum Streptophyta; class Magnoliopsida; order Poales; family Poaceae; genus Aegilops; species Aegilops speltoides. Next base: position 501,996,548 of record CM038147.1, read on the forward strand.
CATAGTTTGCTCTTTATTTTTTCAAAAATCATTTCTAGTTACATAAGTATATATTTAATCATAGAAACACCAAAAATTCCAAGATTCAACCACTACCTAGGAACGGTCATTCCTACGTTTTGACCGCATTTTGAAACGGAATAAAAATTCAAAAAATCAAAAATTGGAAAACCTTCGATTGTGTCATTATATGTGGACAAGTTTCAGGAAAAATAACAAACTTGTAATACGGCAATTATTTTAAAAAGTGTTCTTAAACGAGCTATCAAGTGTGGAGATCAATGGCTTTCAAGCCAAATGATCAATCTTATGGCCACATTCATGGCATAGTTTGTTCAAATGATCTCATATTGTGCACAAGGGTGCATATTAGAATGGCAAACAATGTTTCCTAAGGAAGTTTTCATTTTAGTTGGACGAAAAAACCATTTTCATTTTCCGAAAGTGCCGAAATGAGGTTTTTTTGTGAAGGAACTACCAAATAATTGTTGCAAAATTGGATTACTTCAATTTCATAAAATACTAGTCCATATTTAATATACAATTGACCAAATGGTTGGGTGAAAAAAGTTTTGATCCACCTCTGATGAAAAAGACAAATTGTCCTCGATTCAGTTGGAAACGGGTCAAATTTGAACTGTAGCTGCCTCATAGTTTGCTCTTTATTTTTTCCAAAAATCATTTCTAGGTACATAAGTATCTATTTAATCATAGAAACACCAAAAAAATTCCGAGATTCAACCACTACCTAGGAACGGTCATTCCCGCCGTTTTGACCGCATTTTGAAACGGGCATAAAAAATTCAAAAAAAAAATCAAAAAATTGGAAAACCTTCGCATTGTGTCATTATATGTGGACAAGTTTCCAGGAAAAATAACAAACTTGTAATACGGCAATTATTTTAAAAAAGTGTTCTCAGAAACGAGCTATCAAGTGTGGAGATCAATGGCTTTCAAGCCAAATGATCAATCTTATGGCCACATTCATGGCATAGTTTGTTCAAATGATCTCATATTGTGCACAAGGGTGCATATTAGAATGGCAAACAATGTTTCCTAAGGAAGTTTTCATTTTCGTTGGACGAAAAAACCATTTTTCATTTTCCGAGTGCCCGAAATGAGGTTTTTTGTGAAGGAACTACCAAATAATTGTTGCAAAATTGGACCAAATCATTTTTATAAAATACTAGGCCATATATAATGCACAATTGACCAAATGGTTGGGTGAAAAAAGTTTTGATCCACCTCTGATGAAAAAGACAAATTGTCCTCGATTCAGCTGGAAACGGGTCAAATTTGAACTGTAGCTGCCTCATAGTTTGCTCTTTATTTTTTCCAAAAATCATTTCTAGGTACATAAGTATCTATTTAATCATAGAAACACCAAAAAAATTCCAAGATTCAACCACTAGCTAGGAACGGTCAAGCCCGCTGCGTTTTGACCGCATTTTGAAACAGGCATAAACAATTCAAAAAATCAAAAATTGGAAAACCTTCGCATTGTGTCATTATATGTGACCAAGTTTCCAGGAAAAATAATAAACTTGTAATATGGTAATTATTTTAAAAAGTGTTCTTTAAATGAGCTATCAAGTGTGAAGGTTCATGGCTTTCAAGCCAAATGATCAATCTTATGGCCACATTCATGCCATAGTTTGTTCAAATGATCTCATATTGTGCACAAGGGTGCATATTGTAATAGCAAACAATGTTGCCTAAGGAAGTTTTCATTTTCGTTGGACGAAAAAACCATTTTCCATTTTTCGAGTGCCCGAAAGGGGGTTTTTTGTGAAGGAACTACCAAATAATTGCTGAAAAATTGGACCAAATCATTTTATAAAATACTAGGGCATATTTAATGCACAATTGACAAAATGGTCTGGTGTAAAATTTTTTGATCCACCTCTCGTGAAAAAGACAAATTTCTGCCGATTCAGGTGGAAGCGGGTCAAATTTGAACTGCAGCTGCCTCATAGTTTGCTATTTATTTTTTCAAAAAATCATTTCTAGTTACATAAGGACCTATTTAATCATAAATACATGGTTTGGTGGCGATACGTCGAGGTTTGGGCGGTGGTCGAGGGCCCCAACTCTAGAGCTGCCAGAACTCAAGATGCCGTCGTGGTGGTCACCGCGTGACCGTGGCGTTGCCATGTGTTCTGGGCGGCCTAGGCATGTCTAGTTGGTTGGGCACTCCCCAGGTTGGTGCTAGGAAGAAAATTACAGCATAAGATTCTCACGAGGAGACCAATCGATGCTCAAACATGAATTAGTAGCCAAGTGTTTGATTAGCGGTACGGGAAATGTACATGGATAATGGGCGTGAGTTTTGGTGAGGACGATCGGCCACTAAGAAGACCGTTTTCACAAATTTTCAGCTCAAAAGGAGGAGCCTAGGTGGTACTTGCTTTGCAAACCACCACACTGGACATAAATACGAATGTTGAACCTCGGCTCAAAATAATGAATGGATTGAGCTGGCATTTGGTGGAGGATTGTTATTTGGGCATAGGAAAGCATCAGAGAAAATAGATACTATTTGGACATGCCAAAGTGGTACTTCCTTCACAAACTGTTACTCTGAACAAAATAGGAAAATGAATATTTTTGAATTATTTTTGAACTAGGCAAGGAAGGTTTTACATATTTGACGTAAGATATGACCCAAAGAATTTATGAGATTTTTTGGGAATTTTGGGAATGAGAAATATAGGTTGCTTCACAACCTAGGGCAAAACTGCCACATGGACATGACACATAGGCAAAACTGATGAGGTGGCGCCTAGTCATAGCAATAAGTACCAATGCATCCACGTTCACATCCTCATGACCATTTATATTGGTCGTAATCAGGTAGAAATAAGGTCATTGGCGCCTCTTGTCTGCTTTGTGACCATTTGGTGTAAGCAATTTCAGGGTTTGAGCCCTTCCAAGCGAAATGGCCGTGAATTTACGACCAATTCAGCTGGGGTCACTAAGAGAAGGTCGTAAGTTGACATATTTCTTGTAGTGGTAGGACTCCTCCAGGCGCGCCTCCTCTAGGCCGGCCGCACCCCCCCCTTGCTCCTTTATATATGGGGGCAAGGGGGCACCCTAGAACACACAAGTTTGATCTACGGATCGTTCCTTAGCCGTGTGCGGTGCCCCCCTCCACCATAATCCACCTTGGTCATATCGTCGCGAAGCTTAGGCGAAGCCCGCGCCGTAGAACATCAAGATCGCCACCACGCCGTCAGGTCGACGGAACTCTCCCTCGACACTCGGCTGGATCGAGTACGAGGGACGCCATCGAGATGTACGTGTCAAGAACTCGGGCGCCGAGTAACGGCGCCGGATCGGTCGGATCGCGAGGAGAACGACGACTACTTCCTCTACGCCAGATCACTTCCGCTTCGGGTCACGAGGGTACGAGACAACGCCTCCCTCTCGTTGCTATATGTCAGAACGCCTAGGAAAATTATGCTACAAGAAACCCCATTAATGGTGCCATGTCATCATGTTATGTTGCTAATCTTCGCTGATCCAAATCACAATTCAAATTCAAATTCAAATTAAAGTCAAAAAATCAAATTTCTCAAACATGCAAACTAAAATGTTCAAGTTGTTGCAAATAATCATTTGGTACTAATTCTGGAGAAATCATCTTTTTACAAATTCTAAGTGCCTTAAAATAAAAGAAAACAGAAATGTCTAAAGAAAAGGGGAAATCAAACAAAAATAAGAAAATGGCCAACCCCCCTGGCCCAACTGGGCCAACCAGCTGGCCAACCGGGCCAACTGCCCACCCACGCAGCCCACCTCGCTCCCCGCCTATATGCCACTCCCAACTGAACCCTAACCCACTCGATCCCCACTCCCCACGCACGAACCCCTCTCCCCTCGTTCCCCACCACTTCCCTCCGATCGGATCTGGGCGAACGCCCGATCCCGCGCCCCCGACGCTGGCCCCGACTACGCCGCCACCCCGCCCGCTCGATCGGGACGCCGCCCGGCGCCTCGCCATCCCCGGCGCCACCACGCCGGCGCCCATCACCGTAGCCTCTCGCCCCTCCTTCATCGCGTGTCGCCCGCTGAGTCCTCTGCCTGCGCCGTTGCCGACCGGCGCCAACCCGTCGCCCCTTACGCCCCATCGCGGCGCCGCGTCGCCGCCGCCGTCCCGACTCTTCCTCGCGCACATTTTTGCACATCTACAGGCCCGTGAGGCCCCTCCTCCGCTTTTCCCCTCTCCTTTCCTCCTGCCGCCAGAGGTCGCCCCGCCGTCTTGTCCGAGCTCCCGAGGAGCTCGCGATCACAGCGCGCCGCTTGCGCCGCCGCCACCGCGCTTGCCGCTTTGTCCCGAAGCGCGTAGGTTCGCGGCAACCTCTGTCGCGCTCGTCGCGCAGGTTGTCGTCCCCCCCCGCGCCACGCCACGCGATCCATGTGGCTGCCACGTCATGCCGGCCTCTGCTGTGGCCTGCTTTGCCGCCCCCTGGTGGCCTCGGGCGCCCACGGGCGCCCACGCCCGCACCCGTTTCGCCCGTCCCGCTAAAGTCCCCCGTGGGCCAATGACAAAGGGGGCCCACGCCCAGAACGAAAATTAAAAAAAAAAGAGATTAAAATAAATAGATAAATAAATAATTAAAATAATTAAAATATTAATTAATTAATTAAAGGATTAATTATGTTAATTAATCATTATTAGATTAACCTAATTAACTAATTAGTTTAATTAAACAGTAGTTAGATTAGTTAAACACTGATTAGGCTAAACAGCCAATGACCAGTGGGACCCACACGTCAGTTTGACCCACTAACGTCTGTTGGCTGCCGACGTCATGATGACGTCAAGATGCAATCGCTCGATAATGTTGAATTTAAATAATTAAATAAATCCTAAAATGAATTAAATCTTTTAAAATTAATATAAAATAAACCGTAGCTCGATGGAAAAACTTTATACAAGAAAGTTGCTCGAACGACGAGACTAATCCGGATACGCAGCCTGCTCATCCACCACACACCCTAACATATCGAACACGCAACTTTCCCCTCGGTTCACGGTCCATCCGAACGCGGAAACAGGAATACTTTCCGGATGTTTCCCCTTCGTCGGTATCACCTACTACCGCAATTGGGCGATCTAGCATCGTTATTTGTCTTGTCATGCATCGATATGCATCTGCTTGCATTGTATTCATTGTTTCTTCCCCTCTTCTCTCGGTAGACTACGAGACCGACGCGCTGCTGCCTAGATTCGACTACGGTGTTGACGACCCCTCTCTCTTGCCAGAGCAACCAGCAAGCCCCCTTGATCACCAGATATCGCCTATTCTCCTCTATACCGCTTGCATTAGAGTAGTGTAGCATGTTACCGCTTTTCAATAATCCTATTTCGATGCATAGCCCGACATTGTTGCTACATCTGTTGATACCTTACCCGCAATCCTAAATGCTTAGTACAGATGCTAGTTTATCATCATTGGCCCTACATTCTTGTCACCGCCTTGCTATACTATTGGGCCGTGATCACTCGGGAGGTGATCACGGTATATACTATTCATACATACATACTATACAGATGGTGACTAAAGTCGGGTCCGCTCAAGAGTACCCATGAGTGATTCACGGATTGGGGCTGAAAGGACCTTTGTCCCGACGGCCCTGTGTGGATCTTTGTGTCGGAGCGACAGGCAGGTTGAGACCGCCTAGGTGAGAGGTGGGCCTGCCTCGGTCGGCGTCGCGCTTGCTTCATAATAACACGCTTAACGAGATCTTGGTATTTGATCCGAGTCCGCCATTTGGTCTATACGCACTAACCATCTACGTGGGAGTAGTTATGGGTATCCCGACGCCGTGGTATCACCGAAGCCTTCTTGACGTCGGCGACGAGCGGCGCGGCCGGATTGGACCGAACGCCACTAGGCTAGGAGTCGCTTCCGGCCGCCCTACATAACGTCTTGGTGTGCTCAGGCGATGGGCCTGCACTGCGCGCTTAGGTTTAGACCGGCGTGTTTGACCTCTCTGTTGTGCCTAGGTGGGGCTGCGGCGTGTTGATCTTCCGAGGCGGGCATGACCTAGGAAAGTGTGTCCGCCAAATGGGATCAAGCGTGTTGGGTTATGTGGTGCACCCTGCAGGAAGATTAATCTATTCAATAGCCGTGTCCCTCGGTAAAAGGACGACCGGAGTTGTACCTCGACCTTATGACAACTAGAACCGGATACTTAATAAAACACACCCTTCCAAGTGTTAGATACAACCCGGTGATCGCTCTCTAACAGGCGCCGAGGAGAGGATCGCCGGGTAGGATTATGCTATGCGATGCTCTTGGAGATGCTACTTGGAGATGCTACTTGAAGGACTTGATCTACTCTCTTCTACTGCTGAAGTCGGAGGCTGCTGGAGCGTAGTCTTCGATAGGATTAGCTATCCCCTCTTATTCGGCATTATGCGATTCAGTCCACTCATATGGCCTCCTTACACATATACCCATGCATATGTAGTGTAGTTCCTTGCTTGTAGTACTTTGGATGAGTACTCACGGTTGCTTTCTCCCCTTTTCCCCTTTTCCTTCTTTACGGTTGTCGCAACCAGATGTGGAGCCCAGAGCGATGATGCCACCGATTTACGACTACTACTACTGGAGGTGCCTACTACTACGTGCGGGTCACGCGGCGACCATGAGTAGTTTAGGAGGATCCTGTGGGAGGCCTGCGCCTCTTTCGTCAGATCTCGGTTTGTGCTAGCCTTCTTAAGGCAAACTTGTTTAACTTATGTCCGTACTCAGATATTGTTGCTTCCACGACTCGCCTATGATCGAGCACTTGTATTCGAGCCCTCGAGGCCCCTGGCTTGTATTATGATGCTTGTATGACTTATTTATGTTTTTAGAGTTGTGTTGTGATATCTTCCGTGAGTCCCTGATCTTGATCGTACACGTTTGCGTGCATGATTAGTGTACGATTGAATCGGGGGCGTCACAAGTTGGTATCAGAGCCGACTGCCTGTAGGAATCCCCTTTCCACACTCCTTGGCCGAAGTCGAGTCTAGTCAATACAAAACTTTTACTAACATGGCTGTGTGTCTTACGGGCACACGTCGCCATCGGGTGGTATTAGGATCTTTTACTCCTCGACCTTTACTCGGGATTCTTGAACTCTCTTCTATTCGGGTTAAATGAATTTTGCTAAATCTAACATTAGGATCTCGTTATCGTTTTCACCCGGAGAGCCCCTTATTACTGATGATCGTCGGCTGCGCCAGAAGACCCTAAAGATACTCTCCATTTGTTAACTCGAGAACTTGTGTTCATTGCGCTTGCAAGTCCTCTTCCACCGTAAACCCTTATGGATAACTACTTACAGCTGTTATTATTACCTTCATCCCCAGTTGGTCTTGTTATTACAAGATACCCCGAAATACTCGTCGTTGTTTCGATAATCCTTTGAGCTTATTGCCTTGCTGTTCTTTGTCCCCTGAATACCCCTATGGATAATTCTCGTACTTATCGAGTATCCGCTATCCCCGCTTGTTCATATGCTTTTCAAAATACTTGGAAATACTACCCGATCTTCCGAGTATCCTCTTCAAACTATTGCTCGGCAGATCTTGTCTGCTTGCAGTATGGATGCTTTCCATATGTGTAGCCATATTCATTAGTATCCTTTGACACCATCATTTTGATCCTATCGATTCAACATGTGTGTGAAAGCACACAATCATCAGTTGATCCTTTTAAATTATCTTCCCGGCTCAGACGTCATTTTAAACAGGAGCTGGTTCTCGACCAAACTAATTGTCGCCAATTGTGCCTCTGGTCTATTCAATCGATCCATCCATAATCGTAACATTGCTTCGATCCCTTGATTTGAAAATCATAATTCCTTTGCATTTGAGCTCGATTAGTCATTGTTTCTATAATCCAATGCCTTTGCATTGTTACTTCCTCTAGTTGAGTACCGATGCTCACGTCAGATCCCTTGTGGACCACCAGATCCTTCGTTGAATTTTATCTGACAACGCCCTTCATAATCAATAACCTTGTGAGCCTTCCCTTGGATACATAATGCCTTTGGTAAATTGTATCATCTACTTCTCAACCTTGCTCTACTTTCGAGCTTATGATATTTACTCTTGAAACTTGTGGTATATGTTTCCACGATACCCTGACGGGTTGAACCTATGCCTTCCTTAATATGTGTGAACTCGAAAGTTTTCACGAGCCATACTCTTCTGATGTTTTGCCGGATAAAATTTCAACACTGCAACTTCATCGAACGCGAGAAGTGAATGAAAGGTTATGCATTGGAAAAGTGGGAGTCGACCTTGAACTTTGTGTTCATGCCCATGGACACGATGTAGATCCCATCATGGAAGCTTCTTGTAATAATAACTATTGCCTTGATATAATATCATCCGTATCGTGGATAGATCTTTTGCAATCGTGGTTCCGACCATGTTCTCCTTTAAATACCATTTCTCGTGCAAGTTTAAGCACTTGTCTTCTGTAGAGCAATACCCCAGTCCAAACCTCTACTTTGATCTGACGTCGAGTATTACCCCCCTGGTATCTCGAGATTATAATGGAACCGCATAACTTCTTATGAGTTCTTCATCAAGTGCTACATTCTCACCGATTCCAATTTTCGCGGGCTCGAAGTTATTAAACACTCAAAGACACCGATAACAGAACCGAGTCCGCACTACGGTTCAACAACTTTTAGTAATCTTCTTTACTTACGAGTTTGTACCCGATCACATCATTCCTAGCCTGATCGGCTATATCATTATCATGCTAAATTTTAACTGTGCTACCGGGTCCTTCTTCTCGGAGCACAAATTTCGATGATGAGCTAAGCTTACGTCGACCTTCCTCATCTTATCATTTCGCTTTGAACAGCAAACTAGATTTCGAGTTTGTGTCGCACTCCATGGTCCCAATGACTTTTGGCTTCATCATTTCGTTGACTTGATGTCATCGCCGATCGCTACATCTTCTCGAAACCTCTCGATGATGTGTCGTGATCATCTTCAACATTATAAGGTCTTCCAAGATATCTATCGAATTCTTGATGAGAAATAGCATCCTTTGCCCTTGATGGTTTGGGCAATCATCCACAACATTATTGCATTCCCTTCAACACAAAAATTGTTCCTGTTTTGTGTTGTTCCTTGAGTTCCTTTCTATCCTACTTATGTTATGATTCTACCGCGGTGTAGTACCATCTTTGATGTCAAGAATGTGGTGAGAATTTCACCACCTCTTAAGAATTCTTGATATCATAATACTTCTTGCCATCTTCATTCATTCCTTGGCCCCCGTATTGTTTTCAACCGGAATACCGACAATTGAGCTATGACGTGTGAATTCAAAACTTCTAGCAAGCCTCTTGATTTGAAGTGAAATTCTTAGACTATTGATTATTGAATCACCATTCCGACGTTGGTCGTGCAACCCAGCCCATATTTCGGGTGCACCTTTCAACCAATGTTTAATTGTGTATGTTTTCCTCGAGCATACATCATTATACCATTTGAGCTGACAAATGTCATCTTCTTGTTCACATTATCATGGAAATCCATCCGTTTGGAATTCTCGATGAATTGTCGCTGAGCCCATCAGCCACCTCCTCATCCTCTCCTTGGTTTAATAATGAACTATTGTTTCAGGAACCCTCTCCCATAGTTCATTTCCCGAGAATCTTGTAATGTCATCTCGTCTATTTGTGTTGCACCTTTTCTTCTCGGACATCCTGAGTCTGAGGTATCATGACACCAATCGGATCTAAATCTCGGTCAGATATGATGGTTGGGACAACTTTCCACGAGATATGATGTTGGCCCTTTGGTGACCCGGTAACATGATGTCATGCCTAGCACCCCCCCCCCCCGACTGGAGGACCTAGTGTTATAGTTTCCTTTTTAACAAGGTTAATCATTTTTCCATGACGAAATTGAATGCCTTGTTTAATAAGTTTATCCTGATGGATCCTTTGTGTATCCAAAGTCTGACCTTTGCTTAAAGACCATGTCAATGCTATCTCGAAGCATGTCTGTGGTACTCCGATTCTCAACAAGAACATTTGAAGCCCAATGCTAAATGTTTCTTGCTCACTTATCCAAACACCGCTGTATGGGTATTGTCATCAAATCCTCTCCCCTTACCTAAATGGTTTCTACTTACTATCCTGTCGTGGATATCTTGCTCTATTTGTCCTTGGGAAGGATATACCCTTGAACAATGTGTTTAAACACATTTTCCTTTCCATTGTTCTCATTTAATCGATAATCGATTTTCCTTTCCATTCTTTTGCTTAACCTTTCTCGAATCGACTTAACCGAAAGAGAGATAATTCCCTGCTTAGATAAGCACCTTGTTGTGCCACTCTGCTTGTAAGACCCTGTTACTATTGTTGATGACATTCTGGTAACCACCGATGGGTGATAGCTTGCCTCGTTCAACGAGCAGGAAAATGGTTCTCTTCGTCCATCGCCCTTGGTATCGATGTTGTTGCCAACATAACTGACATGCTATCATGACCGTGCATATGTTAGCGCCCTTCCTACCTTTAACCCACATGGTGGGCCCATAACCCACAGTTTCACAGGATCGAAACCTGACTCTCCTGTACATCTTTGTCTTCCAAAATTGTTCCTCACACTTGACTTCATATGTAATTCACGAGCCACCTTCTTGTGATCTGTTATGCTATCAGATGCAATATTTATTTTCGATGTACTGAACCCCTTTCACACTCTGTTTCAGACATCGACCGATTGTCCATCCGCTTGATGCTTCTTATTGCTCCTCATTGCTCTCGACAACTTTCTTATATTTCAAACTCGAGAGATGCCTCTATGCCACGTTCGCTAAGATAGCCCCCAGGTACATATCTTGTGTTGAGCTCCGTCCTTCTCGAGTCTCTCACCCTTACTCCACCGCTTAAATCTCGGGACGAGATTTCTTGTAGTGTAGGAGAATTGTAACGCCCGGAAAATTATGCTACAGTAAACCCCTGTTAATGGTGCCATGTCATCATGTTACTGTTGCTAATCTTCGCTTGATCCAAATCACAATTCAAATTCAAATTCAAATTAAAGTCAAAAAATCAAATTTCTCAAACATGCAAACTAAAATGTTCAAGTTGTTGCAAATAATCATTTGGTACTAATTCTGGAGAAATCATCTTTTTACAAATTCTAAGTGCCTTAAAATAAAAGAAAACAGAAATGTCTAAAGAAAAGGGGAAATCAAACAAAAATAAGAAAATGGCCAACCCCCCTGGCCCAACTGGGCCAACCAGCTGGCCAACCGGGCCAACTGCCCACCCACGCAGCCCACCCCCGCTCCCCTGGCCTATATGCCACTCCCAACTGAACCCTAACCCACTCGATCCCCACTCCCCACGCACGAACCCCTCTCCCCTCGTTCCCCACCACTTCCCTCCGATCGGATCTGGGCGAACGCCCGATCCAGCGCCCGATCTTGGCCCGACCACGCCGCCACCCGCCCGCCGATCGGGACGCCGCCCGGCGCCGCCATCCCGGCGCCACCACGCGGCGCCCATCACTGAGAGCCTCCTCGCCCCTCCTTCATCGCGGTCGCCCGCTTTGAGTCCTCTCGCCTCGCCGTTGCCGACCAGCGCCGCCGTCCCCTACGCCCCATCGCGGCGCCGCCCGTCGCTCGCCGCCCTCGACTCTTCCTCGCGCACATTTTGCACATCTACAGGCCGGTGAGGCCCCTCCTCCGCTTTTCCCCTCTCCTTTCCCTCCGCCGCCGTAGGTCGCCCCCCGTCTTGTCGAGCTCCCGAGGAGCTCGCGATCACCGCGCCCTCGCTTGCCGCCGTCACCGCGCTTGCCGCTGTCCTGGCGCGATAGGTTCGCGGCAACCTCTGTCGCGCTCGTCGCGTCTTGTAAATCCCGTCCGCGCGCCACGCCACGCATCCGCTGGCTGCCACGCCGCTGCCGCCTCTGCTTGTGGGCTTGCTTGCCGCCTGGTGGCCTCGGGCGCCCACGGGCGCCCACGCCCGCACCCGTTTCGCCCGTCCCGCTAAAGTCCCCCGTGGGCCAATGACAAAGGGGGCCCACGCCCAGAACGAAAATTAAAAAAAAAGAGATTAAAATAAATAGATAAATAAATAATTAAAATAATTAAAATATTAATTAATTAATTAAAGGATTAATTATGTTAATTAATCATTATTAGATTAACCTAATTAACTAATTAGTTTAATTAAACAGTAGTTAGATTAGTTAAACACTGATTAGGCTAAGCGATAATGACCGATGGGACCCACACGTCAGTTTGACCCAGTCAACGTCCTGTTGGCTGCTGACGTCATGCTGACGTCATGATGACGTCAGCATGCACTGTTCTGGATAATGTTGAATTTAAATAATTAAATAAATCCTAAAATGAATTAAATCTTTTAAAATTAATATAAAATAAACCGTAGCTCAGATGGAAAAACTTTATACAAGAAAGTTGCTCAGAACGACGAGACGAATCCGGATACGCAGCCCGTTCATCCACCACACACCCCTAACATATTGAACACGCAACTTTCCCCCTCCGGTTCACCAGTCCGAAAACGCGGGAAACCGGGAATACTTTCCCGGATGTTTCCCCCTTCGTCGGTATCACCTACTACCGCAATTGGGCGCATCTAGCATCGTTATTTGTCTTGTCATGCATCGATATGCATCTGCTTGCATTGTATTCATTGTTTCTTCCCCTCTTCTCTCGGTAGACTACGAGACCGACGCTGCTGCCGCCCGGTTCGACTACGGTGTTGACGACCCCTCTCTCTTGCCCGAGCAACCAGCAAGCCCCCTTGATCACCAGATATCGCCTATTCTCCTCTATAACGCTTGCATTAGAGTAGTGTAGCATGTTACCGCTTTTCGATAATCCTATTACGATGCATAGCCCGACATTGTTGCTACATCTGTTGATACCATACCGCAGTCCTAAATGCTTAGTACAGATGCTAGTTTATCATCATTGGCCCTACATTCTTGTCACCGCCTTGCTATACTATTGGGCCGTGATCGGTCGGGAGGTGATCACGGTATATACTATTCATACATACATACTATCTGAGATGGTGACTAAAGTCGGGTCCGCTCGAAGAGTACCCATGAGTGATTCACGGATTGGGGCTGAAAGGACCTTTGTCCCGACGGCCCTCTGTGTGGATCTTTGTGTCGGAGCGACAGGCAGGTTGAGACCGCCTAGGTGAGAGGTGGGCCTGGCCACGGTCGGCGTCGCGCTTGCTTCATAATAACACGCTTAACGAGATCTTGGTATTTGATCCGAGTCCGCCATTTGGTCTATACGCACTAACCATCTACGTGGGAGTAGTTATGGGTATCCCGACGTCGTGGTATCGGTGAAGCCTTCTTGACGTCGGCGACGGAGCGGCGCGCCGGATTGGACCGAACGCCACTAGGCTAGCTACGCTTCCGGCCGCCCGCAACGTCAGTGTGTGCTCAGGCGATGGGCCTGGACCCTGCGCGCTTAGGTTTAGACCGGCGTGTTTGACCTCTCTGTTGTGCCTAGGTGGGGCTGCGGCGTGTTGATCTTCCGAGGCGGGCATGACCCAGAAAGTGTGTCCGGCCAAATGGGATCAAGCGTGTTGGGTTATGTGGTGCACCCTGCAGGAAGATTAATCTATTGAATAGCCGTGTCCCTCGGTAAAGGGCGACCCGGAGTTGTACCTCGACCTTATGACAACTAGAACCGGATACTTAATAAAACACACCCTTCCAAGTGCGAGATACAACCCGTGATCGCTCTCTAACAGGCGCCGAGGAGAGGATCGCGGGTAGGATTATGCTATGCGATGCTCTTGGAGATGCTACTTGGAGATGCTACTTGAAGGACTTGATCTACTCTCTTCTACTGCTGCAAGTCGAGGCTGCCGAAGCGTAGTCTTCGATAGGATTAGCTATCCCCTCTTATTACGGCATTATGCGTTCAGTCCACTCATATGGCCTCCTTACACATATACCCATGCATATGTAGTGTAGTTCCTTGCTTAAGTAGTACTTTGGATGAGTACTCACGGTTGCTTTCTCCCCTTTTTCCCCTTTCCTTCTTTTCGGGTTGTCGCAACCAGATGCTTTGGAGCCCAGAGCGACGCCGCCACCGTCGGCGGCGACTACTACTATGACTGGAGGTGCCTACTACTACGTGCAGGCTGCCGGCGGCGACCATGAGTAGTTTAGGAGGATCCCAGGCGGGAGGCTGCGCCTCTTTCGATCAGATCTCGGTTTGTGCTAGCCTTCTTAAGGCAAACTTGTTTAACTTATGTCTGTACTCAGATATTGTTGCTTCCGCTGACTCGTCTATGATCGAGCACTTGTATTCGAGCCCTCGAGGCCCCTGGCTTGTATTATGATGCTTGTATGACTTATTTATGTTTTTAGAGTTGTGTTGTGATATCTTCCCGTGAGTCCCTGATCTTGATCGTACACGTTTGCGTGCATGATTAGTGTACGATTGAATCGGGGGCGTCACATATGCATCACCATGATCTTGCGTGTGCGTAGGAAATTTTTTGAAATTACTACGTTCCCCAACAGTGGCATCCGAGCCTAGGTTTTTATGGTTTGATGTTTTGCACGAGTAGAACACAAGTGAGTTGTGGGCGATACAAGTCATACTACCTACCAAAGATGTCATACTTTGGTTCAGCGGTATTCGAGATGAAGCGCCCGGACCGACAATACGCCAGACGCTTACGCGAGACTGGTTTCACCGCCACGAGCACTCGTTGCTTAAAGGTGATTGGCGGGTGTCTGTCTCTCTCACTTTAGTTGAACTGAGTGTGGCTACGCCGGTCCTTGAGAAGGTTAAACGAGTCTATTTGACGAAGTATCGCTGTGGTTTTGATGCGAGGTGAGATTGGTTCTTGCTTAAGCCCGTAGCAGCCACATAAAATTTGCAACAACAAAGTAGAGGACGCCTAACTTGTTTTTGCAGGGCATGTTGTGATGTGATATGGTCAAGACGTGATGCTATATTTTATTGTATGAGATGATCATGTTTTGTAACCGGTTATCGGCAATGGCAGGAGCCATATGGTTGTCGCTTATTGTATGAAATGCAATCGCTCGTAATGCTTTACTTTATCACTAAGCGGTAGCGATAGTCGAGAAGCATAAGATGGCGAGACGACAACGATGCTACGATGGAGATCAAGGTGTCGCGCCGGTGGCGATGGTGATCATGGTGGTGCTGCAAAGATGGAGATCACGAAGCACAAGATGATGATGACCATATCATATCACTTATATTGATTTGCATGTGATGTTTATCTTTTATGCATCTTATCTTGCTTTGATTGACGGTAGCATTATAAGATGATCTCTCACTAAATTATCAAGAAGTGTTCTCCCGAGTATGCACCGCTGCCAAAGTTCGTCGTGCCTGCACACCACGTGATGATCGGTGTGATAAGCTCTACGTCCATCTACAACGGGTGCAAGCCAGTTTTGCACACGCAGAATACTCGGGTTATACTTGACGAGCCTAGCATATGCAGATATGGCCTCGAACACGGAGACCGAAAGGTCGAGCGTGAATCATATAGTAGATATGATCAACATAAGATGTTCACCATTTAAAACTACTCCATTTCACGTGATGATCGGTTATGGTTTAGTTGATTTGGATCACGTGATCACTTAGATGACTAGAGAGATGTCGTCTAAGTGGGAGTTCTTAAGTAATATGATTAATTGAACTTAAATTTATCATGAACTTAGTACCGATAGTATCTTGCTTGTTTATGTTTGATTGTAGATAGATGGCTCGTCTTTGTTGTTCCGTTGAATTTTAATGCGTTCCTTGAGAAAGCAAAGTTGAAAGATGATGGTAGCAATTACACGGATCGGGTCCGTAACTCGAGGATTATCCTCATTGCTGCACGTAAGAGCTACGCCCTGGATGCACCGCTAGGTGCCAGTGCCTGCTTGCAGAGCAACACCGGATGTTGTGAACGTCTCGCGAGCAAAGCCGATGACTACTCTATAGTTCAAGTGTGCCATGCTTTACGGCTTAGAACCGGGACTTCAACGACGTTTTGAACGTCATGGAGCATATGAGATGTTCCAGAGTTGAAGTTAATATTCCAACAGTAATGCCCGGATTGAGAGATATGAAGTCTCCAATAAGTTCTATAGCTGCAAGATGGAGGAGAATAGTTCGTTAGTGAGCACATACTCGTAATGTCCGGGTACTACAATCACTTGACACAATTGGGAGTTAATCTTCCGGATGATTGTGTCATTGATGTAATTCTTCAATCACCGCCACCAAGCTACAAAGGCTTCGTGATGAACTATAATATGCAAGGGTTAGTAAAGACTATACTTGAGCTCTTCGCAATGCTAAAGGTCATGGAGGTAGAAATCAAGAAGGAGCATCAAGTGTTGATGGTCAATAAGACCACTAGTTTCAAGAAGAAAGGCAAAGGGAAGAAGAAGGAACTTCAAGAAGAACAGCAAGCAAGTTGTCTGCTCAGAGAAGAAACCCAAGTCGGACCTAAGCCTGGCCGAGTGCTTTACCGCAAGCGATCGTCACCGAAGCGGAACTGCCCCAAGTATTTGGCGGATAAGAAGGATGGCAAGGTGAACAAAGGTATATGTGATATACATGTTATTGATGTGTACCTCACTAGAGCTCGCAGCGGCACTGGTATTTGATACTGGTTCATTGCTAATATTTGCAACTCAAACAGGACTACGGATTGCTTAACACCGCAAAGGACGAGGTGACGATGCGCGTGGGAAATGGTTCCAAAGTCGATGTGATCGCGGTCGGCACACTACCTCTACATCTACCTTCGGATTAGTTTTAGACCTAAATAATTGTTATTTGGTGCTGCGTTGAGCATGAACATTATATCTGGATCTTGTTTGATGCGAGACGGTTATTCATTTAAATCAGAGAATAATGGTTGTTCTATTTATATGAGTAATATCTTTTATGGTCATGCACCCTTGAAGAGTGGTCTATTTTGATGAATCTCGATAGTAGTGATACACATATTCATAATGTTGAAACCAAAAGATGCAGAGTTGATAATGATAGTGCAACTTATTTGTGGCAATCGCCGCTTAGGTCATATCGGTGTAAAGCGCATGAAGAAACTCCATATCGATGGACTTTTGGAGTCACTTGATTATGAATCACTTGGCACTTGCGAACCGTGCCTCATGGGCAAGATGACTAGAACCCCGTTCTCCGGTACTTGGAGAGAGCAACAGATTTGTTGGAAATCATACATACAGATGTATGTGGTCCAATGAATGTTGAGGCTCGTGGCGGATATCGTTATTTCCTCACCTTCACAGATGACTTAAGCAGATATGGGTATATCTACTTAATGAAACATAAGTCTGAAACATTTGAAAAGTTCAAAGAATTTTAGAGTGAAGTTGAAAATCATTGTAATAAGAAAATTAAATTTCTACGATCTGATTGTGGAGGTGAATATTTGAGTTACGAGTTTGGTCTACATTTGAAACAATGCGAATAGTTTCAAGAACTCACGCCACCGAACACCACAACAGTAATGGTGTGTCCGAACGTCGAATCGTACTTTACTAGATATGGTGCGATCTATGATGTCTCTTACAGATTTACCGCTATCGTTTTGGGGTTATGCTCTAGAGACGGCCGCATTCACACTGAATAGAACACCGTCGAAATCCGTTGAGACGACACCTTATGAGCTGTGGTTTAGCAAGAAACCAAAGTTGTCGTTTCTTAAAGTTTGGGGATGCGATGCTTATGTGAAAAAGCTTCAACCTGATAAGCTCGAACCCAAATCGGAGAAATGTGTCTTCATAGGATACCCAAAGGAGACAGTTGGGTACACCTTCTATCACAGATCCGAAGGCAAGACATTCGTTGTTAAAATGGATCCTTTCTAGAGAAGGAGTTTCTCTCGAAAGAAGTGAGTGGGAGGAAAGTAGAACTTGATGAGGTAATTGTACCTTCTCCCTTACTTGAAAGTAGTTTGTCGCAGAAACCGGTTTCGAGACATCTACACCAAGTAGTGAGGAAGTTGATGATGTTGATCATGAAACTTCAGATCAAGTTACTACGTAACCTCGTAGATCAACCAGAGTAAGATCCGCACTGAGTGGTACGGTAATCCTGTTCGAAATCATGCTACTAGATCATGATGAACCCACGAACTATGAAGAAGCGATGGTGAGCCCAGATTCGCAAAATGGCTTGAGGCCATGAAATCTGAGATGGGATCCATGTATGAAAACAAAGTATGGACTTTGGTTGACTTGCCCGAGGGTAGGCGAGCAATAGAAAACAAGTGGATCTTCAAGAAGAAGACTGACGCTGACGGTAATGTTACTGTCTACAAAGCTCGACTTGTCGCAAAGGATTTTCGACAAGTTCAAGGGATTGACTACGATGAGACTTTGTCACCCGTAGCGATGCTTAAGTCTGTCCGAATCATGTTAGCGATTGCCGCATTTTATGATTATGAAATTTGGCAAATGGATGTAAAGACTGCATTCCTGAATGGATTTCTGGAAGAAGAATTGTATATGATGCAACCAGAAGGTTTTATCGATCCAAAGGGAGCTAACAAAGTGTGCAAGCTCCAGCGATCCATTTATGGACTGGTGCAAGCATCTCGAGTTGGAATAAACGCTTTGATAGTGTGATCAAAGCATTTAGTTCATCTGCACTTTTGGAGAAGCCTGATTTACAAGAAAGTGAGTGGGAGCTCTATAGCATTTCTGATATTATATGTAGATGACATATTGCTGATCGGAAATGATATAGAATTTTTGGATAGCATAAAGGGATACTTGAATAAGAGTTTTTCAATGAAAGACCTCGGTGAAGCTGCTTACATATTGGGCATTAAGATCTATAGAGATAGATCAAGACGCTTAATTGGACTTTCACAAAGCACATACCTTGACAAAATTTTGAAGAAGTTCAAAATGGATCAAGCAAAGAAAGGGTTCTTGCCTGTGTTACAAGGTGTGAAGTTGAGTAAGACTCAATGCCCGACCACTGCAGAAGATAGAGAGAAAATGAAAGATGTTCCTATGCTTCAGCCATAGGCTCTATCATGTATGCAATGCTGTGTGCGGAGACTGATGTGTGCCTTGCTATAAGTTTAGCAGGAGATACCAAAGTAATCCAGAGTGGATCATGGACAGCGGTCAAGAACATCCTGAAATACCGAAAAGGACTAAGGATATGTTTTCGTATATGGAGGTGACAAAGAGCTCATCGAACGGTTACGTTGATGCAAGCTTTGACACCGATCCGGACGATTCTAAATCGCAGACCGGATACGATTTACACTAAACGGAGGAGATGTTAGTTGGTGCAGTTCTAAACAAAGCGTCGAGCAGGATCTACATGTGAAGCGGAGTACATAGCAGCTTCGAAGCAGCTAATGAAGGAGTCTCGGATGAAGGAGTTCATATCCGATCTAGGTGTCATACCTAGTGCATCGGGTCCAATGAAAATCTTCGTGACAATATCGAGCAATTGCCTTAGCGAGGAATCCAGATTTCACAAGAGGACCAAGCACATCAAGAGACGCTTCAATTCCATCCGGACTTAGTCCGGTGGGAGACATAGAGATTTGCAAGATACATACGGATCTGAATGTTGCGCACCCGCTGACTAAGCCTCTTCCACGAGCAAAACATGATCAGCACCAAGACTCCATGGGTGTTAGAATCATTACTATGTAATCTAGATTATTGACTCTAGTGCAAGTGGGAGATCAAGGAAATATGCCCTAGAGGCAATAATAAAGTTATTATTTATTTCCTTATTTCATGATAAATGTTTATCATTCATGCTAGAATTGTATTAACCGGAAACATGATACATGTGTGAATACATAGACAAACAAGATGTCACTAGTATGCCTCTACTAGACTAGCTTGTTAATCAAAGATGGTTATGTTTCCTAACCATGAACAAGGAGTTGTTATTTGATTAACAAGGTCACATCATTAGTAGAATGATCGATTGACATGACCCATTCCATTAGCTTAGCACACGATCGCTTAGTATGTTGCTACTGCTTTTATCCATGACATATACATGTTCCCGTAACTATGAGATTATGCAACTCCTGTTTACGGAGGAACACTTTGGTGCTACCAAACGTCACAACGAATCGGGTGATTATAAAGGAGTACTACAGGTGTCTCCAAAGGTAGATGTTGGGTTGGCGATTTCGAGATTAGGTTTTGTCACTCCGATTGTCGGAGAGGTATCTCTGGCCCTCTCGGTAATACACATCATGAAGCCTTGCAAGCATTACAACTAATGAGTTAGCTGTGAGATGATGTATTACGGAACGAGTAAAGAGACTTGCCGGTAACGAGATTGAACTAGGTATTGGATACCGACGATCGAATCTCGGGCAAGTAACATACCGATGACAAAGGGAACAACGATGTTGTTATGCGGTCCGACCGATAAAGATCTTCGAGAATATGTAGGAACCAATATGGGCATCCAGGTCCCGCTGTTGGTTATTGACCGGAGACGTGTCTCGGTCATGTCTACATTGTTCTCGAACCGTAGGGTCCGCACGCTTAAGGTTTCGATGACAGTTATATTATGAGTTCATGTATTTTGATGTACCAAGAAGTTCGAGTCCCGGATGTGATCACGAACATGACGAGGAGTCTCAAATGGTCGAGACATAAAGATTGATATATTGGAAGCCTATATTTGAGTTCGAATGGTTCGGGTGAAATCGGATTTTATCGAGTACCGGGGTTACTGAACCCCGGAGGCTATTGGGCCTTAGTGGGCCTCGAGGGAGAAGAGGAGGGGCCGGCCAGGGCAGGCCGCGCGCCCCCTCCCCCCCTAGTCCGAATAGGACAAGGAGGGGGGGCGGCGCCCCCCTTCCTTCTTCCCCCTCCCCCAATCCTACTCCAACTAGGAAGGGGGAGTCCTACTCCCGGTGGGAGTAGGACTCCTCCAGGCGCGCCTCCTCTAGGCCGGCCGCACCCCCCCCCCCTTGCTCCTTTATATATGGGGGCAAGGGGGCACCCTAGAACACACAAGTTTGATCTACGGATCATTCCTTAGCCGTGTGCGGTGCCCCCCTCCACCATAATCCACCTCGGTCATATCATCGCGAAGCTTAGGCAAAGCCCTGCGCCGGTAGAACATCAAGATCGTCACCACGCCGTCGTGCTGACGGAACTCTCCCTCGACACTCGGCTGGATCGGAGTACGAGGGACGTCATCGAGCTGTACGTGTGTCAAGAACTCGGGGCGCCGAGTAACGGCGCCGGATCGGTCGGATCGCGAGGAGAACGACGACTACTTCCTCTACGCCAGATCGCTTCGCTTCGGTCTCACGAGGGTACGAGACAACACTCTCCCCTCTCGTTGCTATGCATCACCATGATCTTGCGTGTGCGTAGGAAATTTTTTGAAATTACTACGTTCCCCAACAGGCGGCGCCCTGCGAAAACATGTAGGGCGTCAGGGATGCCCAGTCAAAGGCAAGGAGATGAAGTCCTCGGCCGAGAGAGGCTTAATTAGTTACCGTGATGATGGCGTCGAGCTCGGCTAATGTCAACGCACCACCAACAGCGGGCGTGCAGTTGACGGAGGGGCCGCTTGCTGCAGAGGTGCCGGCCGGCGTACACCCGGGTGCATTAAGCTCCCGTGCCAGCGTCGGAGACACCAATGCCGCCTCCGCCGGAGGCACCAATGGCCCCGCCATCGCATTATGCGAGTTGCTGGACGTGAAGCTAGGAATCGGGGGCGGCCCCTGTTGGCCGCCCGCAATCCACGACTCAACCCCGAGATCAAGGTAGGCACAATGGCGGTGATCGCCGCCCGAGTCGTTGTTCCACTTGCTCTTGGACAATCTCCGAATCCGCGCCACCGTGCCTTTGAGTTCTTGAACCTCTCGCTACCTGGCTTTCCGAGCTGGTCTTTTTCTCCTTCCGCACACCAGCGTATAGTATGACCCCATTTTGTCGACAAGCCTTTGCCGCCACACGACCAGCCGACGCCGGCCATCGAGCTTATCCTTGTTCTTCATTACATTCAACGCCCTATTTAGAGTGGTGTCCCATGGGTTGCTCTTAGTCGACCCAGCGCCATCGCTTTCGATCGCTGCGGAAGGAATGTGAACCATTTAGAAATTTGGCTTCATTAATTAGAATGCAACCATATGGAGCTAATTACGCTGGGTGTATTCCTTACCGAACAAGCTCTGCTGCCCGGTCTTCGGATCCGTGGTAAGCTCCTTTGTTTTCGGGTCCTTCTTGTACCGGGCCCTGACAAAGTTCCTGGTCTGCTTGTTACCGCTGTATTTCTCGAAGAGGGGCGGTAGGCCTTGCTCGGCACGGTCCGCGTCCTCCTTTTCCCATATAGGCTCCGCCACTCTGAAACCGCCGGGACCGAGTGTGTGTTCCCCTATGTTCAGCTCCCGCATTTGTTCCCCCCACTCACTTGATTGGGAGTTTGCGGTGCTCGAGCAATTGATCTTGGAGTCGTTGTAGTCATCTTCGGTGATCGAAGGATTTTTCTCCTTAATCTTCTGATAACTCTCACCTTTCTCGATCATTTTCTTCTTGCTTTTCCAAGTAGACAGGGCCTTGCTCATCTTCGTGAGGGCAGCATTGTTCACTTTATTCCCTTTGAGGCTTGTGTTTGCAAATTCAGCGGGAACTTGTATCGCTCAGGCAGCTTCGTGAAGAGGAGGTGGCGCAAATTCCTCGGTCGGGATGCCTCGTGTTCTCGGTGTTGATCGAGACGGTGCTCGGACAATGCACCCGAGCTGAAGCGAGTACCCTTGACTATTCGCTCGGGCGCCGTTGGATTCCGTTGGAGTCCACTTCAAGAACTTCCTCCTTGAGGGTGAGGAGCACGATCGGGCGCGGTCCTTCCGTTGCCTCTTCGGTTGGCTGCCATCGTGCGGGCGCCGCCATCATCGATGGTGGCATCCTCGGCGGCACCATCGGTGGTGGCATCGGTGTGGTCATCCTCGGCGGCACCATCGGTGGTCTCGGGATCGTGGGGAAGGCGGCGGCCTCATACAAGTGAGGTTGTTCCTCCATCTCTGGGACAGCTCCTGAATGCCTTGCCGCCTCAACCCCGGCCTCATCGTTAGGGCCATGTTTCTCTCTAAATAGAAACAAAGTTTGGTCAAAAGTTGGTTATTGTCAAGGAACAAGATCTCTAAGTTGACCAAATAACCTAATTCTCGAGGAATGTCGCCAAAAGTTGGTTAGTGTCAAGGAACAATTGAGAGATGTTTGTGATATTGCCTAGGTGTTTTGGGATAGAACCCGTTAGTGTGTTGTTGCTAAGGTCCAAGTCCACGTTCTCGTGGTAACCTAGTTCTTGAGGGGTGTGTCTAGAAAGTTCACTCTTCTTTTTAGAAGACAAGCGCCCTGAAATGGTATTGCCTTTCCTTAATTTGTACTATTTTTTCATTGTGTTGAATACTTATGTGGGTGAGTGTATCTGTAATTACTTTTTATTACACCGCAGGTGTTCAAACACTGGAGAGGATAAACGCCAGCAGGCTGATCTTGGTTGGGAAACCATTTGGGAGCGAGGCATGGTTCGTGTGAAGATACTATCAACCAGAGAAGAGTTCGAGGTCAAGGCGGGCGAATTGCAGTAGCTGTTAGCTGATCTGATCGATTTGAAGGTTTGACTTGTCCTCTTCTTTCTGATCATCTTCAACACTGTAAGTTTTGCGATTCATGTTGTGTATACAAACAATTGGGTGGCTTTAAAGGCTATTGATATCTTCTTTCGGATCATTCATTTTGCAACAAACAAAGAAATTGTAGGTTTTGCCATTCACCAACATGTATTGAGAATGCCTTTGCTGCCTGAGAATAGAATGCTCATCCGCTTCAAACTAAGGCTTTTGCGATTATTTTTGGTTCTGTACATGATGCAAAATGGATGGATGGATGAATATAATGAAGCAAGTAATTGTCCTGCCTTGGAAATTAAGCTGGTGCCTACAGGTATATGTATGTATTGTTCGGTTGGTCCTGAAAAACAAAAGCTATCTAGCTAGTATGCAATGCAAATTAAGCTGCATAGCTTATTGTCTCCTCTCACTATCTCTCTATCACACATGGCAAGCAAGGGTGTCTGAGTGTGTGAATAAAATACTAAACTAATCCAACCACTAAAGCAAATTAATTTTTATTTCGATTGAGAATCGGGCACCTTCTAGGTCAAGAAAATTGGGCATGACCTTTGCTAATTTTCTTGACCTAGGAGTGCCCCATTTCTCAACCAAAACGGAAATTAATCAACGTTTTAGGAGAAAGGGGTTATTTTTTGGCGCAAACAGAGATTTTATTCACCATCGACGCAAAAGTAGAGCCTGAAGCTTCCAAAAAAAGAACAATTTTAGAACGGCACACAGCAATGTGTGCTGTGAATTGTTTTGCTTCAGGTGATCTGTCCCGGAGCAGCATCCGGACCAAAGCTTTGCAACCTTACAGCGGCGCGTGCACACACGCACGACGAGTTTCAATTACACAAAAAAACTACTTGAGGGGTAAATAAAACAGCTCTTGTAAATACATCTGTCACGGCACAGGACATGGACTTCATCCCTAAAGATATCTACATGAGCATAGCGATGCGGAAAAATGAACAACCCAGTTCCATATCAACCTAGTTCAAAGATTCAGCATATGCAGCATTTTCGGCACATAGGGGATAATGTCTCTATATCCAAAATTTATATGCATGATTCAGAGTACATTAACTGCACAAAAATGTAACATTAAACTTGTGAGCTCGCCACTGTTCATTTGTTGTTGATATATATATATATATATATATATATATATATATATATATATATATATATATATATATATATATATATATATATATATATATAGGAGTTCAATGGTTCGACCTATTACAACTTGGCTCACTCCTGAAGAGTCTAGTATTTTAGGCTAGCAACTGAGCATTTCCATGTTAAAAAGTAATAATGTGGCTCTAATTTTTGTTCCTGTGAGCTCAAAACAAGGACCTCCATATAATGTCCTTGTTCTGTTAGATTTGATCTATACATAAATAGTAGTACTTGTCTGTGTATTTGGATCTGCTATCATCATCATCATCATCATCATCATCATCATCATCATCATCATCATCATCATCATCATCATCAGGTAAAGTATGTCATTTCAACAGATGTATACTATTTGAATGCCAAGTACATGACTGAACCTGAATGTGGACAGCAATGCTTGATAAAATAAATTATGTCTGAATCTGAACCTGAACCTGAACCCTGCAGGGATTAGATCCATCTACTAGCTAGGAGATCTAATAAATTATGTGATTTGAACAGATTTATAGTATTTGAATGCTTAGTACATGACTGAATCTGAATGTGGACAGCAATGACTGAATCTGCAGAGATTAGGTCCATCTACTACCCAGTTCCATATGAAAAAATGCACAGTAAAAAGTACACTATAGAGGGGGAGAGGGGGAGAGGAGGAGGGAGAGCTCACGAGGGTGGTGGTGCTCCGGCGACGGTGGTGTGGACGGGGCGGCGTCCCGGGCTGTCGTCGCCGAGGCGGCGGGCAGCGCCGAGGTGGCGGGCAGCGCGCTGGGCGGGTCGAGGCGGCGCTGGGCGGCGGGCAGCGCCGAGGCGGCGCTGGGCGGTGTCCGGGCGGCGGGTCGCGTCGAGGCGGCGGGCAGCGCCGAGGTGGCAGGACACAAGCGTCGGGCGGGTCGAGGCGGCGCTGGGCGGCGCTGGGTGGCGGGCAGCGCCGAGGCGGCGTGGGCGGCGGGGGCAGCGCTGGGCGGCGGGCAGCGCCGAGGCGGCGCTGGGCAGCGGGCAAGCGAGGCGCGCTGGGCGGCGGGCAGCAAGGCTGGAGAGAGAGAGGGAAGGGATCGAGGCGAGGGCGAGGGAGAGAGAGGGCCGGGAGGGAATATGGGTGGAGTCGGGCACAATACTAATGGCGCACCACCCCTCGGTGCGCCATAAGTACATCCATACTAATGGCGCACCCAACCGTGGTGCGCCATTAGTATTTTTTTTTGATTTCTGCCATGGGGCCAACATGTTATCTACCACCTGAACTGATCCACATCAAGTCCCCTCTACTAGCTCGACTGGTCAGCAGCCAGTTCTCACACCAGGAGGTCTTGGGTTCGACTCCCAGGCTCCACAAATTTTTTTAAGCATTAAAAAAGCTGTTTGATACTTATTTGTGTTTAAATATGTTCAAACTTGTTTAAATCATAACAGTAATATTTTTTATAAGACAGTAATATTTTTTTAAAAAATATCATCAAACAGTAATGCCGGTGGAGCGGGGAGGGTGCGGGTGCGGGGGTCGGCGGCGGTTGAGTAGGGGAATCGAGGTGCGGGGGTTGGTGGCCGGTGGACTGGGGGTGCTCGGCGAGGGGACCGGATCTGGCGAGGTGGGATAGCGATCGAGATGGAGGGGGATCGAGATCGAGTGTCCATGAAATTTAAAAATATTCATGCTAGTTCAAAAAGTATCCATGAAATACAATCGAGAAATGAAGGCTATGATTTAAATACAATCGATCTTAGCTAGCTATCTGTTCACAATCTTCTTGCCCTTCTTTTTCGCAAATGGAGTTCTTATGTGGAACGGACGTCCTTTATGTAGGGTGGTCCTGCTTCTTCTTGTGGTGTATGCTGCTACTTCATCATCGTCGTCATGTTCGATCCTCGGGTCGCCGTACTTGTCGAAGTCTTGCTCATTGGCTACTCCATCCATTCCGATGATCTTCCTTTTGCCTCTCCTCACAACAACACGACTGGGCTTTGTCGGGTCGGTAATGAAGAAGCATTGGTCCACTTGGGAAGCCAGTACCCATGGCTCATTTTTCAGCGGTGACGTTTATGCCATGGTCTTGATTTGGCCGGGTATAACCATGGTGGTGAAATACCGGTCTTCTTTTATGACGTTCTTGGCCCATCCGACACGGAACATCGGGACCTTCTCTCCAACAGTAGCTCAGCTCCCAGATCTCCTCGATCCTTCCGTAGTATCTGTCCTTGTCGTTACCGTGTAGGATTCCATCGTTACCCGGAGTTCGATAACCATCGCTCTTCATGTCCTTGGCCTCGGTGTAGAATGTGTAGTCATGATATAAATGACGCCTCATAGGTCATCGTTGTGCTCGCGCCTACGTGACAAGGCGAATATGAGTTGTTCTTCCGTGGAAGAATCCTCACGTAAAGGGTACGACGTAAGCTTCGCTTGAACCAACGCGTGAAACATGAGTTGTGCTCTTTGAGTATATCTCCGTCCGCCCTCCGCTGGCCTCGGTCATTGTACGCCTTCTTAATAAAGGTTTTGTGCTCTACCACCCAAGGATCGACCACGCCTATGTGTTGTAGCGCGACTAGGTTTGCTCTTTCAAAGTCGGCGAGTCGACCCTCGAAGTCGACATGCATTTCGCGGCGACCCTCACGGTGACCCCATCCAGCGAGCCTGCCGAGGTGCTCGCTGACAGGCGACCAACGGGTTCTCGATGCCTAGATAATTCGTGCGAGAGGAGATGCACTCTTGTCGAAAGCCCCGGCTATGCTTCCTTCGGACGTGACATGTTGCGTAACATATCCTTTGATGACACCATTCATCCTTTCGAACGGCATCATCTTTGTGCAGAACGCCGCCCGAGTTGGATGATATCCTCCACTATATGGACCAGCAGATGCACCATAACGTCAAGAATGCGGGCGGAAGTACATCTCAAGCTCGCATAGTATCACCACGATCTCTTCCTCAGTAGCCTTCGAGTTGCCTCACGCCAATCGACTTCCGAGATGACGTCGAAGAAGTTGCATAGGCCAAATAGCGTTTCACGGACGTGCTGCGCCCATGATCCCAATGGATTGCAATGGAAGTATCTACGCCATCGGCAGTGACATCGTGAGACTTCATCCCGCTGAACTTCGCTTCACTGGGTCTAGGTATCCGCTTATCTTCCCCCGCATAACCGAAGGAATTTTTACTCCTAGGAGGCGGTGAAAAACTGCTCGATCTCCTCCCGACTTAGAGTGAAGCACGCGAGGGTAGTCATTTCCGGTCTTCTTGGCCTTTTGCCTTTGCGACGACTTTACTTCGTGGTCCCGCTTCCTCATCATCATCATCATCATCATCATCATCATCATCATATATAGCGTGAAGCTCCTGCCGATGCCCATTGATTTCAAGTCCGCCTTGCTTTCGCCCATCTTTGGTACTCTCCGCATGTTGAGCAGGGTACCAAGCGACTCGCACACGTTCTTCGTGATATGCATGACATCAAGGCTGTGAGGCACACGGTGGATCTTCCAAGACGGCAAGTCCCGTAAAACAGACTCGCTTTCCATACCTTCAAGAGCTGCTCTGGCGC
The DNA here is from genome assembly GCA_021437245.1 of Aegilops speltoides. NCBI lineage: Eukaryota > Viridiplantae > Streptophyta > Magnoliopsida > Poales > Poaceae > Aegilops > Aegilops speltoides. Next base: position 502,024,954 of record CM038147.1, read on the forward strand.
CTTTCGCTTCTTTCCGGCTCGCGCCTTTTGCTTCTTTCGGCGCAAGGCGTCTTTCCAATTTTTCAACAGCTTGTCTATTTCCTCGCCGCCTCGTACAGGCGTTTTGGTTCGGTTTCACCATCGAACAGATCCTTGCGCTTCTCCACGGGTCATCGTCGCGGCCACCTTCGATGTCCCATGAACACGGTTTTCAAGACCCGAGATCTCTATCTAGTGGCGATACGTTGTGTCATCCATGCACCTTACGCATCCGTAAAATCCGTGGACTACCCGCCCGCAAGATATCCATAACCGAGATAGTCGTGCACCGTCGTGAGCGGTGCGGCTCTCATAGGGAAATATTCTTTCACCGTGGCGCCCCACGATTGGCTGGAGTTTTCCACAGCGTGTCAAGCTCCTCTTCAAAGAGCCCCAGATATGATTGATGTCGCTCCCTGGTTGTTTCGCCCTTCAATTAGCATACTCATGTGAATGTACTTCCTCTTCATGCACAACCAGGGGGAAGGTTGTACATCCACACAAACACGGGCCGGTGCTATGTGTGCTTCTCTCGCTGCCAAACGGATTGACTCCATCGGTGCTCGCGCCCAAAGACGATGTTCCTTGGATCGCTCCCAAATTCGGGTATTGAAGTTCAACGCTGCCATCGCTCGCATCCTTAGGGTGACTCAAAGATCTTGTCTTTTTATCTATCTTCGGATCATTTGCGTCATCTTCGCTTCTTCTCCTCCCTATCCGGCGTGCCAACGCAGAGCTTTGCTACCTTAGGGTCCGCGAAATACCGCTGCAGACGAGGAGTGATCGGAAAGTACCACACCACTTTTCGAGGAGCTTTCTTCCTCTTCTTGTATCGAGTGACACCGCACACCGGACATATGGTAGACTCCGCGTGCTCGTCCCGATAAATGATGCAATTGTTCATGCACACATGGTATTTCACGTGCGGTAAATCCAGAGGACACACGATTTTCTTCGCCTCCTCCAAACTGGTCGGGCACTTGTTCCCCTTGGGAAGACGTTCGTGCCTGAATGACATGTTCTCGTCGAAGCATGCGTCGGTCAATTTGTGTTTTACCTTCATCTCCAGGGCCATGAGCGTTACTTTAAGGCGGGTATCCTCGGGCCTGCATCCTTCATACAATGGAGTAACCGTGTCTAACTCAAGTTGATCCATCTTGGCTTTCTCTCGGGCGGCAGCTCTTGCGTTATCCGTCTGCTTGAGAAGCAGCTCTTGAATATGAGGGTCCTGCACCCAGCCCATCGATGGTCCAGCGTCGTCTGCTCCGCCGGCATCATCATCATGTCCTGCATCTTCTACATGATGATCGTGTACAAGATCACCGTCGTGATCATCTCCGGGATTCTTCGTCTTCTCGCCCGCCGAGCCGCGGTGGTTGTCTTGTCGCCCTTCCTCATTTCTTGCCCGCCCCATGGACGACTTCAGTAGTCATCTTCATCACCTTGCCACCGATAGCCATCCATGAAACCACGCAAGAGCGGTGGTCCGGCACCTGCCGGAATCCGGGTCCGCAATAAGGCTATTCACTTGCATCTTCGACACGGACATCTTATCTCCGTCTCGTTCTTTTGAAGCATCTCGCCTTCGGACCTCAAAACCTATTCATGATGCCTTCGGTCATCGTGCGGACCATGGTCGTCATGGGTAGAGCAAAACGATAGTTTAGAACCAAGAAATTTTTGGCATGACTTTCCTAAAAATAGGACCAAAAGAATGCTTAATGCCAAAATTCTCGCTAAACGGAAATGAATCAACATTCGCAAAATATTGGCAACTATCGCATTTCAAATACCGGTACACCTCCAAACACAAACACATATGCAACACCACAAACATATGCAACACCACGAGCATACATAGATCTAGCTAGGCCATAAAAAGTGCATGTGCACATTGTTGTAGGGAGAACAACATAAATATAGCTTCCCCCCTTACTTACCTAGCAAAACAAGGTAACTTAACCACTTAATTTGAATGAATCTATGGTGAAAATGAGGTGAAAAAGAGGAGGCACCCTAGACAAGGAGGAGGCGGTGGAGAGAATGAAGTGGGGAGAAAGTGAGTGTGGGAGGAGAGACTGTCCAAAGTATCTTGTTACTGCCCACTTACTAATGGCGCACCAGCAACAAATGCGTCATTAGTAATCCAGGTTACTAATGGCGCACCCCCGGTGGTGTGCCATTAGTAGTTTTGCAAAAAAAAACATACTAATGGCGATTGCCATGGTGCGCCATTACTAGTTTAAACTAGTAATGGTGCACCGCGTGTGAGTGCGCCATTAGTACTTTTGCAAAAAAAAAGGAATAAAAAATAATAAAAATAACATTAGTGGCAAGACTTTACGGCTGGTGCGCCATTACTAGTTACAACTAGTAATGGCGACTATTCGTGGATGCGCCATTAGTATGTTTGGACAAAGCACTAGATTAAAAAAATTAGATTAATGGCGCACGTGGGCGGGTGCGCCATTAGTAATTCAACACTAATGGCGCATCGAAGGTGGCGCTTATTAAGATATACTTAATGGCGCACCACTTGTCTGGTGCGCCATTAGTGTCAATACCATCTATAGCCCTTTTTCTAGTAGTGATAGACCCATGTTGGACGGCTTCAGCGGTGCGGACAGCCAAGTCCGAACGGATGCGGGCGGTTTATGGGTCTGTCTTGGAGATGCCCTTAGAAAGTTTTTTTTGACAGAATGCCTCCGATGTAACGCCTAATCTTTCATTTAGACAGTTTCGTCAATGAGAAGAAAAAATTAGAAAACCAAATTGTCCTCATCACCGATAGAGAGCTCCGCCGCTGCCCGCCGGGATCCACGACCGGCGTTGCTGCCCGTGCTCACCAGCACGCCCCTAGAGACGTGCTGTTTGACGAGCCGAAGTCCCCTGCTGGTCTCCCTGCAGGTTCGTCCTCGACCACCGCCGCTGGACGCGCGGCTGACCCGCCGCAGATCCCCGTGGGCGGAGGCACCGCGGAGGCCTGCCACTGGACGCGTCGCTGAGGCCTTCGGCTGTACGGACTACCTATTTGGCCCTGGTCGATACCACCGGGCGTGACCAAGTCGCTCTACCTAGGATTGCAGGTAACAGTTCCAAGTCCGCACGCAAGCTGTTTGTGGTAATGTCTTCATCCGTGATGATTTCTTCAACTCGATTTTGCTTCGTAATATACTCTGAATTTATTTATATATTGCTATATGCAATCCACTTTGATCTATTATCCTCTTAGATTAGTTGTCTTACACTACTTTATCGAAGGTCCATCTGTTAAGAGCCATATGATGTAGTTGGTTCTGGTAAGTTTTTCGGATACTTGGGAGTTGAGGCTAAAGGTGGTTGCGGAGGAGGATGACGCCATGGCAGGAGGTTTGCGATATGTGAGGGAAGAGAGGGGCTCTGTATACCTTGTAAACGATGATGACGCGTCTCTCAACCCTCCAAGGAAAGCCCGCATGGTCTTATATTGATTGTACTGAGAGAAACCCTCTCGTAGGTGTTTACAAAATCGTATCAGAGAAACAGAAGAAAAGATAGAAGTAGAATTTAAGCAGAGAAAAACATCTAGCCAACTCTATCTAATCTAGAGATATACTTGGAATACAAGAGAGGGAATAAGAGAGATACAGATGTGCGTGACTACACATGTCAGGTTACAATGTTTAGCAGTTGCTTCTTCTTCCACCACCACAGAGTTCAAGAGAGAGTGCTGCTCATTGGCGTGGAGACATGTGGAAGAGATCGGCCGGTGCCGGCGCTGGCCGGGGAGGGATGTTGGAATTAACCATGACTGACTTGTCTGGCTTGGACTCATACAATCATTGAGTAGTATAGGATTAGGTTAGTCCTAAACTTATCTTTTGAGGGAAACTAAGATCTTTATTTAAACAAAGTTCTCAGAGATCTCTGAGGAAAGAATCTGAAGAATGAAATCATGGGAGCACTGTCCCAAACCACACTTCCATCAACACAAATTCCCTCTCTTGCTAGATAGTGAGCAGCACCATTAGCCTATCTCCGAACCCAGCTCACCTTTGCTTCCCGATCCCGTGAGTGTTTTCCTACAGAACTGATCCAAGGATCGCTAGTTTTGTTGTCTGCACCGGCGGAATCCCTCAGTTGCTAGCCGTACTACTAGTGCGTCAGATATCGTCTGGGTCTCCGCTCGACCGGCTAGAAGGGATCGGCTGAAATGAACTTAGTACGTGCGCACAGCCGGAAGGAATCGGCTGAAGTTAACTTGGTACTACATGTGCATCGCCGGAAAGTGCTGGTCATCATGGACTGGCGGAGGATCGGGAGCCGTGTCCACGCTGGCTCGCAGCACCAGAGTCGGTGATTCCAACTACTGGCGGGCGTACACAATTTTTGAGATAACGAGCAAAACCCCAACCTTTGTGTTGCTACCTCTCTCCTAATGCATCTCACTCCCACCCAGGGACTAGGCCGTTGAGCCGGCAAGCAAAAAAGTGAAAGAGGAGAACACAAAATCTATCATCACTAGTCATTCCAATGCTATGGAATTGATATCTCAAAAATAGTCATCAGGACGGGAAGAGAGGCTTATATATACGTAGACGGTAGTTGAACTTGAGTAATAAAGGTGATGGATTTGATGTGATCGATGAGGTGATCATGTACAATATTAGGTGCGGAGAGTTATTCCACATGTTTTGTTAGTGGCTTGCCAAATATTGAGCTACTGATTCATGATTTATTTCTATAAAGGCCGAGAAACTTCGTTTTGTAGAATCGATAAACATGTGAGCATTGATTCTTTGGCACTTGAGCAGTTGCATAGACTTGCGTGCAACTCGATTTGTTAAAATAACCACATCTCAACCCCAACCCCATGTAAAAACCATATCAATCTGATGTTATTATTCTGGCTAGATGTACAATATTATGCAGTGAAGGAAATTCATAGATGTAATCTAGATCCAGAGACCTAAGGATATGAAAGATAAAACATTCACCACATTCTCAAGAAAACCGCAAATGCATATGCATCACAACACATCACAGAACTATATCAAACAATTATGCATTGGACACTACCAAATAAGGATGGAAAATTTAAGGTATTGCATTCTTATATATGGATCGATACGATTCAAGCAGTCGATGGATTTAATTAGTTTATCTACTCATATCTTCGTGCAAGAAATTTCATACCAGCGTATTGGTGTAGCCAAGTGGTCAGCTATAGTATAGGGCTAAATGTCGTGTCCGAAGCTCCCTGCATTTCCGGCACATGTCAAAACGCCTCAATATCGCTGACTATTGGGGGGCGTTTGGCAAAAGCGCCGGTGGCGTTTAGAAGGCATTTTTTGGTAGAATACCTCCACTGCAATGCCTAATATTTCATTTCGACCCTTAGGTATAGAATATTTAGACCGAAGAGTCCTCCCACCTCTCCCTTATAGGCGCGTGACAACATATGTCAGGTTACAATGTTTAACAGTTGCTTCCTCTTCCACCAGCACAGAGTTCAAGAGAGTGCTGCTCTTTGGCGTGGAGACATGTGGAAGAGATCGGCCGGTGCCGGCGGTGACCGGGGAGGGATGTTGGAATTAACCATGATTGACTTGTCTGGCTTGGACTCATAAAATCACTGAGTAGTATAGGATTAGGTTAGTTCTAAACTTATTTTTTTGAGGGAAACTAAGATCTTTATCTAAATTACTCAAAAATAAAGATCTTTATTTAAACAAAGTTCTCAGAGATCTCCGAGGAAATAATCTGAAGAATAAAATTAGGGGGAGCACTGTCCCAAACCAGACTACCATCAACACAAATTCCCTCTCTTGCTAGATAGTGAGCACCACCATTAGCCTATCTCCAATCCCAGCTCACCTTTGCTTCCCGGTCCCGTGAGTGTTTTCCTACATAATTGATCCAGGGATTTGCTAGTTTTATGCTGTTCAGTTGGCGGAATCCATCAGGTTGCTAGCCGCACTAGTGTATCCCGTCGTATACGTCTGGGTCTCCGCTCCACCGGCTGGAAGGAATCGGCTGAAATGAACTTAGTACATCTCGCCAAAAACTGACTTGTGTCAACAAGGGAGGAGGTGGATCGGGAGCCGTGTCTGCCGCGTCTTGGCATCAAACCACGCAGGCTCGCAACACCGGCGTCAGCGATTCCAACTCCCGACGTACACAAGATTTGAGATACAGAGCAAATTGCCATCCTTTGTGTTGCTACCTCTCTCCTGATGCATCTCACTCCCACCCAGGGGCTAGGCTGTTGAGCCGGCGAGCAAAAAAGTGAAAGAGGAGAACAAAAAATCTATCATCGCTAGTTATTCCAATGCTAGGGAATTGATGTCTCAAATAAACATCGGGGGTGGGAAGAGAGGCTTATAAATATGCACGCGGCTGTTGAACTTGAAAATTTCTGTAATAAAGGTGATGGATTGGCCATGAAGAGAAAATGTACAATATTAGGAGTGGAGAGTTATTCCACATATTATGTCAATATGGTTTGGCAGAAATATAGAGCTACTCATTCATGGTTTATTTCTACATAGGCTGAGAAACTTCTTTCTATAAATCGATCATCAGATGAGCATTGATTCTTTATCTAATGGCACTTGAGGAGTTGCATAGACTTGTGTGCAACTTGATTGGTTGAAAATAACCATGTTTCAACCCCACGTAAAAGAACATATCAGTTTGATGTTATTATTTTTGCTAGTATAGAAAATTCTGAGCTACAATCTAGATCTAGAGACCTAAGAATAAATCTAATTACAGTTTGCGGTCAGTATTCACCAAACCTGTTAATGATTACTAATACTTGTACGTTCTCGCTCGCCCTTTAATGAACCTGCGCCCACGCGAAAGCGATGCCGACTGAAATCTCTCTAGGAATGTCATTAGCCTTGTTTTGCTCGGCTGTACATTCATTGATGTCTGATGGACACATTATAAACCAATACAATTATCATCGGTGGATGCTTACCACAACATACTAAGGGCATTTCTAACTGATCCCCAATACGGCCATAAGGGAGTAAAATTTTCGGTTTAGTCTCTTACGACGGACCTAGCCGATCCCCTAGAAACGTTAACGGACTATACGTTTGCTCCAACTCCCCCCCCCCCCCCCGCCAGCCACCGGCGCTGGCTTTTCGCCACCGGAAACCACCCAAGCGCCGCTGCTGGTGCCCAAAAAAAGCTTGGGGGTGACAAAGAACCACCGGGTCCAAGCTCCGCCTCCAACCCCGCCGATGGTGTCCGGGGTGGGCGTCTCCGGCAATGGCACGCCGCCCTCGTGCCACACCTACCGAAGGCAAACGGGCTCGAAAGCCTACGACGACGGTGTCGGCGCTCGCCGAGGCGTCCGCCAAGAAGAAGATGATGAAGATGCGGTGGCTCCTTGTCCAAAGCCTATGCCTCATACGGCAACTCCGACTGCCCCTACAACGACTGCTCCGGCGTGAGCGGCGGCCGCAGCCGGCAACAAAAAACGCGGCCGCCAAGTGCTCGATGAAATGCCAAAAAGGTAAAAGTAGAACCGCACATCCCATTGGTATTCGATAGTGATTCTTCGTGATCGGTAGTAATTGTTTATAGTGCTTGCTTTGACATTGTAGAGCGGAGATGAACACGGCCGAATTCCTCGCATCTTTGGAGTCCTCGGCCACCGTTGGCCTTGATGATCTCAACTATGACTCGTTTTGGGATCATTCAGCTACCCAAGACAGGGAGGAGGCCGAGGAGGAGGTCCAAGAGGGGCCGAGGAGGAGGTGGTGGAGGTGACTGAAGCAAGCACCAAGGCCTCAAGGAGCCTCACCAAAAACTACAACCAAAAGGAGGACCTTGCGCTTTGCGACGCTGGGTGTGCCATCTCCATGTGGATGCAACGATCGGAACGGGTCAAACCAAGACCATGTTTTGGGAGAGGATCACCGACTACTACAACATCTTCGTGGACATGCGATCAAGTCGTACACAAGGTTCTCTTGGGCATCATTGGAGCACCATCCATGATCAATGTAGCCGATAGTCCCTACATCCAAGAGCTATCCAAGCATCAGAACACCAACTTCGGCCACAAGCCCTTCACTTTGCTCCAAGTTTGGGTGAACTTCGCATGTCTAAATTTGAAATACTCTGTGATGAAACTTTATGTTATGATGATTATTGCTACCATGCTTTGATTTGAATGAATTTAAGATATGTATTGTGTAGAGATTGTGTTTGTGCGGCTAGTATACAAAACGGTCACAAATTTGATTTTACTGGTCGGCTAGGTGCGGCCACCGTTAGTGCGGTAAAATTTTAGTCCACTAACTTTACTCTAACTTTTACTCCACTAACTTTTAGGGGATCGTTAGAAATGCCCTAATAGAGAACCATATCGATCATCAGAACGGTATATAGCTACGGTAGAAGAAACGGTTCTCCTCGCCTCTCTTTTGCTGCAGCTAGATACTTCCACAATTTGATGTACTAGAGCTTCAGTTTAGCAGCATGTTCTTGTTTTTAAGTTTATCAGTTGACAGACATCTATATCCATGGGTTCCTTCAACGCTGCCTTTGCACCAGCCTCTTCTCTTTGTGTTTGTGTATTTTTTGCTTTGCAAATGTTTTTTTTCAGCAAAATAAAGTGCAGACATTTGAGTGCTTTGATTGCTACTTCAGTGTTTCCTCAAGCCCTCAACTGTTATAGTTACAAGATGATACCCTGTGTGTTGCTGCGGGAATTAGTTGAAATATATTTTGATGAGATTTGATTGTGTGAAATATAAATATTTAGATTAATAAAACATGGTCTTATCCCATTAGTAGTTGTATGGTGATGTGGCATGCTTGCATGTTAAGATAAATAGTTAGTGGGGATGACTCTCTTAGGTATACAGGATGAGCTCTCAGCTAGTTTAATACCCATGTTAGTACGCATGAACATCTATATAGAAAGACGTGATATATGTAGTTTGTTGTATTGCAAGGTCAGTGTTGAAACTTAACTTATGTATAAACATGCCATTCTGAACCGATGTTATCTAACTATGCATGGTTACTGAATCAGATTTCAGTGAAATGTAAATAAATGTAGTAACAAACATAGCAAAAGATATAGCATGGTCACTGCTGTAGGGCCGCCACATGGTTTGCTGCCACTTCAAAAAATAACCTACAGCCTTCAGACTTCAGAGATGCATGCAAACTTCATGCTACAACTCTAATAACAAACTCATATATTGAATAGGCAAAGCAACTGACTATTTGTCCCTTGCATCATCTAACAATTTTTTGGAAGTCAACCAATTCACTGAATAGCTAGCAACAAGTAGATGTAGATCCCTTCATCTCCATGTTGCTTTGTGTAATCAGTCTCTTCAGGAACAACCAAGCACTCAAGTGAACCTCCCTCTGTAAAGAAATACAAGCGCGTTTAGATCACTTGGTTAATCTCCATTTTCATTCCAAGAAAACCTTGTTCGGCCAAGTATTATATTAAGATAGATGTACGTGTTCTCTTGCAAATTGAAGCGAGCTAGATACTGCCGGTGCGTTTGACTTCTTAACCTTTCATCTAAGGTTTCCAGCATGTACTCTGTACATACGAAGCTTCTTTTGATTTTTCTTTTGTTCTTGAGTACTGAAGTAGTACTTTCCGGATAACACATGACATATTTATCTAGCATACTATTAAGTGCAGAGGAGCTACGGTAATTAGTGCAATCACCCGTGCTTTGCTTCTTAGTTTTCTCCTTGTTGGCTCATCTGTGCCAGTTGTGTCCTGATTATGTTGAACTTAGATTGATCTCGGCCAAAGTGAAACTCGCTAAACAAGCTTGTTGCGTAATATTCAATTTCTATCGAGTACCTACTCTTAGGAAAATTGTAGTAGAAATATTGTGGGAAAAGGACACCACATTTAACTGAAGTCTTCAGTCACAGTTTCAATCATGTTAGTCTCAGGGCCATGGTTGCTCACCATCTCAGCATGCTAGCTCGCTGCATTTGCTGTCGCAGCACCGACGTCGCCTGTTGCAGCTCCGACGTCACAGATTCCAGCTCCCGGCGTACACTATTGTTGACTCTCTCAGCAAACACCCAGAATTCGTGTTGCTACGTATCTTCGGATACCTATCACTCCCAGTCCCATCCAATAGCTAGACCGTTGAGATAGTAAGCCAAAAATTCAAATAGAACGACAGCATATCATTGCTAGTTCTTTTCCAACGCTAGGACAGGAAAGAATGTCTTTTAATACGCAGGCCGTAGTCGAACTTAAATTTTTTGGTAATAAATGTGATGGATTTGATGCTGTGAAGAGCATAGATCATGTTCGATATTAGATGCGGAGAGTTATTGCACATGTTTTGCCAGTGGCTTGGCAAATATAGAGCTACTCATTCATGGTTCATTTCTACATAGGCAAAGAAACTTCTTTTCAAAGAATAGATCAATATGTGACCATTGATTTTTTATCTAATGGCACTTGATCAGTTGCATAGAATTGTATGCAACTTGATTGGTCTAAAATAACTATGTCTGAACCCTATGTAAAAAGAAAACGTGTCAATCCAATTTTATTATTTTGGCTAACATTGCTATGAAGTGAACAAAGTTCGTCGTTGGAATCTAGATTCAGAGACTGGAGAACGCTTGTACTTCCCGGCCGGCCTTTATTAGATACGCGCGACATCACAAACGACTAAAATCTCTCAAGGAATGTCATTATTAACCAGTAGGGTTTTGGTTACCGCTCGAAATTTCGAGATTTACCACGGTTACCGCATATTACGGCCCCCCTCGATAAATGGGCATTTCGAGCAAAAAAAATCCAGATTTTTCGAATTTTTTGAATTCAAACGCTCAATGTATAGTAAAGTATGGCAACACTTGACAACACGTGTGTAGGCAACGTTCCACTAGCTAGTAGCTCTTTCATGATAAATATGAGTTCAAGTGCTATCTATATCTATTTTGAAAGAATTTGAATTTAAAATTCAATTATAAATTTCATTCAAAATTTGCTCGAAATTTCGTGGTAACCGTGGTAACCACATTTACCAGTCCCCCTCGGTAAAAATGCACCATTCGGTAACCAAAACCTTACTAACCACTGTCTAGTTTTGCTCAGGTGTACATTCATCAAAATGTGATGGACACGTTAGTAACCGATCGATGCACTTACCATCTGTCACTAGAGCGGTAGCTATGGTAGAAGAAATGGTTCTCCCCGCAGCTAGATACTACCACAGTTTGCCTCTACTGGAGCTTCAGTTGAGCAGCATGTTCTTGCTTTAAGTTTAACCGTGCCAAATTCTGAACATGCACGTTAATACTAGGCAGGTTGCATGTGGTGGGCATACAAAAAGTATGGAATGAATCCAAATCAAATTAAACAAAGCACTCTAAATCATCCGAGAAAAAAATATGGCAACAATGGGTCGATGGTAGAAACTGGAGGGGTTGTCTCTAAACAAAATGCAGAACTGTAGACAAATCATAGATGCACTGAAATCCTACAAAAATCGAGCCACTTCAACATCATTATCTATCATGGCAATGAACTACCTTTTGCTTTATTAACACACACCCTTTGTTTAGTTTTATTTTCAAAAAGGGAAAGAAGATAATATTTGAATCAGTAAAAAAATCCACCTTTAAAAACGAGAGAAAAAAACCAAAAATAAATAAATACACATGATTTTTTAACTGACATGCAAGGGCTAGTTATCGACTAGAGGGGGGGGGGGTGAATAGGCGATTTTTATGAAAGTCTTCAAACCATGGGAGTTTCAAAGACAAACAATAGAGACGACACTATTCGAATGCAGCGGAAGGTAGACTACACTAGACAAGCCATAGTCAAGTATTCAATGAGGTGAAAGCACGAAGACTATTAGCAGCTAGGTAGTAAAGATCAAGATGGAAGATAGTATGAAGCCAATCAGAACAGGTAGTCACACAGTGAAGTCAAACAGATAATGCAAGCAGACAATGACTTCACGAAGACAAACTGTAAGTAAGAGAAGTGAGAGATAGAACCAGTTGCTTCAGGAGGACAGAGATTTGTTCGACCAGTTCCAGTTGCTGTGACAACTGTATGTCTGGTTAGGGAGGCTGAGATTCAACTCAGAAGACCGCGTCTTCACCTTATTCCCCTTGAGCTAAGGACACCTAGTCCCCGCCCAATCACTCTGGTAAGTCTTCAAGGTAGACTTCCAAACCTTCACAGACTTCGTTCACCGGCAATCCACAATGACTCTTGGATGCTCAGAACATGACGCCTAACCAGCTGTAGGATTCACAGTCCTCAAGTGTAACATGTCTTCCGATCACGCGGACAGAAATACTTCAATGATGCCAAACACTCTTTGGGCTCTGGGTGGTTTGGGATTTGTCCTCGCAAGGATTCTCTCAAAAGCTTCGGCGGCGGGTTGCTCTCAAACGACAAAAGCCGTTTACTAACTCTGAGCTGCCAACCAATTTATGGTGTAGGGGGTGGGCTATTTATAGCCACTGGGCAACCCGACCTGATTTGTCTGAAATGACCCTGGGTCACTAAGGAACTGACACGTGTCGCAACAGTCAGATTTCAAACACACGCGGCAGCTTGACTTGGGCCACATGTAAAACTTACTCATCCGACTCTGGATAAGATTTGCTCTCATCGTCTTCGCTCGAAGACATAGGATTTGGTTGAGCATCACTTCAGTCACTCTGACTTTGTTCACTTGGACCCCACTTAACAGTACGGTGGTTCCTATGACTTAACAAAGAAGAAAAGGAAACAACGAAACAACTAAGTCTTCGCGCTCCATAGTATTCACTCGATGTCTTCTGATGTCATAGTCTTCAACGTGAATAGCTTCACAGACCACCATTGTCTTCATTGTCTTCACACATTTTTAGGGGTCATCTCCGGTAGGTAATGCGAATCAATGAGGGACTACTACCTGTGTTATCCTGCAATTCTCACAAACACATTAGTCCCTCAACCAGGTTTGTCGTCAATACTTCAAAACCAACTAGGGGTGGCACTAGATGCACTTATAGAACATACAAACACCTGCCCTAGAAGTTTGAGATCGTGCCCGACTGTTTTGGAGTCTATTCAAGAGCTCCTTCAGCGCCCAGGGATCGATGCCAGACTGGAGTTGGATCGCCCATGTGTTACCAAGGACCCGGATCGTCCATGTGTTACCAATGACCCACATGTAAACTCACAGACGAACTTTGAGACGCCGTTTTGATGTCTGGATTGCACTGAAATTCTGGCTCGCACAAAACTTAAAGAACTATTGGGATTGGGTGAGTACAAACGCTCGAATAAACCGTTTCTACTCAGTCAGGCTCGAGCAAGCCGTAAGTGGCCCTTGCCTGCACGCCTTGGGGTACGCAGGAGATGAGACAAGGCGGCCATTACTCCCCACTCTCTCCCCTCACCGCCCAAAACCCCCCATTCACATACCTCTATCGCAGATCCTTCGTTAGCACCGATGGCCACCGATGCTACACAACCCCGCCGCCCGACTCTTTGCCTCGCCAGCGGCAACAGTCACAACCAATGTGTTGCCTTTGTCACCAAGGTGGACCTCATCTCCTCTGATTTGGCGAGGATGCTGAAGGCCCCTTTCCCCATATGTACTAGGCCGCCGGCAGCGGCAAGGACTAAGTTGGCCTGTAGTTCAGCTATTGCGTCGAGGACTACAACGAACGCTCAAGGGCGGGGAGATCGGCTGTGTTCCCGTGACCCTGGAGGAACCCTAGCCGCCACCGAAGCACCTTTCCTCTCTTCCTACTCGTCCTCGCGCTGTTGCCGGAGGGCGTCATCAGGCAAAGCACGCGGCACCGGCGCCGGTTGAGACAACTCTCCTCCTCTCGCTCAAGTGGCGCAGCACGGGGACCTCCACTGGTAGTGAGGGGCTTGGGAGTACCCTGGGGCACGTGCTAGTGGCGGTGGCGCTAGGAGGCGGCGCCAGGGACAAGGTAGCGTGGGCGGCGGCGGTCCGGGTCAGCTGCATCAAACTTTGGGAGGTCCTCGCCCAGATTTGGCTCCCTTTTCAACGGCAGCTCACTCGCACTGCAGGTGCTCCCTGTGACCTCATCCGGAGGGTGATGGCGGGGCGGAGATGTTGGGTGGTTCGACGTGGTTGCAAGGACAACAAGGTGGAGCAGATGCGCTCAGATCCGACTTTCCTCTATGGCAGCAACTCGCTCGGGTGGCAGTTTTCGTGGCCACGGTCGGGTGGTCAGCAGTTGATGCAGGTGGAGAGGTAGGATGAGTTGGTGGTAGAGATGTGTGGACGGCAGTGGGGGGTTGGGTGGTGGTGGAAGCCGAAGAAAATCTAACTCCATTTATGCGGGTGCTTGAGGTGAGCGGTCGTGTCTTCGGAGCTTCTTGCCAGGCCTGGAGGGACGCTCGCCGTGAATGGAAGGAGGTTAGGGAGTACTTGTGTTGCCAGAGTTGAGGTTCGACATTCGTGGAGACGACTGGGATGGGGATGCTTCAGGCGAAAATCTTGTGCTGACCTCGTTGGCAACGATGACGGCGACGATTTTGGGCTTTGTTTCCCTTCTTGAAGGCAATGATGGTATCTTGGTGAGCATCTATTCTAATGATCTATTGATAACTGGAGTAGTTGAGGAGGAGATTGTTACATTCAACCTAAAAATAAAGGAGCTATTCAAGCTGGGTGATCTAGGGCTCCTAAGTTACTACCTTCGAATCAAGGTACAACAAAAGCCAGAGGGGATCACAATATGCCAGGAGACATATGTAAGAGAGGTACTTGAAAGCGGTAGCACTTGCAATCCAACTCATGTTCTAATGTAACCTTGTCTTAAACTAAGCAAGAAGAATGAAGCACCCGTGGTTGATGCAACTGGGTATGAAGGTGCGCTCAAAATATTGAGGTATCTCACAAATACAAGACCTGACTTGATCGATTCTGTTGGCATAGTGAGTCGCTTCATGAAAGCATCCACAACGGAACATTGGGCAGCAGTGAAAAATATACACATGTACATCAAAGAGACAATAAACTTCGGTTGTGTCTATTTGAGAGAGAAGAAGAAGGAGATCGTGGAGCTACTTGCCTATATTGATAGCAACATGACTGGAGATATTGACGACCGTAAGAATACCTTGGGCGTGGGATATTTCCTTGGAAGAAAGAAAAACAGAAATGTGGTCGCAGTCGCATTATATATCCTCCAATGAAGCACAATACTATACTGCAGCTACAACTAGGATGTCAAGGCGTGTGCCTAGGAAGGCCGCTCGGGTGACTTCACAGCTAAGGAAGCAGAACGAGTGATGCTAAAAGTTGACAATAAGTCTACAATCTTTTCGTGAAAGAATAAAGTGTGTCATGATAGAAGCAAACACATCGATACGAGCTATTGCAACCTAAGGGAGTGTGTATGGAAGAAAGTAAGATTGACATCAACTATGTTTGCGTCCATGATCTGTTTGCAGATATCCTAAATTGTTGGAATTGTGTCGAATATAGTGTACAAGGTAGGTTATAGTTGGACTATGAGTTGTATTGTGTTTACATAGGATGTGGAGTCGTGTCCTAGTAGGACATTTGTATCCTAGGCCTCTCATATATAGCGGGGGTAGACACACGATGTAACCTATGCCAACATAATAGCACCGGAACGCAGGGGAAGCCGGCGGCATATGCCGGTGTCCAGGGCGACCGGGTGCGGTATTGTGACGGTGTCATGGGGAGGAGCGCCCATAGTCAAGCCCCGGGGATGTAGCCATATCGGTGAACCTCGTTAACAAATCTTGGTGTCGTGCCTCGTGTGATTGCTTGGTCCTCGGATGATCGACGGTATGCCTCGGATTTATTCTAACAAGTGGTATCAGAGCAAGGTTTGTTTTGAGAGTCGCGGAAGTTAATTGAGAGGAAAGCGATGAGGACCGGCGGCTGTGGAGGCACGGTGTACGTGCGGCAGCGATCGGAGATCGTCGCATATAAAGCAATTGGAAGCGGCTGGCTAGATCAGAAGCATTGCCTGGTGGCCAGAGTCAAGATTGAAAAAGAGCAATCGGAAGCGGACTCGGTGAGATTGGATCAGCGGAAGGCTTGCGTGTGCGCATTGCGGCAGCAGGGACGTGCGGCGATCGGTCAGCGCATCGGCGCATCGATCGGGCGAGCGTAGGCGTCGTACGCGTGCAGCATGGCAGCGGAGGCTGCAGCCCAGGCAGGGCAATACGGCCCAAGGCCCAGTCGGATGCGGCTGGGCGGATGGCTGCTCGCTGGCCCATGGCTGGGCTGGCCGCGCTGAAACAAGGCGGATGGTGCTACACGTGCAAAGGCCAAGATGTGAGAGATTTGTTTTGGACAAAAAAAAAGGGCACGAGTGTTCATACTTCAGATGAGGCGGGCGTGCGTGTGTGTCCTTTGGGCAGGAAGATGTATCTCTTTGCTGCTATAAGGGTACGTGGAGATGCACTAGCAAATAGTGGCAAGGAAAATAATTGTGCAAAGAATTCTTCGGGTCAGGTTTGCATGGAAGTTTTTCGGTCAAGATTGCTTGGAAGGCTTGGAGATTATGTGAAGTGGAGGACAATGTGTCGTATAGGATCATGCAAACACAAAGCGTCCAAGACATGTACGGATGTGCAAGCGGTCGTGGTGCAGGGTGGAGCATGATTGCAGTCGAACAAGTTCGGCTGGGTCGGACTGGGCGGTCTGACGGATCGACGCAAGTTGGTTGGTACAGAAGACGGTGGTGGGATCGGCAACGACGACGTAGGAGCGTGATGCTGATGGTGACCGACTTCTGGGCGTGGAAACACGTGACGCAGGCCCCGAGGGCTTGTGTGACTTCGACAAGACTATGGCGTGGGGTTGATTCAAGATGGCGTACGCATGTGAGCTTGTTGAAGGTGGAGCTGGAGTCTAGAAGACTTCACTCGGTGCTGATTGGGGGGCTACGACGTAAGTCGACAGGGAGTCGAAGCCTATTCAGCGGGAAAAAGCGAGTGACACGTAGTTCGGACTGGAGCCCAGTGGTCTGATGGAAGCGTGAAACTCGTCATCGGTCGGTGATGATCGGTGGTACTCCGCAGTGGGGATTGAGTGGTGTGGGTCGTGACCCTTGAGACTCAACCAGGACAACGGAGGCTCGACGCGGTAATAGCGGCGAGGTGTGCGGTATGCACGGGACATGGAGACGGGCTAGGGCTCTGGTGGTCATACATGTGGTGAGACAACTGCGAAGTTGACTCGGGATGATAACAAGCAACGGTGAAATTCCTTCAAGTTTCAGACAGGCGGTCAAGAAAGGAGCGGTGATGTGGAGTTCAGGTAACTTTTGTGTGTGACACCCAATATGTGAGTTGTTCACTTTCACGCAGGTCAGTGATCGGTGTGTGATGGCGTTGGACTGATACTCTGGAAGTTGGGAGCGCAAACTAGAGTAACAAGAAACTTAATTTTGCTCGAGTGTTGACTGTGGTCAAAAAAAGAAGGGACTACAAGTTGCAGGTGGAGTCACATGGAGTCTTTGGAGTAGTAGCGGTACTCATGGGATAAGCTCAAGTCCAATGTACATGGAAGTTTGGCGCATGGACAAATCCAGGGTGGTGGAGTATATTCACCAAGGTGGAGTTTGTTGGAATTGTGTCGAATATAGTGTACAAGGTAGGTTATAGTTGGACTATGAGTTGTATTGTGTTTACATAGGATGTGGAGTCGTGTCCTAGTAGGACACTTGTATCCTAGGCCTCTCATATATAGCGGGGGTAGACACACGATGTAACCTATGCCAACATAATAGCATCGGAACGCAGGGGAAGCCGGCGACATGTGCCGGTGTCCAGGGCGACCGAGTGCGGTATTGTGACGTTGTCATGGGGAGAAGCGCCCATAGTCAAGCCCCGGGGATGTAGCCATATCGGTGAACCTCGTTAACAAATCTCGGTGTCGTGCCTCGTGTGATTGCTTGGTCCTCGGATGATCGACGGTATGCCTCGGATTTATTCTAACATAAATAACTTTGGGACAATAGAAATTCTCCAAGATGCGATAAAGTCCACGCTGTGATCGTGTGGACATCATGTTTATTCGGGGGTGATTGTTGAAATAAAGCATGATTGTCTTGTCCGGCTTGGAATGTATGATCACCGAGTAGTAAAGTGTTAGATTAGCTCTACATTGCTATATATCCAGCGATTTTCCAGTTTCGTACGTTGTGCCACCGACCGAATCCATCAGGTTGCTAGCCATACTAGTGCATCTCATCGTATATGTCTGCGTCACCGCTGGACTGGCTAGAAGGCACCGATTGGAGTTAACTTGTACGTGTGCATCGCTGGAAAGTACTCAGCAGTTGTGTTGTCAAGGTCGGGCCAATGTCAAATGGAGGAAGTAGATCTGGAGCTGGGCCTGCAGCGTCGTGGCCTCGAAGCACCAGCATCGCCGATTCCAACTCGTCATGTACATGTCCTTTGAGATAGCGAACAAAGACCCAACCTTCATGTTGCTACCTCTCTCCTAATACCTCTCACTCCCATTGAACGGCTAGGCTATTGAGGCATGGAACAAAACTATCATCTCTAGTAATTTCAATGCCAGGAAACTGATATCTCAAATAGACCCCAGGACGGGAATGGAGGCTTATAAATATGTAGGCCGTAGTTGAACTTGAAATTTTCTGTAATAAAGGTGATGGATTTGATGCCATAAAGAGGTCATGTACAATATTAGGTGCGCAGAGTTATTCCACATTTTTCAATGGCTTGGCACATATAGAGCTACTCATTCATGGTTTATTTCTACGTAGGCCATGAAACTTCTTTCTATAAATTGATCATCACGTAGTCATTGATTCTTTATCTAATGGTACTTGAGAAGTTGCATAGACTTACGTGCCACTTGATTGGTTTAAAATAACAGTGTCTCAACCGGTCAACCCCACGTATAAATCATATCATTCTGATGTTATTATTTTGTCTAGCATTGCTATGCAGTGAATAAAATTTACAGATGTAATCTAGATCCAGAGATCAAAGAATAAATCTAACTAGCAAATATGCCCGTGCGTTGCAACGGGAGAAAAGCTATTAGATTATGCACGTGCGATAGATATAAAAAAAATTCTGAACCAAATGTCAGGATGAGATAAGGACTTTTAGAATGTAATTTCATAAAGTATGTCTGGGTGATGTCATCACGAGATAAGGTACTTTTAAAAAGTCATTTAAAAAATAAAAATTGTGATGGTCTCATCACGACTTGATTTTCTAACGCGTCATAACGAAAAAAATGTCGGTGATCAAACTGCATTGATGGACACTTCATGAGCTAGACTGATGAGTGAGTGCCTCGCTTTGACCTAGCTTAGCGGTGTTTATAATAATCAGTAATGTGGTACCAAAAAAATATAGCTGTGTATGGAGGCAAAATAGAAATTTAGTCATTTTTATATAGCTTATAAAAATTAACCCATAGAAAGTTGTGTCAATTTTTGAGGGCTCAGCGTTGTACAAGACATGGAAAACTTTTTTTTATCCAAATCGAGGGACTAAATACAATCATGAAGCGACCCCTACAGATCTCCTACAACGGTTCGTTATGTTCATTATTTATGGATCTGTTTTAATTTTTGTGAACATATTCCAAACTTTAATGGACATTTTTAAATTCCCTAATATGTTTTGAATATAGGATATTTAAAAAAATCATGAACATTTTTTATTTCCTGAAAATTTATTTGAAATCGTGATAGTTTTTTTAATACATGACAATTTTTTGAAATCATGATCATTTTATGATTTTTTCGAATGTTTTTTTAATTCACAAACAGTTTATAATTTTTCAAGACTTTTTTTGAAATATTGTTTTTCTGGAAATCACGAGTAAATTTAAAGAAGGAAAAACTAAAACAGAAATGCGAACGTGAAAGGCAAAAAATGAAATAGAAAACAGGGGCGTTGCAACCTGCAAATGGGCCCGGCCCATTACCGTGTGCGGGAGGAGTAGGCCCGCTTGCGAGAGAAAAAAAAAGAGAGATAAAAAGTGGGCAGGCTGGGAATCGAACCTTGTCACTCTAGTGGAGAGATGCGGCGCTGGCCACTGCGCTGAGCGTATGTTCATGTTATATTAGGGGATCTCGGCGTATATAAACCAAAACCAACAGTGCGATGCGTGAACCGCTTTTTTGCCACTTACGGGTGGCATTGGTGGGTAATTTTTGTCAACTTCGAGGGCATTTTTTTATGACGTACGGACAGAAACCCAATTCTTTTTATTATTAGGTAAAGATAAAGACTACAGTTTGCGGTCAGTATGCACCGAACCCGTTAAGGATTAAGAAAATTTATATGTCCTCGCCGACAATTAATAGATGTGCGCCTCCGCGAAAGCGATGCCGGACGGCGCAAATGACCGAAATATCTCAGAGAATGTCATTAGAAACCGTTATCTTGTTTTGCTTGGGTATACATTCATCGAGTCTAATGGACACATTAGAAATGGGTACACTTACCATCCGTGGATGCTTAGCACATCATACTAATATAGAACCATATCCAACATCAAAACGGTATATAGCTATAGCTATGGTAGAAGAAACGGTTCTCCTCGCCTCCCTTTTAATACAGCTAGATACTACTCCCTCCGTTCGGAATTACTTGTCTCAGAAATGGATGTATGTAGAACTAAAATATGTCTAGATACATGCATTTCTACGACAAGTAATTCCGAACGGAGGGAGTACTACAGTAGCTGTAACAGAGCTTCAGTTGAGCAGCTTTTTCTTGCTTCAAGTTTTGTCGTGCCACTGAATGTTGCACGTTAATACTAGGCAGTTTGCAAGTGGTAGGCATACAGAAAGTTTGGCAGGAATCCAAGTCAAACCAGACAAGACACTCTAAATCATCTAAAAGCTACAAAACATTCTTGCTTTGGATTAAAAAACTAACACCACAGCCTTCAGTGTCCTACATACCTGAAAACCAGTTCTGAACTTAGTCTACACTTTCACTGTCCCTGGGTAACATAGTTAGGTGCAACAATAGTCAGTGTAAGGAACACAGATATAAAACGTGACCCTGCAAAAAGCCACACAAGTAGAAACAATACTTAACATACAAGAAAAACAAGCAGTGGATTTCTGCAGAGCTGAACGCTACTAACAATATGTCACAGCTGACAGCCATCAGTTCAAGAGGACAGAAAAATGTCCCTAGAAAAAGGCAGAACGGCCCCACATTGTTGTATTGGATATCGATTTATTCTGGATCGTTTTCTGAACTTGCTTTAGGTTGAAAAGTCGTGAATATTTTAGAATATGACAAATTTACTTAGTCAACACGATATGTTCTTTTCTTTGTCACCATCTGCATACTTGCCACAAATACTTGTTGTGTTCGAAGAAAACATACCATGCTTCTCCATTTGAAACTAGATGTGTCTTATGCCTGTAGGTGGGCAGCGGATCAGTAGGTTTTGTAGTATTGACGATTTTACGTTATCTTTTTTTGCCGGGAACGTTAGAGAGCTTTATTGAATAAAGGCATTCGCTGAACCGCCGGACGATACGCCAGAACTCATCCTCAACACACCATCGCCGTTGCCCACAAGGTCTGCCATTGAAGAGGATGCTGATCTCTGTTCAAGAAGCGACAACACCAATCCACATTCCCTCCTTGAACGCGCGGACGGAGGGCCAGGATGGCACGCCAATCTTCATCCCGCGCATGCCAGCGCTTCTACCTTCCCCTATTGCAAGCTCCACGCCGCCAAGGGCGCCGAAGGCAAGAAGAAAAACTCTTGCAGGGGTTTCTGGCCTCCAGCTAATTCGACACAGCCCGCGGCTTCAAGCGAAGAACAGGAGCATGTCGATCGCCAAGCTTGCGGAGAAACTCCCGTGTCACCGGATGGGCATCGTGGACGAGGGAGAGCCGATCACCGAGGCGACAATAGTGAAATTTGCCTCACTGTTCAAGGGGCGCCTTCCTGACATTGCAATTGCTGCTCTTCGAGCCCTCTTCAGGCTTGACTGTGATCTCTCTGTTGCTGTTGAAGACGCTCTGGTCCAACATGGGGGACAAGGAGGTCTGGACACAAACGACGCGGCCAAGAGCGACGCATGATCTTTGTGTCTTTACTGCTTGATGTATCCCTGGTTCAGTTATGTTAGACAACAATTTATCCATACTTTGCTGGAACGTGCATGGACTTAATTGTCTAGACCGGCGTGCTGCTGTTCACGAAACCATTGCCACATCCTCCTGTAATCTTGTTTGCATCCAAGAATCGAAGTTGCAGACCATTGATCCGTTCATCGCTTCTTATCTGGGCGGTCAACGCCTCAAAAGCTTTGCTCATAGACCGGCTGATGGAACTAAAGGTGGCATCTTGTTATTATGGGACAATGAAACTGTTACCGTCAGCAATGTACAAACTGGGCCTTACTTCCTCTCCGCAATTGTGAATCTCAACAACTCCACTGATAACAAAACTTTCAAGCTAACTACAGTCTATGGCCCCACTCACAGCAACCATAAGGAGGCTTTCTTCCAGGAACTCACCTCGCAAAAGCCAGCCTCGGGTACCAAATGGCTGGTCAACTGACACTTTAATCAAATATACCGGGCTAGAGACAATAATCGTGCGAATGTGGACCGAAGCCGGCTCGTGCACTTCGGAAACACCTTAAACGATTGTGAGCTCAAGGAGATTCACCTTCAAAATAGAAGATTCACTTGGAGTAATGAACAAAATGATCCGACTTTGAGCGAGCTTGACAGTTTCTTTTGCAATGAAGATTGGGACGTCAATTTCTCTACTCACAGTCTTCATGCCCTCTTATCATCGCTATCCGAACACTGCCCTCTTTTACTTGCTAATGATGATGAACCCATGAGACCCAAGTCCTTCCGCTTCGAAAACTACTGGATCAAAATGCTAGGCTTCCATAAGGTGGTGAGCGACGCTTGGAGCGAGGAATCAAGGCATGTCGAGCCCTACCAAAGGCTCTTCCACAAGCTCAAGAAGACAAGCCAAAAATTGCGCAAATGGAGCAAGACCATTTTTGC
Source organism: Aegilops speltoides (assembly GCA_021437245.1). Lineage (NCBI taxonomy): Eukaryota > Viridiplantae > Streptophyta > Magnoliopsida > Poales > Poaceae > Aegilops > Aegilops speltoides. The sequence continues at coordinate 502,048,001 of CM038147.1, forward strand.
CAACTCCAAGGTCCAACTTCACATGACCCTCGAAGTCGTCCTCCACTTTGACTCAGCGCAAGAGGAGAGAGCTCTCAGTCCTGAAGAAAGTGACATCCGCAAAAGGCTTAAGAGAAACATTATTAGCTTAGCCGTGCTGGAGAAGTCTAGGAAGCGTCAAAATTCCACAATCACTAACCTCAAGGAAGGAGATGCCAACACTCGTTACTTCCATCAGCGTGTCAATCATAGAAGGAGAAAAAATTTCATTCATCGCCTCAAGCACAACAACGGTTGGGTCACTGAGCATGAGCACAAGGAAAAAATTATCCACAACCACTTCAAGAACATTGCAAAAAAATGCCCTTCAAGTGACATCATCATCAATTGGGGGAGCATTCCTATGCCCGATTGTGACCTTCATGAGTTGGGAGAGGCTTTCACCAAAGAGGAAGCAAAGAGAGCTATGTTTTCCATGCCAAGCGACAAGGCACCGGATCCTGATGGATTCACAGGTGCCTTTCTCAAGGCATGTTGGGACACCACCAAGCCAGACATCATGCTTGCCATCAACCATTTTCTCTGATCTCCATGCTGCTCACTTTCATTGGTTGAACTCCGCTGACATTACTCTCATTCCGAAGAAGGAGGGTGCCGAGGACATCGCCGACTTCCGATCCATCAGTCTTATCCATGCCATCACTAAGTTAATTGCCAAGATGATGTCCAACTGGCTTGCCCCTCACATGAATGATCTTGTCTCGCACGCCCAAAGTGCGTTCATTAAAAGAAGATGCATCCACGACAACTTAATGTATGTGCGCAACCTCGTGAGACGCTTCCACCGTAGGAAAACACCGACATTGCTATTCAAACATGACATCAAAAAAGCCTTCGACTCGGTGCGGTGGGACTTCCTCCTCGACCTGCTTCGACACCTTGGTTTCCCGCCCCGCTTCAGAGGTTGGGTTTCCACACTGTTGACCTCGGCTTCGTCGAGTGTTCGTCTCAATGGCGTGCCCGGCGACCCCATCAAGCTTGGTCGTGGGTTAAGGCAGGGGGACCATCTATCACCCTTGTTATTTGTGCTTGCCATCAACCCGCTGCACCATATCCTTACGAAGAGCACAACTCAGGAAAATCTTCATCCGCTAAGTGAAAATGCTATGCCTATCCGTGCTTCGCTTTACGCAGATGACACCTCTGTTTTTCTTGCGCCTATTAAGGAGGACATCCAGTTTTTCACCAACACTCTCAAGCACTTTGGGGAAGTCACCGTTCTAGTCACAAAATATTCCAAAAGCTTTGTCGCCCAATCCGTTGTGAAAATGTGGATCTCCCGGATATCCTTCAATCCTTCCCGGCCATGCGATGCTCCTTTCCGATGAAATACCTTGGGTTGCCTTTGTCTGTCAAGAGATTAAAGAGAATTCACTACTAGCCCCTCGAGGACAAGGTTGCGGGCCAACTCACTCCTTGGGTGGGGAGGCATGTTGCCTAGGCGGGTCACGCTGTCTTGGTAAAGTTGGTCCTCGCAGCAATTGTTGTCTACTACATGACGGCGTTAGATTTACCGGTGGAGGTCAAGAAGAAAATTGATGCCCTCAGACGTGCTTTCCTTTTGGCGGGTTGTGATAAGGTCATTGATGGAAAATGCAAGATAAATTGGGAGCATGTGTGCAAGTCCAAGATGCATGGAGGTCTTGGAATCCTAAACCTTGACAAATTTGCCACTGCCCTTCGTCTTCGGTTACTGTGGGATGAGTGGCTTCACCCAGGCAAGCCATGGGTTGGCTTGGGAACCCCTTGTGATGACAATGACCGATATATCTTTGACGGGGCTACCAAGGTCCAAGTTGGGGATGGCATGCGTGCCATGTTTTGGGAGTCTCCTTGGCTTGATGGGATTAGGACCAAGGACATAGCTCCCAAAATCTATGACTTGACGAAGAAGAGAATTACTCGGTTCGATTGGCTCTTCACGATACTTCTGGACTTCCCAGGTGGACATTCTTGAGGGTATCACTGTTGAACACCTCTCTGAGTTTGTCTCCCTTTGGGAGAGGGTCTCACATGTCCATCTTGACGTCAACACGCCTGACACTATCACTTGGAAGTTCACTACTAACGACCACTACTCGGTGGCGTCGGCCTATAAGGCGCAGTTCTATGGCCATACTGACACGGCCATGATTACGACCATTTGGAAGATCTGGGCGCCTCCTAAATGCAAGTTCTTCGCATGGCTGGCAATCAACAATAGAATTTGGACGACAGACATGCTTCAGCGTCATGGGTGGCTAAACTGTAACCTTTGTCCACTATGCAAGCAAGTTTAGGAGTTGGCGGCCCACGTTCTATTCCAATGGCGAAACACTATCAGAGTTTGGCGTATGATCAAAGATTGGCTTGGTCTCCATGATGTGCATCCTTCCGATTGGAGTGACGTGACTTCTGTTAAAGAGTGGTGGAGCCAAAATGCTAACAAGAAGATCAAATAAGTCATCACCTTCCTTTTGGGTATAACCCTTAGCCACGAGCCGAGCCTTGTACTTTTCGATAGTACCATCAGGCCTAAGCTTCTTCTTGAATACCCATTTGCATCCTATAGGTTTGCACCCATAAGGACGATCAGTTATCTCCCAAGTTTCATTCGCCAAGATGGAATCCATCTCGCCATTTAACCGCTTCCTTCCAAGAGTCAAGATCTTCGATGCATAGGCCTCAAATAGAACTGGGAGTGTCATCTATGAGATAAACAAGAAAATCATCACCAAAGGACTTTGCAGTCCTCTGCCTCTTGCTCCTAGTAGGAACTTCATTGTTCTCTCCACAGACTTTCAAAGTGTTCCATCGAAATGGCAGGTTCGGTAATTGTAATCGGTTCCCGATTCGATGAACTAGGCATCTCTTGATTAGATGAGGTAGCCATATCCTTCATGGGAAAGATATCTTCAAAGAAAGTCGATCATTCGACTCCATGATCGCATCGACATGCATGTCGTACCTCAGATTTTACAACCGAGAATCTATAGCCAATGCTATGAAAAGCATATCCCAGAAAACACAATCCACGCCTTTGGTCCAAGCTTCCGATTCTTTGAATTGGAACATTGACTTTCGCCAAACAACCCCATGTTCGCAGATAAGAGAGTTTTAACCTTTTCTTCTCCCATTCCTCGAATGGAGTTATCTCTTTGTTCTTTGTGGGGACTCGATGACATGACATGTTTGTCAAGATCGCCTCCCCCACCATGCCTTGAGAGACCCGATGTGTCTAACATGGCGCTAACCAAATCAGCTTAGAGTACGGTTCTTTCTTTCGCCACCCCATTTGGTGAGGTGAATAGGAGGCGCCCTCTCATGGATTATACCATGTTCCGCACAAAAAGCATCAAATTTATTGGAAAAATACTCTCCACCACGCTCGGACCTAAGCCTCTTGATTTTTCCGATCAAGTTGGTTTTCCACTTCAGCTTTATAGATCTTGAAAAAGTTCAAAGCCTCATCCTTAGATTTTAGAAGATACACACGGCAGTATCTAGTGGAGTCGTCAATTAACGTCATGAAATATTTCTTTCCACCTTCTGTCAAAACACCATTCATTTCACATAGATCTGAATGTATAAGTTCTAGTGGTGCAAGATTTCTCGTCTCCGCAGTCACGTGATACTTACAAGGTGTCTTAGCTTGCACACACACTTGACACTTAGATCCCTTGACAGTGGTGAAACTAGGGATTAAGTTCAACTTCGCTAGTCGCGACATGCAACCAAAGTTAGCATGACAAAGACGTGAATGCCACACATTTGATTCACTATTGTTGCAAATATGATTAACAACTTTATTGCAAACATCTGATAAGGATAAACGAAACAGGCCTCCTGACTCATGTCCTTTACCAACAAAGGTTCCATTCTTGGATATTACAAATTTATTTGACTCAAAGACAAGCTTGTAGCCATCTCTACACAGAAGAGATCCGCTAACAAGATTTTTATTGACGGAGGGGACATAATGCACGTTCTTCACCAAGACGATCTTCCCCAAGTAAACTTCAGATCGACCGTGCCAACACCACTTAACAAAAGCACTTGAACCGTTGCCCATCAGACGGTTGAAGTCCTATGCGTCCGATAAGACGAAAAGATGGAAATAGCACCGCATACATGCACATTAGCACCCGTGTCAATCAACCAATCAGGAGAATGACATACTAAAAGAATAGTGTGAAATATACCATACCCAACATCCTTCATGTCAATGTCTCTGATGACAACATTAGCGGTCTTGCCGCCTTTCCCAGGATGACGCTTGTCATAGCGATTGGGGCAACTAGGAACCCAATGATCAGGATCTCCACACACATGACAAACACCTTTCTTCTTGTCACTCTTCTTCTTTAAGTTTGTGTGTTGTACAACCTTGTTCTTCCCATCAAACTTTGCTTTACCATCAAGCTTGCCCTTGTTCTTGAACTTGTGGGACTGGAAGTTTTTCTTCTGTACCAGATTGGCACTAGATCCTCCCTCAATACCTCGAGCACGTGTGTCCTTTGCTCTCGCCTTTTCTTCCACATCAAGAGTACCAATGAGATCCGGGACGGAAAACTCCTGTCTCTTATGCTTCAAGAGGTAGCAAAGTTCCTCCACGAAGGAGGAAGCTTAGTGATGATACCCCGACAACAAACTTGTCCGTGGGATACAATTGAAGTGCTCAAGTTCTCTAGCAAATGATCAGATCTCATGAGCCCGCTCAACCACGGAGCGCTTTCACCATCCTGTAATCATAGAATTGCTCTATGATGTACAGCTTAGTGCCGCATCCGAGACCCCAAATTTGGCCTCGAAAAGGCCCCACATATCTTTTCCATTGTCAATTGACGATAAGCATCAACTATGTTCTTACCAAGAACACTCAAGAGAGCAGCCTTAAACAAGGTATCCATTTTCTGAAAAGCTTGTGCCTGTTGGGCATCTTGCTCTCCTTCAGGTTTGCCAAGAGTGGCGTCATAGCAACTCATGGTTTGAAACCATAAGACTGCTCTCACGCCCCACCTCTTATAGTGGATACCCTCAAACATAGGAGGTCTCATAGAAGCAGCAAAACCATTCGAGGTAAATGGCCTATAATAAGGTTTTTGGATTGTTGGAAATATGAGCAATTTACCGAATGATTTTATTAACAGAAATAGTAGATAAAACATGGCTAGTATAGCAGTGATAAGATAAACCATGCGATTTGACAAAGAGAAGGTAAACAGCATGTTCATATATGAACCGTAACTAAACATATCTAGAGCAGACAGTATAGCAGGTTGCACATATGAAATAGAGTCTAACATATCTAGGGCAAATACTACAACCAGGAACTGTAGCAGAACCTCTAATAGAAAGGGGAGAGACACGTACATGACAGCAGCAGGAGCAGAGGCACTGGACTTGGGGTCGGTGTCCTCCATGTCGTCGAGGAGGTTGTCGTCGTCGGGGAAGTAGTTGTCGGAGTCCGGGGCGTCCATGACGAAGAAGTCAGTAGTCGCGCAGAGGGCTCCCCAAAAATCTTATCACCCTTCTCCTGTACAGGACTCAAAAGGTGCGGTTCCGGAGGCTTACTGTCCCGACCAGCGGTGCACGTCGCAAGCAGGGATGAGGAAGAACGTAACAGTAGCGCAGTGCTCAGGAACTTGTGGCGGGAGGAGGAAGAGATTCTGGTGCGTCACTCTGGAGAGGAGCGACCTCTCTTATATAGGCACAGGAGAAGGACGCGAACAGGCTGCGGCGGGAGGTGAAGCAACGGAGGGAGACGAAACGAACAGGCAGCACGCGAAGAGGTGCACCGTTCGTATTCGGGCTCCACTACAGCAAAACGTTTCAGCTCCCGTGTGACCATTCGTATACCCGTCGTGCGTGGCAAAAATTTAGACATCGGCTCGGCTCATTTCCGCGGCGCGAGGCGGGCGGCGGAGGAGGAGCGCGCGTGGATGTCCCTCTTGTTCTCATGCTCATACATGTGGGCAAAGAACCTCACTTCTAAAGAGGTCCAGCTCCCTCTAAACTAGCAATGTGGGACTAAACTTTAGTTCCACCTTTTGCCTTGCATGAGTGGGCTGCGTGGGCCTCTAGAATTTATAGGAATTTCTGAAACTGCTATTGGGCGAGGCCCAAAATAAACAAAATTCCAGCAAGTACATCTCACCAAAGACTGACTTGTGTCAACAAGGGAGGAGGTGGATTGGGAGCCGTGTTTGCCGCGTCTTGGCATCAAACCACGCTGGCTCGCAGCATCGGCATTGCTGATGCCAACTCCCGGCGTACACAATTTTTGAGATACAGAGCAAATTCCCATCCTTTGTGTTGCCACCTCTCTCCTGATGCATCTCACTCCCACCCAGGGGCTAGGCTGTTGAGCCGGCGAGCAAAAAAGTGAAAGAGGAGAACAAAAAATCTATCATCGGGGTGGGAAGGGAGGCTTATAAATATTTACGCGGCTGTTGAACTTGAAAATTTCTGTAATAAAGGTGATGGGTTGGCCATGAAGAGTAAATGTACAATATTAGGAGTGGAGAGTTATTCCACATGTTTTGTCAATGGTTTGGCAGATATATAGAGCTACTCATTCATGGTTTATACATAGGCCGAGAAACTTCTTTCTATAAATCGATCATCACATGAGCATTGATTCTTTATCTAATGACACTTGAGGAGTTGCATAGACTTACGTGCAACTTGATTGATTCGAAATAACCATGTCTCAACCCTTCGTAAAAAAATATCAGCTCGATGTTATTATTTTGGCTAGCATTGCTAGTGTAGGAAATTCCGTGCTGTAATCTAGATCCAGAGACCTAAGAATAAATCTAACTACAGTTTGCGGTCAGTATACACCAAACCCGTTAAGGATTACGAATACTTGTACGTCCTCACTCGACCTTTAAAGGATCGGCGCCCCCGCGAAAGCGATAGCTGGTGACGACTTCGCAACCAACTGAAATCTCTCTAGGAATGTCATTAGCCTTGTTTTGCTCGGCTGTACATTCATTGATGTCTGATGGACACATTAGAAACCGATACAATTACCATCGGTGGATGCCTAGAGCATATCCAGCCGCGCCCCCAACAGACCCCCCAGGCGACTTTTTCGGCGCCGGTGCCAAAAAAACGTCCCAATCGCGCCCCCAGGACGACAAAAAGCGCCAGTTCGGCTCTTTTTTCCGCCCGACGTCAGAGGTCGAACCCGCGCTACTGGGGCGCTGGGGAAGCTCGGCGCCAAAGGAAAATGCGGCTGGCCCACGCCATCAGGAGAAAAATCAAGATTTTCTTCCCTGACTCGCCTCCCACCCCCCGCGCTCTCTGCCGCCACTAGCTATATCCCGGCGCCGCCCACCGCCCTTCACCGGCAGATAGCCATTCCCCACAGGAAAAATAGCAGAGGTTCGCTGCGGCAGCCCCTCCGACAACAGCTGGCGTTTTCAGCCACCGTTTCCGGCCGCGGAGGGGCAGTTTAGCGGCGGGTGCATGCCCACCGGGCGCAAGGTGTTCGACGATTTGCCTGCCTCGGTGATGGACTCGGATGACGAGGAAGTGCTCACCGCGCTGCTGGAGGAGGAAGCCGAGGCTGACGTCCAGGAAGAAGAGCATCTCATGGTTCTCGCCGCCCTCGCCGAGCTGCTGGTGAGCAATGAAAAGCCGCGGTGAGGTGGCTCGGTGCCGGGGCGGGTGAAAGCAAAGAACCGGCATCGTCTCGAAGGCTACTGCATGCTCTACTCCGACTACTTCACTGATGCTCCACTTCACGGCGACAGAACTTTCGGCGCCATTATCAGATGAGCAGAAAGCTTTTCCTCAGGATTGTGAATTCCATACGGGAGTTCGACAACTACTTCAAATGCAAGATGGATTGCACCGGCAAACTTGCATTCATCTCGACCTAGAAATGCACGACAGCGATGAGGATGCTTGCATACGGATCTTCCGGTGACTCACAGGACGACTATGGGCGCATGGCCGAGTCCACCAGCATAGAGTGTTTCTACAAGTTCTGTCGGGCAGTGGTGGCAGTGTTTGGACCGCAATACTTGAGAACACCCAATGCGGAAGACACTGCTCGGATCCTAGCACAGAATGCAGCAAGGGGATTTCCTAGGATGCTTGGAAGCATTGACTGTATGCATTGAAAATGGAAGAATTGCCCATTTGCTTGGCAGGAGCTGGACAAAGGCGCCAAAGGCGGTTGCAGTGCGGTACTTGAGGCGGTGGCCACACAGGTGCTCTGGATTTGGCACTCCTTCTTTGGTATGCCAGGAACTCACAACGACATCAACGTGCTGCAGTGCTCTCCTGTCTTTGCCAAGCTTGTTGAAGGTCATTCTCCTCCGGTGAACTTCGAGATCAATGGACGACACTACAACAAGGGGTACTATCTAGCTGATGGCATCTATCCGAGATGGTCGACATTTGTGAAGCCCATCAAAAACCCTGTGCATGGAGGCAAGAACGCCTGGTTTGCGAAGATTCAGGAGGCTTGCAGGAAGGATGTCGAGCAGGCATTTGGTGTGCTCCAATCTCGATTTGCTGTCGTCCGGTACCCCGCTCAGACCTGGTCGAAAGATCAAATGTGGGAGATTATGACCTGCTGTGTCATCTTGCACACCATGATCATTGAGAGCGAGAAGGAAGAGCCAGTGTTTGACACTGAACCATACCATAGGCAGGGTCCTCTTGCCCAAGTTGATCACCAGCTACTAGCAACCTGGACTGCCTACCTCAGTATGCGTAAGGAAATCCGAGACCCAGAGGTGCATCATCAACTGCAGCAAGATCTGACAGAGCACCTACGGAGGCTCAAGGGCGACGCCGGGCGCGACATGCGATGAAATATGAGTTTTTATTTGTTGAAATTTGCATTGAACTATTTGTTGTTGAACTATTTTGTTGAAGTATTTAATTTTTCTGTGATGAAATATATGATAAAAAATATATTTATGTTGATAATTGAACGCGGAGCCATGGCGAACGACGCCGAATATAGACCTATTCCCGCCCATATGGGCTTTATATTCGCCGAAAAGTGGGCCAACATCGGTGCCTGGGGCCGAGCTGGGGGCGAACCGCCCCCAGCGCCGAATGTATCGCCGGCTCGCCCCCGGGGGCCAATTTTTAGGCGTCCTGGGGGGGGGGCAACGGCTGGAGATGCTCTTACCACAACATACTAATAGAGAACCATATCCATCATCAGAACGATATATAACTGCGGTGGAAGAAACGGTTCTCCTCACCTCTCTTTTTTTGCAGCTAGATACTTCCACAGTTGTCTGTACTAGCTAGAGCTTCAGTTGAGCAGCATGTTCCTGCTTTTAAGTTTAGCAGTTGAATGACATCTATATCCAGTGGGTTCCTTGAACTTTGCCTTCGCACCAGCCTCTCTTTTATTTGTGTTTGTTTCTTTTTTGCTTTGCAAATGTTGTTTGTCAGCAAAATAAAGTGCAGACATTTGAGTGGTTTGGTTGCTACTTCGATGTTTCCTCAAGCCCCCAACTGTTATAGTTATGACCTCTCAGCTAGTTTAATAATTAATACCCATGTTATTACGCATGAACATATCTATAGATGGACCTGCTATATGTAGTTTGTTGTGTTGCAAGGTCAGTGCTGAAACTTAACTTATGTATAAACATGCCATTATGAATCGATGTTATCTAACTATGCGTGGTTACTGAATCACTTTTCAGTGAAATGTAAATAAATGTAGTGACAAACATAGAAAAAGATATAGTAAGGTCACTGCTGTAGTGCTGCCACATGGTTTGCTGTCACTTCAAATAATAACCTACAACCTTCAGACTTCAGAGATGCATGCAAACTTCATGCTACAACTCTAATAACAAACTCATGTATTGAATAGGCAAGGCAACTGACTATTTGTCCCTTGCATCATCTAACAATTTTTTGGAAGTCAACCAATTCACTGAATAACTAGCAACAAGTAGATCCCTTTGTCTCCATGTTGCTTTGTGTAATCAGTTTCTTCAGGAACAACCAAGCACTGAAGTGAACTAATTACTCTGTAAAGAAATATAAGAGCGTTTCGATCACTTGGTTAATCTCCATTTCCTTTCCAAGAAAACATTGTTTGGCCAAGTATTACATTAAGATAGATGTATGTGTTCTCTTGCAAATTGAAGCGAGCTAGATACTGCCCTTGTGTTTGACTTCTTACCCTTTCATCTAAGGTTTCCAGCATGTACTCTGTACATACGAATTTTCTTTTGATTTTCCTTTTGTTCTTGAGTACTGAAGTAGTACTTTCCGGATAATATATGACATATTTATCTAGCATACAATTAAGTGCACAAGAGCTACGGTAATTAGTGCAATCACCCGTGCTTTGCTTCTTAGTTTTCTCCTTGTTGGCTTATCGTGCCAGTTTTTTTTCGAAAAGGGGTTTTACCCCAGCCTCTGCATCAGAAAGATGCATACGGATCATAATATTAATAAAAATATCCAGCAAAAAGTCTGCAATTCTCGAAGTAAGAAATAAACAAAAGCTCATAAGATCTAAACCAAAAGCCACAACCCACTACTAGGGAAAAGCCTATACACAGAATCTTAGCAGCGCTGTTCAAAATGGGGCGCTGCTGCTAACTAGTTGTAGCGCGTGTTACGTAAACTCGCTGCTGATAAGGATTTAGCAGTAGGGCGCTCGGCCAGAAACGCGCTGCTACAAATGTTGACCGGCGGTGTTCACCTAACTCTATGTAGCAGTAGCGCGGGCGCGAGAACAGCGCTACTGCTAAGTATGTAGTAGTAGCGCGCTTTTTTCGAGATCGCTGCTGGTAAGTTTCAAATTGCCACAATTTTTTGTTCCAGTTAGCAGTAGCGCCGTATCGCAGAGCGCGCTGCTGCTAAATGCTTAGCAGCAGCGCATTTTCTCTCCCGCGCTACTGCTAACCCGCCCCAACCCACCACCTTTCCCCACCCGTCCCTCCCCTCCCCCTCCTCTTTTCCCTTCCCCCTTCCTCCCCCTCTCCTCTCTTCCCTCCACCACATGCTCCCACTCTCACTCTTCTTCTTCTCAATACTTCTCCCCCATTACTCTCTCTCTTCTCTATCCACCTTCTCTCTCTTCATTACTCCTACATAACTACACCACCTCCATTAATGCATCTCCTTTCTCTTTTTCCTTCCCCCTCCACTAGTTGAAGTTGTCTCCTCCCAAATCAGGTAGCTAGGTAGATGTAGGATTTAGTTAAGTGACCTATTTGCCCCCCTAACTAGATCTATCTTTGTCAAGAAGAGCTTTGTGCACTTTTGATCTCCCTACAACATCATCTCCACCATGTGCTCGATCTCGATCGAGATAGAGGTGATGAAAATTTCATGCTTTTGCAAAATGGAAATGTGTTTATGTGTGTGTGATATGTTTGTGGAAATTTTGTGTGTGGCATGAGTTGCCGCCGCCAAATTGTGCTTTTGAGTTGCCTATGTTTTGCCGAAATGTCGATTTATTTCCGTTTCGGCGAATTCTGGGCAAACTCTAGATCAATATATGTCCTATTTTTAGGGAACGTCATGCCAAATTTTTTTATGACTTTGATGCATGCATGCATTTTTACAATCAATTTTTTTATTATTACCGTGCAGAGTTGACGATGGTTAGTGGAATGATGGTGGACAGGTGGTTGCGTTCGGCGGTGCAAGACATGAAAGAAAATAACCGGACAGAGGTTTTATGTCCGTGTCGAAAATGCAAAGGAATAGTTTGGCTCGACCCCATGACGATGGTCGTGTCGGCGCACTCGCCATGACTGGTTTCATGGATTGCTATATTCGGTGGATAATTGAAGATGAGGATGACAATGTTGAGGATGCCGACGGGGCAGGCAATGATGACACGGGGCAAGACAAAGAGATGATCGATAATGGCGGCGGGGAAGAGGCCGGACATGGCGGCGGAGAAGGGGCCGGACATGGCGGCGGAGAGAACGACATGGACTCCACGCAGCAGACTTCGTCGGTACTAAGTTCAATTGTGCGGGACCCTCATGTTCAAGCATTTCTTCGCAAGGAGACGAGTACTAAGAGAGCTGCTTCTAGAGAGGAGGCTAAGCTGGAGCAACTGGTGGTAGACTCGAACACTCCATTGTATGATGGTTGCAATCCTCGAGGTGACCCGTTGAGTTTCACGCCCAACTCCTCAAGACGAAGGCTAAAAACAAATGGACCGACACTAGCCTCGATGAGCATATCAAGTACCTAAAGGATGTTCTTCCCTTGGGTAATCTATGTCCTACTAGTGTTGATGAGGCCAAGAAGATCGTGTGCCCTCTTGATCTCGCCACACGTTAGATACCATGCATGCATCAACGATTGCATAATTTATCGAAGGAGCACGCGGAAAAAACAAGCTGTCCGTGTGCAATGCTTCTCGATACAAGAAGGCTGGGAAGAAATGTCCCGTAAAGTTGTATGGTACTTACCGATCACTCCCGTCTCGTGAGGTATTTTGTAGATCCCAAGGAAGCAAAGCTAATGCGCCGCACGCGGAGAGGAAGAAGCCCGACGATGGAGATGATCCGGTCGAGACACGGAAGGATGGAAGCCGAGGAGAGCGTTGAACAGCTTCTATCGGTATTTTGAATGTGATGCAAGGAACATCGTGCTTGGCGCGGTACCGATGGCATGAATCCGCTTGGCAACCGTAACACCAACCATAGTACATGGCCCGTGTTTGTATGGATGTACAACCTCCCCCCTGGTTGTGCATGAAATCAAAGTACATTCACATGAGCATGCTTATTCAAGGGCCGAAACAACCAGGAAATAATATTAATTTGTATCTGGGACACGTTATGGAAAACACCGGCCAAGACATGGGACGCCAGCAAAGGTGAGTATTTCAACATGAGAGCCGCGCTGATCACGACAAAGGCGTAACTATCTCGATTCACGGATATGTGGCAGGCGGTGTGCCATGGATATTGCGGATGCACGGTGCATGGATGATACAACGCCTCAAAGAGCTAACATCAAGGAAAGATGGCGGTCTGGGAAAATCGTGTACACGGGCATCAAGATGGCTTGAACAGACGACCCGTGGAGAAACCGTGGAGATCTATTCAATGGTCACGCTGAGCATCGAGGACCTCCACGTAAGCGTAGCGGTGCCGGAATCGATGAGCTGTTGAAAAACTGGAAGGAGTGCCCCGCGCCGGGAAAGAGATGAGAAAGGCGCCGGAGCCGCTGCTGAAGGTATGGAAGACGAGGTCTGTGTTCTGGGACTTGGAGTACTGGCACAAACTCGATACACCTCATTGCCTTGATCAAATGCATATCTGTAAGAATGTCCTTGAGAGCTTGCTCGCAACACTGATGAACATGCCGGATAAGACCAAGGATGGGCCGAATGCAAGAAAAGACTTGAAAATCAGGGAAGATCTGCACATGCCGCCCCGTAAAATGTCAGACGAGACAGAGACAGAGACAGAGGCATGGGAGAAGAAGGGCAAGAAATTAAAGAAAGAGGATTATTGCCCCCCTCTTGCTTCACCTTAAGTCAGGCTGAGATCAATCAATTCTTTAAGTGCCTTACTGGAGTGAAAGTTAGTTCCGGTTACTGTGGCAAGATAAGCAGATATCTAGACACGGACAAGAAAAGGTTCAGTGGGATGAAGTCTCATGACTATCATGTGATGATGACGCAGATACTACCTATTGCCCTTAGAGGGATAATGGACAAGCACGTCTGCGACACGCCATTGGGTCTCGCAACTTTTTCAATGTCATCCGTCGAAAGTCGATTAGTGTGAAGCAGCTCCAAAGGCTACAGGAAGAGATCGCAGATATTGAATGATCTTGAGATGTACTTCCCGCCCGCGTTCTTCGACGTGATGGTGCATCCTGTGTCCATATTGTGGATGACATAATAGACTGGGGCCGCCATTCCCGCACAACATGATGCCGTTTGAGAGGATGAATGGGATCATCAAAGGATTCGTTTCAGAATATGTCCCGTCCGGATGGAAGCATCGTCCTGAGGCTATTTGGCACAAGAGTGCATCTCTTTCGTGAGAATTTCCTATATGGCGCAGACCAGCCGGCCGGTGTTAGTGTTGGTTTGCCCGCTAACAAGCACGATGGGAGGCTTGAAGGAGATGGTCACGCGAACGGTCGCAGGAACCGCATGTGGCATACTCAGATCGATGAAGCGATTTTGACAGAGCAAACTTGGTAGTGCTACAACACCTAGACGAGGTAGATCCTTTCGTGGCATCGCACAAAGAAATTATCGCAAAGAAGTATCGTGACGGGGGTATGCAAGACGGACGCCGGTTACTAGAGAGCACAACTCCACTTTCCGCATTGGTTCAAGAGCATATTATTGCTAATCCCGGAGGAGGGCCCTAAGGACGGATTGCTCATATACGCCTTTAGCACATGGCCCTCGCCCAACCTCGAACCTATCGTGCATATGATATCAACGGATACACGTTCTACACGGAGGCAAAAGATATGGACAGTGATGATCAGAACTCAGGGGTGGCGATGGAATGCATGTCCGGCAGCGACAACGGCACAACTGAACGATTTTATGGAAGGGCCGAGGAGATCTGGGAGCTTGACTACTCTGGACTGCACAACACGACGATGTTCCGTGTTAGATGGGCTAAGAATGTTGAAAGAGAAAGCCGGATGTTCACTACCATGACTATACCCGACGCCAAGAGCGCTACCGTGAACGCTATCGCAAAAATGAGCCATGGGTACACGCTAAGCACGTGACACAATGCTTCTTCATAACTCGACGCGTAATCCCAGCCGTGTTGTCGGAGGAGAGGCAAAAGGAACATCATTGAATTGATGGAGTCGCTAACGAGGAAGACTATGATCAGACGGCAACCCAATGAGGGAAGATGACGATGATGATGAAGTATACGCCAAAAGAAGAATCAATACTACATTACCTAAGAAAAATCGACTCCATGGAAAAGGCAAAGTCACAATGAGGGGCTCAATTATTCTTCGATTTAACAAGAAGGGAAAGAAGCTGACTCAAAAACGAAAACGCCAAAGACTGAGGAAATGTATGTTATGGGTCCAATGATGTGTAATATATATATGTTCCTATTTTGTATACACACTTAGCCATTATTATGCATGGGTCCAATGATGTGTAGTATATATGTTCCTATTTTGCATACATATTTAACCGTCAAATGATGCAATATATATCGCCTCCCTTCGTTCACTGCCCTCGGGAAATAAAAGAGGGATAAAATAAAGGAAAAGAAAAAGGAAAACTGGCATTAGCGACGGCAGTAGCAGCGCGTTTCTACAAAACCGCTGCAGCTACAGATCTTAGTAGTAGCGTGTTTCTCATAAACCGCTGCAGCTACAGAGCATAGTAGTAGCGAGTTTCCCATAAACCGCTGCAGCTACAGATCATAGTAGTAGCGCATTTCCCCGAAACCGTTGCAGCTACAGAATTTAGTAGCAGCGCGTTTTGACATAACGCTCTACTGCTACGTTCACTTAACCCAAAATTCTCACTCGCCCTGCTTCATCCCGCCATTTCCCCCCAAATCCCTCTCTCTCTCCCCGTCGCTCCGCCCGCGCCGACCTGCCCAGCCTTCGATCGACTGGCGCCGGCTTAGCCTCAAGGCCTCGCCCCTCGCCTCGACCTGACTCAAGGCTGGCGCTTAGCTCCTCGACCACGCCGCCGCCCGACCCAGCTCGCCTCGATTCGGCGCGGCGCCGCCCGACCTCGCGCTCGCTTCGACCCGTCGGCCTCGCCTCCCTCCTCTCTCCTGCCGGCCGTCGTCGGGCCTGCCTCCTCGCCAAGCACTCTCAGTAAACCCCTCTCTACTAGGGTTCTTCATGTTAATTAATTAGGTTATCTATTTAGTTATGAATTTAGCTAGGTTTCAAAATTAGCTGAATTTATATGGAAATTTGAACTGGACATGTGATATGTGCATATGTCATGTTTTGGACATGTCATGTTTGGAAAATGATCCGAGTGGCCTATGTTACGCCTGAATGTTGATTCATTTCGTTTGGTGAATTTCAGCGCCGATATGTCCATTTTTAGCAAAGGTCATGCGAAATTTCCGTGAATAAAGGCATGATTTGTGCTACATAGTTGGTATATCAGTCTTTGGCACATAGATTTCTTTTTATGTCATTTCTCATTTATTCATACTTTTAGAAATAAATGAGGCCACTTAATCATAGGAAACATGTCGAACAACGAAGAAACGGGCCTTCGGACCAAGATGCGATTTAGATGGATTATGAGGGTGAACAAGAGTACCTCGACTATTTGACTGCTAAGCAAGGTTTGAAGGTCGGCCTCGATGATGGTACTGACGCCGACATCGACACCGACGGCGCCGGCACCAACGGCGCCGGCACCGATGGCGGCGCCGAGACCGGTGGGGAAGGTACCGGCGGGGAAGGTACCGGCCCCGATGCCGATAGCGAAAAGAGGAAGCATAAGAAGCTTTGGATACGAAAACCTAACAAACTAGGGATTGGACGACTTGTGATCACAAAGATGGCACCTGGCAAGTTTGAGCCGTTAGAGCCGGAAGAACCTCGCCTCGGAAGAGCCTCGTCAGAACCAAGTAGGATGCATCATACAGGAATGCGCAAGCATCAACGATGATGACTTAAGGAGTAAAGAACAATTGACGCAGTTGCTCCTAACGAAGTTGCACAAGAGATTCAAGTTCCCCGACCGGGATGATAACATAGAACAACCGTGGGATGATCCGAAGATGAAAAAGATTAACAATCACGCCATGGGCATGTTTAGCAATGATTTGGCCTCCTAGAAAGGGAGGGTGAAACGAGCTATTGAGGCTGATGAACCCCTGTCCAAGATTCTAGAGGAAAATCTGACACTTACGGAATAGGAGTTCGAAAAGTTCAAGGACACTTGCGCTACCGAGGCAGCCAAGGCTAAGACTGCGAAATTCAAAAGCCTTCAGCAAAGGAACACGGGGAAGCATCGCCTCGGAACCCGTGGCTACCTCGGTAAAAGGCCCATATGGGATAAGGAGGACGCGAACGTGAAGCCGCTGGTCTCCTGCACCTTCGCGAAGTTCACCAACCCCTTGGAGGATGACTTCATCGGGGCCCGCTACAAGTGGGACAAGGAGAAAAGGTTTTTACACTAACAAGATCACGAGGAAATTGATTAGACTCATCGAGAAGCAACACCGCTTGCAGCCGAAAGCCCAACTTCTCCGATGAGGCCCAAGTGGGACACCCCTCTCAACCGGGCTTGAACGAACTTAAGGGACTCCCGCTGGACCAGCGGCCGCAATATGGTCGTGTGCACGGCGCCGAGACGGCGCCACGTGGAAGGTGTTTACAACGACGGCCGGAGGCCAAGAAGCGAAAAAAGAAGTTTAGTCAGCAAGGACATCGATGCAAAGGTGAAGCTTGCGGTCGAGAAAAAGCAGCCGAGGACGCCAAAAAGTAGCCGAGGACAAATATGAGTTGCTACAAAGAAAATCAATGTAGCAGAATCGCTGCAGAAATGATTTCGCTATTAACTTGGTTCCATTATCATCAATCGGGCGAAGGAAAATCGAGCATAAGACGGTACATGATTTCCCGATGCCCGCCACGCGAAAGCAACTCCATGAACAACAACACCATCGCACCATCACTTGCTCAAGCAACGGGCCTCCTCTCGCATCGCTCCCGCCATAGCAGCCCGCCTTCGGCCTCAGCGCGCTTAGGTGGGTCTTCGTCTTTGGCTGAGCTCGACGCCATCACGGTAATTACATGTCGCACCAACATATATATATATATATAGATAATATTCCATTTTTGTTGCCTTTCGGTTGTTTTACACCACAGACATATGTGTTTGCAGGCGAAAGAAACCCCATGCAGCATACTCTACTTGATCAAAGGCCAGAAGGTGGACGTGGGAAAGGGGATGATAATGGACCCCTCTCAATGCACATTCCACAACTAGCCGATCCCCGCCGGGCACTTCAGGGTTAGCTTGACCAGTGTGAAATCAGGGCACGAGGATTTTCCTCCTCCAGTACAGCATGTGGGAGCGGACGACGAGACCCCGCCATGGATTGACGCTGCAAGGGTTGGGTGCTGCTATGGTCAAGAATCTTATTTGTCCGGAGCCGCCGAGAGCACACCAATAACTACCACACATCAACAAGCATGTGCGGAGACCACCACCCCACCTACGCAATTACTAGCTCTCGTAGTAGTGCGGGTGAGAGCGGCGGACGACATGATGAAGGGGTGCAATAGTCTTGGCTGATGTAATTTCTCAGAGAACAGAGAATGGATGATGAGACGGAGGTCGACCCTATGGATTACCTCAATCTGAACGCGTATGACTGTGACATAGATATGATGAGTCAACCATATGACTAATCGGGCTATCAGCTTGCTAATGAGGATATGGATGATATACGGGCAGGGCCGCACCATGGATTGCAAAAGTCTCTCTTCATGAAATCCTCACAGACATGCTCAAGATGCCGCCAACACAGCTCAACTAGCCGGGCGCGAGGGTCGACAAGATTTAGCCCGGGAACACTTGGGCAGGGGTTAAGGAAGAGTCTGGAAGGTGTGCCCAAGAAAATGAGAGGAAGAGATCGGGAAGGTAATCGCCTCCAAACAAGCCAGAGCACACAGCAGCCGGACAATGCATTCTCAAGAGCGTGTACCCGTGAAAGGTGCGGTCATGTTCCATCTCACGGGCGAGCCGATGCTACCGCCGAAACCGCTGGAGGCACTATCGAGGATCTCAGAGACTGCACGACCATGTCTTTGCCGACCGAGAAAAGCCTACTAGCCTCAAAGGATCCAGGATATCCGACATACGCGGCTCGTGTGCTCGAGGGGAAGTGCTACGTCGACACACACGACCAGCGGAGGTGTTCTTCCTGCGGTTTGACCATATCTTTGAGATGTTTCTAACAAGGCGGCTTGATTTTACTATCGTCCGCCTTTTTTGCCCTACATTTGAGCTCCGCCATGAAGAGTGAAGAAGTCTCGCAAATCTGTGTGGCGGATCCATACTACATGCACGAAGTCTTTCTTGAGTCTCGGCGATTTTGAGCGTGAAACTGCTAGGAGTACCCCCAAAACTTCATGGTACGAGAATAAGGACGGGAAATTGTCCTCGTGCCTTATCATCCAAAGTAAGTCAGTTCGGACAGCCCTTTTCAGACATTTCAATCATTCCTTCTCTCTCATATGGGGAATAATTTGAGGTGTCTTTTCCCTGCAGCAACGGGCGCGCCGTCCTTATCGTTCTTTACCCGCAAGTCTCCCACGCCGTGTATTTTGACCCTTCCAGAGACTATGAGAAAAAGGACTACACCCACATAATGAATATTCTAGATGATGCTATCCAAGGCTTCGGCTTTAGAGGTGGCCACGTGCATATCAAGAAAAAAAGGAACAAGAAGATGGGGTTCGCGCATAAAACTAACTTCTCCTGCATCCATGTCCCAAAACCAAGCAAGAAGGATGGATTCTACATCGTCCATCTCATGATTCAGTTCAACACGGATCACCAAAAGCTTTGCATTAACAGCAGAAATAATGATCATATCCACAAGTGGCTAGAATCTCATGGAGAAGCGAATTATAAACTTAGAGATGACTTCTTTTGCATCCAAAGCGACATTGCGACGATCATCATGAAAGAAGTCGCCGATGAGAAGGGGATGTTCCACCACGGCCCTATATCGCGAACTGACGTCCGAACTCGCATAGGCATGCAACGCCTAGACCTCACGCCGCTCAAGAAGCTAGGTTCATCCTCGATGATATGGAAGGATGGAACTTCTAGTGATTTATGATGCCGATGATGATGATGTGTGTCGGTTGAACTTGTATACTTTTGTAGCGATGAAACTTTGTGATGTCCACGGCCCCTACCGAACTTGCGTAACGCTACTTTGTTAGTTTTGCGACGATGACCCGTGCCTCTAGTTAATTAATTTGCGCATCGTATATGTTGCATCTAGTTGCTAACCTTTCTTTTTTGTGTTGCTCTAGTATCTTTTGTTGCATATATATGATTGTACATCCTCTTCATGAACATGCATCTCTAACAGGTACCTAGTTTCTTGATGGCGAGATAGAAATGCTATGTCGTGTACAAAGGGAAGGTTCCGGGGGTGTACAACGAGTGGCATGAGTGTCAGGCGCAAGTGAATGGGTTCACGGGCGCCAGCCATAAAGGCTTCAAAAGCAGGCAAGAAGGAGAAGCTAGTTACTTGAGGTTCACGCTAGCGCGAGAGAGGACTCGTAACCGCCACCTCATGTATTGCATGGTTCCTCTCTCACTCATAGTGATAGCACTTCTTGCGTATACCTTTGTTTAGATGGATGACGTTGTTGTAGTTGCAAGTATTCGAGGCTTGCATGTATTGCTATTTTCGAGATGATGACAAGATATCACTTTGTGTTGGATGATGATTATGAAGAGACTATTTGTATGTACATGCTATGATTACATTTGTGGTCTCGCAGGCATTTGTATGTGTATCATGATGACATTTCTATGTGCTAAAGATTCTTCTACAAAGCCGGTTGAAATACAAAACAAATATGCCAAAAAACTACTTAAATTAGCGAGAGCGAGTGTACAAAAGTTAGCAGCAGCTACTCAATAGCGAGAGAGCGCGTCCAGGCAAAGAGCTCTAGCGCTACTAGCGGTAGCGAGCTTCCCCTAACCGCGCTGCTGCTACACTTGTGTAGTAGTAGCGCGGGTGCGTACGTGCCACTACTATGAGTTAGCTGTAGCGCTGTATTAGTAGCGCGGGTCCCCGCGCTACTGATACATCTAAAACCCGCGCTGCTGCTAGCCTTTTCCCTAGTAGTGACCGGCTGGCAAATAAAATAGGAGCACTACATGCCTATCCTATTACATGACCACCATCCAAACCGGTTGAAGATATCCCGAGCTACCATGTCCCATCAGGTAGACGTAGTAACCAAATGCTCCCTGGCCTCCGTCGGAGTGAGCAGCGACCACATACGGATCAACGCCGTGGCCCTGAAGATAACCTGCAAAAAGGGAATGTTTGTTGATCTGTTAAAAACCAAATCATTTCTGCAGTTCCAGACTACCCATAATAAAGCACAAACGCCAACACGAAAGTGCCTCGCTGTATCTGAGTCAACCCCATCAAGCCACGTTCCAAATAACGTGTTG
The DNA here is from genome assembly GCA_021437245.1 of Aegilops speltoides. Classification (NCBI taxonomy): domain Eukaryota; kingdom Viridiplantae; phylum Streptophyta; class Magnoliopsida; order Poales; family Poaceae; genus Aegilops; species Aegilops speltoides. Next base: position 502,069,194 of record CM038147.1, read on the forward strand.
ATGGAAGTAGGCAGATTAATATTAAAAGCAATATGAATTGACTTCCACAGAATCTTAGCCAGCGGACAATCAAGAAAGAGGTGTTTGATAGTTTTGTTATGGTCAAAAAAACTACATCTTGCAGAACCCACTCAGTTGCGTTTTGGCAGATTATGCTTAGTCAAAATAACTTGTTTATGCACAAACCACATAAACACTTTGATTCGCAAAGGTACCTTCACTTTCCAAACATGCTTCGAGGAAGGAATGATGCTAGAGTTTATGACATCCAGATACATGGATTTGACCGAGAACACACCGTTCTTAGTTAGTTTCCAATACAACTGATCTGGCTGCTGAGACAGCTGGACATCCATCAAACGTCTTACAAGATGAAGCCAGGCCTCCCAACGATTTCCAACTAGCGTCCTCCGAAAAGTATTATTGAGGGGAGTGGATTGTAGCACGGTTGCAATGTAAGCTTCTCTACGTTGAACAACGTTATACGGAGTAGGATATTGAAGTGCAAGGGGAGTCTCCCCAAGCCACGTATCCTCCCAGAACCTCGTATTAGCTCCATTTCTGACTAAAAACCTTGTCCTGTTGAAGAAGAGTGGTTTGACTCTCATCAAGCCTTTCCAAAATGGCGAGTCAGTCGGCCTCACTGTTACCTGGGCCAAGGTTTTAGACTAAAGATACTTATTACGCAAAATCTAAGCCCAAGTAGCCTCCGTCTCGGACGAAAGTTTAAACAACCACTTGCTAAGGAGACATCTGTTTTTGACTTCCAGATTTTCAATACCTAGACCCCCTTGGTCCTTCGGCCTACAGATTATATCCCATTTAGCAGGCCTATACTTTCATTTGAGCTCATCACTCTGCCAAAAGAATCGAGATCGATAGAAGTCTAGCCTCTTCCTGACACCCACCGGGACCTCGAAAAAGGATAGGAGAAACATAGGCATACTGGTGAGGACCGAATTAATCAAAATTAATCACCCTCCATATGACATGAGCTTCCCTTTCCAATAGCTCAGTTTCTTCTCAAAATGATCCTCGATGCACTTCCACTCTTTGTTAGTTAGCTTACGATGATGAATGGGTATACCTAGATACGTGAACGGTAACGAGCCCAATTCACAACCGAACAATTGTTTATAAGCCTCCTGGTCATCATTAGCTCTTCCAAAACAGAACAAGTCGCTCTTGTGGAAGTTAATTTTGAGCCTGGACAATTGTTCAAATAAGCATAACACAAGCTTCATGTTTCTCGCTTTCGCCAATTCGTGCTCCATAAAGATGATAGTATCATCAACATACTGAAGGATGGAAATACCTCCATCAACCAGATGCGGAACAAGGCCACCTACCTTCCCCGCATCCTTAGCCCGTCCTATTAAAACGGTCAGCATATCAACCACTATGTTGAATAGGATCGGTGACATGGGATCTCCTTGCCTTAACCCTTTGTGAGTCTGGAAATAGTCACCTATGTCATCATTCACTTTAATCCCTACACTCCCTTTTTACGTAAAGGATTCAATCTGGTTTCTCCAGGCCATGTCAAATCCTTTCATACGCAAAGCCAGTTGAAGGAAAGGCCATTTAACTTTATTGTATGCTTTTTCAAAATCCACTTTCAAGGATATTTCTATCTAGCATGAAAGCAGTCTGGGACGGTTGCACAACAGAATGCGCAATCTGCGTAAGTCTGTTCATCCCAACCTTGGTGAAGATTTTGAAACTAACATTAGTCAGACATATAGGCCTGAACTGCTCAATGCGAACGGCCTCTATCTTCTTAGTAAGAAGAGTTATCGTTCCAAAATTCAGCTTAAAAAAATGAAGCTGTCCAGCAAAAAACTCATGAAACATCGGCATCAGGTCTCCCTTAATGAAGTGTCAACACTTTTTTATAAAACTCCACCAGAAACCCATCTGGTCCTGGACCCTTATTATTTTTCATTTGTGCGATGGCCTCAAACACCTCTTTCTCCGTAAAGGGAGAAGTCAAAATCTCATTCTCGTCAGTCTCAAGTTGAGGAACATCCTCAACCCTTGACTCATCTAAAGACACAAAATTCTCTTTCGGAGGTCCAAACAACTGCTTATAATAGTTGGTAATGTAAACTATCAGGTTTTCTTGACCAACTATTGTTCCTTCGTCTTGTTCTAATTGAAAAATTATCTTCTTACGATACTTCCCATTAGCAATCATATGAAAGAATTGAGTGTTATCCTCACCTTGGATGATTTTGCGAACCTTAGCTCGCAACGCCCACTTCAATTCCTCCTCGCGGAGAAGCTCTTTCAGCCGCAACTCAGCCTCCATCTTAGTTTCCAGCTCACTGGTACCTAAAATAGAAGTTTCAGCTTTTACTTCTAGGGATTGAATAAGTAGAAGGAGTCGTTCCTTCTCCGCCTTATAAATCCCATGCGTATGCTTAGCCCATCCATGAAGGAACCTTCGTAGATGACGAATCTTGCATTGCTATCGCTCAATGGGCGACCTTCCTCCTGAGTCTTTAGCCCACTCTCTAGCTAACAACTCGAGGAACCCTTCTCTTTCAAACCATGCAAGTTCAAATGATAAAATATTCTTGTTACCCACATGTGTTCGAGCCCCCCAGTCAACTAGTAACAGCGTGTGATCTGAGATACCTCGTGTCAACGCCTGCACTGTTACCAGGGGAAACTTCTGTTCCCATTCGACACTAGCTAAAACACGGTCAAGCTTCTCAAAAGTCGGTATCGGTAACGAGTTAGCCCAAGTGAATTTCCTACCCGAGAGCTCTATCTCTCTGAGATCCAAGCTTTCAATGATGGTATTGAACATAAACGACCATCTGCCTTCAAAATTCTCATTATTCTTTTCCTTCCTTCTTCAAATAATGTTGAAATCACCCCCCATTAAGATAGGGAGCTGCTCGTTACCGCAGACACGGACCAGATCGACCAAGAAATCTGGCTTGAGTTCTGGTTGCGCGTCTCCGTAAACCGCCACCAAAGCCCAATCAAATCCATCGGCCTTAGTTCTGACCCAAAACTTTACTGCAAACTCTCCCAAAACTACATTCCAAACTTCCAAAGTCTCACACTTAACCCCAAGTAAAACCCCACCGGATCTTCCTCGCGTGGGGAGGCAATGCGAGTCAAAATCTACCCCCCAGATAGAGTGCTAAGAAATTGTGTAGTGAAGTTGTCTCTTCCAGTCTCAGACAAAGCAACAAAATCCAAATGATGTTCAAGAGAAGCATCCGCTAGAAACCTTCTTTTAGCCAAGTCTTTAAGACCACTGCTATTCCAGAAAATGCCTCTCATTTTTCATCATGAAATTTTTTAGAGGTACGGATCCTAGCACTTCTACGCACAGCAGACACTGGATAAACCTTCCGTTTCCAAGTCCTTTTAGGATTAATGCGATCTTCAGATCAGTCACCACACTCGGGCTCTGCCGCAATCACCAAAGACTCATCTACATGGTTAGAGGTCTCAGGATAGGCAAACCCATCCTCCTCCTCCGTCTCAGCGCGGGGTCAAGATCGGCACACAAACCATCAAGAGCCCTAACCCCAAGCGCATCAATCTCCGACGCATTCATAGGTTTAATGGCAGCTATGTTACGAATCATTTCTAACGCTTGTTCAGCTTCCAAATCAAGAATGTCAATAACTGACCTAGGGATCTCCATATCATTATTACCAAGCGATACTCCTAGTAGGTTTGCATTGTGAACGATCCCATCATTGGTAAAATGCATAATTGAATTCAATTTATTAACAGACATACCAGTGGAGATCTCGACGTCACGCAGCTTGGCCGCCCTCATAGCACCTCAGTTGCATGTCATCAACGTCCGAATGCTCCTGCAGCCTCCCACTGATCTGCCTTTCCTCAGAGACAGGATTCGAGATCCCACCAAAGGCGATGACATCCTCGCGCGAAGCTTTGCTAGGGGAAAGGCATCCTGCCCGTCCCCCAACAGCGGTGACCCGTGCAAGGACCACCGGCGCAGCACCACAAGACGACGACAACTCCCACGGCCTGTCCATGGAAGTCCTCTAGAAAGCCGAGATCGGCAAGACCATCCTAGGGCAATCCAAGGAGTGTGGTGACAAAACGGCCACGCCACCCGACCTGCCCTCCGAAGCAGGACGCCTCCTGGCAGGAGGGGATACGGCGGCCTCCTGCACGCCCACCCCTCTGCAAGCAGCCGACCTCAAGGGAGGGAGTGCCGAGCTCGCCCTCAGCACCGACGGCGACAGCAACTCGGAGCACCGGGCCTCCTGCCCGTCACCTCCAACCGAGACCACCATCACAGCCACCTTCACCATAGTCGGGGGAAGGTAAGAGAAGAGGGAGGGGCCTCCTGCCCCTCGTCACCTCCCACCTCAACAGGCTTCGTCACGCACAGACTCACCACACGGCTCACAGGATCAACTCGGTCGCACCAAAGCCTAGGCAGAGCCGAGAACGTCCCAAAGGAACCAAGCTGCAAAGTGCTCGTCGGGACCGCACCAGTTGACCCAACAAGAGCAGTGTCACCAGAATCAGACGGACCCGAAGACCCCACTACAAGAAATATGTCAACTTGTGACCTTGACTATTGGTCACTGAAAGGTCATTATTTTTTATTAGCGACCTTTTTGTGACCAAAAACAGAAGGTCAAAAGCTGTCGGTCGTAAACTAAAATTAACGACCTTCTCTGTGACAAGGTCGTAGACATTTACGACAAAAACAGAAGGTCGTTGAACCCATGACCTTTCGTTTTGGTCACTAGTTGTCTGCCTAGGCCACGTCGGATCCGACGTGGCAATCTGACATGGCTAAATTATGACCAATTCAAAAGGTCACTGACAAGATTCAGCCCGGTCCGATTAGGTGTTTTACATGGGCCAAGCCCATTAATTCAGCCCATTTTTTGTTTTTTTTCATTGATTTTTGCTAGCTACATGGGCCTAGCCGAACAATTTGGCCGTTTTTGTTTTCTAAGCCTTTTCCATTTTCTAGGCCTCAGCCTTTTGCGGTCAATTTTTATTTTTAAGACTTTTTTTTGTTTCATCTTTGTCCAGCATTGTTTGGGCCAAAGCCTCTTCCAGCCCATCAATATTTTCAGCCCGCTAATTCATAGGACTGGACGATAGAGAAATAGATGAGTTTTTCTTATTTTGCTATCAAAGCAATATTTGTTTCACCGTACAATCATATATCATATGTACATCTTCATTAGACTATCTATACATAAGCAGAAGCAACTAAAAGAATGCCATCTATATCAAACGACAGCGAAGCAACAAAAAAGATATACTGCCATCACAACTCCAACATACAACTAATGTACACTACCTACGAGAAGGCCAAACAGAAAAGGAATCGCTGAAAAGATGATCACTAGCTTAGATATTCAGAGACCACTGCCATGTTGTCGATTGGATTTGGTTGCAGCCCTTCCAGTTTGCTAAGAGCATCTTTCGAGCAGCATATCTTCTCATAACCTAAAAAGAGAACATAAACCATCATAAGAATTTGAAACTTCTTGTCCTACCAAAATATTAGTACTTGTTTAAAACAAAGGATTATCAGCAAAAGTTATTTCCACAACCGTTAGTCGGTAGGCTGATTAGTTCAGTAAGTGTGTTAAACAACCAAGAGCATTTTTCTCTAAACCTGAACCAGGTATATAGTTCAAAGTGTGTTGAGCATGTGACACAAAGCATTTTCTCTACATACTAAGATTTGAAGTTTTCCTCAGAGAAACATATGAACACAATAGGCTTCAGCTTTGCTATAAAACTTGAAAACCTTTTTGGGACTATACAAAAGGTAAACGAAATGAGTAGCTTGCAAAGAAGGCGATACAAAGATATACAACAAGGCTCCAAGCACATGCATCTCTACACAACAGTTAGACACACACCACATCTCACCCCCAAAATAACAAATCACAAATACAATAGCTAAACTAAGCAAGCACAAACATAGCAGGTACGAATCTGCTGCATCAAGCAAGGAAACAATGAAAGGCTCCGACGAATTTCCATCAAACCGTGTCGTGGCAGGACTAAAGAGCTCTTGAATGTTATAAAGATACTCAAAGAATTAGCTATACTACACAGCATGACTAGCATCCAGCAAGCATTGACTAGACACATATTTCGTTCACGAAATGATACAAGAATCAGAATCAGTACCATCTTAGCTTTAGTAGCATGTCGGTTTTTCCTGCTCCATGGCTATCATAAACAAAACCCCTTGAAAACCTAAAGAAGATTAAATAAGGCTGCTTTAACAACACTAAGGGAGCGCTCTGCCAGAAACTAGACAAAACTGATGTAACAACAAAGGGAGCACTCTGCTAGAAGCAACAAGATTTCCACAGGCAACAACATCAAGCAGTTCTGTTATGGAGCTCAACATGAACTGAAGTACTACTCAGGTTAATATAATTAACACAGGTTAATACAAGCCTGATGTACTACTCAGGCTTAGAAGAAGCAGGTATAGTAGTAGTTTTAGCACACTAGTACATGTGTTAAAATGGAAGCATCGCTGCTGGGTTATATTAATAAATAATCCAAGTATTGCAACAGCCAACAAAATTAAAAAAAATCTATACATTCTGTAACCACAAGATTTCACTTCATCCATTTGGTAACCTAAGAGGACATTAGACAATCACTACTCCATACATAACTTTTTGTGACATATTTAGACAAAAGGAAAAAAATAATGAACAACACTTGCAATACATTATGTACTGAGCAAAGAAACAAAATGCACAATAAAAGATGCTCTGAATTATGTGTAAATAGAAGGCCCAAATGTACATGTACATGCACACAGACACAAAATTAGTACTGGACCTGTTCTTACTCCAGGTCTTATGCAACTGGGAGAACCCTAAATAACATACAACAATGCAATTGTGGAGTTGTTCAACAAGACATCTCGTCTTCTATTGGTAGTTTAGCACCACACAAACAGAAAAGAATTCTGAGCAAAAACATTAGTCGCATGGTGACATGAAAGTTGGCTAAATTACAGATGTAAGTCCCACTGTAACAGCAAGTCCTACTATAAAAGTCCATCTAATGCTACTACTGATGCATGACAATATTTGTGTCAAATATATACTACAATATTTAATTAATCTCTGGCAAGTTTCATCTAATGTTTCATTTAGATTTACTTAATGGAAAAGACTCATCTCTGAAGTAGTTTAATTGAAAAGAATCTACAGAATACTCCAGTAATTAGAGTACACAGCTGAGATGCTGGAAAGAACATTGCACATGCAGAAAAAACTACTCCATCTCGGACCGATCCTTGGACTTTGCTTGAATGGAGGACTTGACAATGTTAGGGTCCAATATCCTTCCATATAATCTCTTGCGGTCTTTTATGTATCAAGTCTGAAAGATATATATTTGTCGTGAGCAATCAGCACAGCAAAATCAACCAGAAACAATACAAGATGACTTTGATTTAGACATTTTAAACCTTGCATGTTCAGAACATAAATTACTACAAGTTCTCTATATATGGTGTTCACAGATTTTGAACAACACGTACAAGCATCGGTGAGTCAATATGCGTACTGAGTTAAGCCGATGGCAGTGCCATATCCATTCACAGTCAAGCAGAACAACCAAAGGCTCATCATCTGCAACAGCAGTCAGCAGCCTTGTCACCGAGAATGCAAGGAAAGCGGCCCTCGGGATCCTGCATAGCAAAAGAAATCCTTTCATGACACGAACACAAATTCTATTAGGCAGTTGTATGTGAATAATTTCAATCTATAAAAAGTTGTGAGATGTTCACAGTAAGCCAACACTGACCAGCAAGACCTACACTACAGACACACGACAGTTACATCTTACAGACACAACAGTGTTGTTGTGTAGGACCTTGAAGTATGTCTAGAGGGGGGTGATTAGACTACTTGACCAATAAAAACCTAACCTTTTCCCAATTTTAGAGTTTGGCAGATTTTAGCTACTTTAGGACAAGTCAAGCAATCATCACACAATTCAAGCAAGCATGCAAAGAGTGTATAGGCAGCGGAAATTGAAGCATGCAACTTGCAAGAAAGTAAAGGGAAGGGTTTGGAGGATTCAAACTCAATTGGAGACACGGATGTTTTTGGCGTGGTTTCGATAGGTGGTGCTATCGTACATCCACGTTGATGGAGACTTCAACCCACGAAGGGTAACGGCTGCGCGAGTCCACGGAGGGCTCCACCCACGAAGTGTCCACGAAGAAGCAACCTTGTCTATCCCACCATGGCCGTCGCCCACGAAGGAGTTGCCTCACTAGCGGTAGATCTTCACGAAGTAGGCAATCTCCTTGCCCTTACAAACTCCTTGGTTCAACTCCACAATCTTGTCGGAGGCTCCCAAGCAATGTTGGGGATATCGCTTATCGGGAACTTATCGGTCGACCCATGATAATGGGTAAATCGGCCAATTTATCGGCATATTGGCCGATTTATCGCCATATCGGCTGATTTATCGGCCGATTTATCTTATTGGTCAGACAACGGTAAGCGATAAATCGGCCGATTTATCGGAATATCGGAAGATATCTTGAACAGTGCTCCCAAGTGACACCTAGCCAATCTAGGAGACACCACTCTCCACGAAGTAACAAATGGTGCGTTGATGATCAAATCCTTGCTCTTGTGCTTCAAATGATAGTCTCCCCAACACTCAACTCTCTCTCATAGGTTTTGGATCTGGTGGAAAGAAGATTTGAGTGGAAAGCAACTTGGGGAAGGCTAGATGAGGGAGTCTTGGACTAGGGGGTGTCCGGATAGCCGAACTATCATCATCGGCCGGACTCCAAGACTATGAAGATACAAGATTGAAGACTTCGTCCCGTGTCCGGATGGGACTTTCCTTGGCATGGAAGGCAAGCTTGGCGATACGGATATGTAGATCTCCTACCATTGTAACCGACTCTATGTAACCCTAGCCATCTCCGGTGTCTATATAAACCGGATGGCTTTAGTCCGTAGGACACCAACAATTACAACAATCATACCATAGGCTAGCTTCTAGGGCTTAGCCTCCTTGATCTCGTGGTAGATCTACTCTTGTAATACCCACATCATCAATATCAATCAAGCAGGACGTAGGGTTTTACCTCCATCAAGAGGGCCCAAACCTGGGTAAAACCTCGTGTCCCTTGTCTCATGTTACCATCCGCCTAGACGCACAGTTCGGGACCCCCTACCCGAGATCCACCGGTTTTGACACCGACATTGGTGCTTTCATTGAGAGTTCCTCTGTGTCGTCGTCGGTAGGCTCGATGGCTCCTTCGATCATCAACAACGACGCGGTCCAGGGTGAGACTTTTCTCCCCGGACAGATCTTCGTATTCGGCGGCTTTGCACTGCGGGCCAATTCGGTTGGCCATCTAGAGCAGATCGAAAGCTACGCCCCTGGCCGTAAGGTCAGATTTGGAAGCCTTAACTTCATGGCTGACATCCGCGAAGACTTGATCTTCAACGGATTCAAGCCACAACCGAGCGCGCCGCACTGTCACGATGGGCATGATTTAGCTCTGCTGCCGGACAGTGCCCTGGAGGCCGCACACGAACCCGCTCCAACCCTCGACTTGGAGCCGGTCGCGCAGATCGAGGACGGATGGTTAGACACCGCCTCGGGGGCTGCAACCTCTATGGTGATAGATCCGAACACTGACTTTGTCCCTTCTGAAGCTCGTGACTCCAAGGTGCCGGACTCCGAACCTGTCGCACCTCCTCCAATCGAATCTGATTGGGCACCGACCATGGAGTTCGCGGCCGCGGACATCTTTCAACACTCACCTTTTGGCGACATTCTGAGTTTGCTAAAATATCTCTCATTATCAGGAGAACCCTGGCCGGACTGTGGTCAGGACGGTTGGGATGCGGACGACAAAGAAATTCAAGACCCACCCACCACCCACTTAGTAGCCGCTATCGACGATCTAACCGACATGCTAGACTTCGACTCCGAAGACATCGACGGTATGGACGACGATGCCGGACACGACCAAGAACCAGCGCCTATCGGGCACTGGAAAGCCACCTCGTCATACGACATATACATGGTGGACATCCCAAAGGATGGGAATGGCGAAGAAACAGCAGAGGAAGACCCCTCCAAGAAACAGCCCAAGCGCCGGCGTCAGCGGCGCCGCTCTAAATCCCGCCACAGCAAGAATGGCGATTCCGGCACCGGAGATAATAATACCCCAGACAGTGCCGAAGATAACCCCCTCCAACAAGATTCAGCGCGGGAGGACGGAGATGCCAACGCTCACAAGAGGGCGGCAGACGAAGAGGTAGAGGACGATAGTTACATGCCTCCCTCCGGAGATGAGGCAAGCCTCGACGACGACGAATTTGTCGTGCATGAGGATCTCGTCGAACAAGAGCGTTTTAAACGCAGGCTTATGGCCATGGCCAACAGCCTCAAGAAAAAGCAGCAGCAGCTTAGAGCTGATCAGGATCTGCTAGCCGACAGATGGACGGAAGTCCTGGCGGCCGAAGAGCATGAGCTCGAACGCCCCTCCAAAAGCTACCCCAAACGCAAGTTGCTCCCCCGATTAGAGGAGGAGGCATATAAACCTACATCACCAGAGCACAATACGGCTGACGGCCACCTCGTGGCCGTGACAGAGAGGCCTCTAGGCCCTTCACTAGAACCGTGCCCTGGCATCGCTCGAACAGCACAAGGCCACAGGGGAACGCTCCGGACTTGCAAGAAATATTGGAGGATAAGGCAAGACAATCAAGATCGATCTACGGATCGCGTGGGCGCTCCATGATACGTGACGACAACTGTCGTGCCGGACACAGAAAGTCCGGTCGGGCCGAACACAACAGACAAAGCTCGTTGGAGCTTCGTCGCGATATAGCCCAATACAGAGGCGCCGCACACCCACTATGCTTCACAGACGAAGTAATGGATCATCAAATCCCCGAAGTGTTTAAACCCGTGAATATCGAATCCTATGACAGCACGACAGACCCCGCGATTTGGATCGAAGACTATCTTCTTCATATCCACATGGCCCACGGTGACGATCTTCACGCCATCAAATATCTCCCACTCAAGCTTAAAGGACCAGCTCGGCATTGGCTTAACAGCTTGCCAGCAGAATCAATTGGATGTTGGGAGGACCTGGAAGCCGCATTCCTTGATAACTTCCAGGGCACGTATGTGCGACCACCAGACACTGACGACCTAAGCCACATAACAGCAGCCAGACGAATCGGCCAGACAATTCTGGACACGGTTCTTAACTAGAAAAACCAAATCGTCGACTGTCCGGACGCGGAGGCCCTCGCGACCTTCAAACATAACATCCGCGAAGAGTGGCTTGCCCGGCACCTGGGGCAGGAAAAGCTGAAATCCATGGAAGCCCTCACATCACTCATGACCCGCTTCTGTGCGGGAGAAGACAGCTGGCTAGCTCGCAGCAACAACCTCAGCAAAAAATCCAGCAGTCCGGATACCAAGGATTGCAACAGCAGGTCACGTCGCAACAAGAATAAACGCCGCATTAACGGCGACAATAATGAGGATACGACAGTCAATGCTGGATTCAGAGGCTCCAAACCCGGTCAGCGGAAGAAGCCATTCAAAAGAAGTACTACGGGTCCGTCCAATTTGGACCGAATACTCGATCGCTCGTGCCAGGTACACGGCACCCCCGAAAAACCAGCCAACCACACCAAGAGGGACTGTTGGGTATTCAAGCAGGCAGGCAAGCTAATCGCCAAAAACAATGACAAGCGGCTGCATAGCGATGATGAAGAAGAGACCCAACCGCCGAACAGTAGAGGACAGAAGGGCTTTCCCCCACAAGTGCGGACGGTGAATATGATATATGCAACCCACATACCCAAGAGGGAGAGGAAGTGTGAACTTAGGGACGTATACGCGATGGAGCCAGTCGCCCCTAAGTTCAACCCATGGTCCTCCTGCCCGATCACTTTCGATCGAAGGGACCACCCCACTAGCATCCGCCACGGCGGATTCGCCGCATTGGTTTTAGACCCAATCGTCTATGGGTCTCACCTCACCAGAGTCCTAATGGACGGCAGCAGCAGCCTGAACCTGCTTTATCAGGACACAGTGCGCAAAATGGGCATAGACCCCTCAAGGATTAAACCCACAAAGACGACCTTCAAAGGCGTCATACCAGGTGTAGCGGCCAATTGTACGGGCTCAGTCACAATGGAAGTGGTCTTCGGATCCCCGGATAACTTCCGAAGTGAGGAGTTAATCGTCGACTTAGTTCCGTTCTGCAGCGGCTATCATGCTTTGCTCGGACGAACCGCATTTGGAAAGTTCAACGCGGTGCCGCACAATGCATACCTCAAGCTCAAGATGCCAGGCCCTTGAGGAGTCATCACGGTCAACGGAAACACCGAGCGCTCCCTCCGAATGGAGGAACATACAGCGGCTCTCGCGACAGAAGTACAATACAACCTCTTAAGGCAATTCTCGAGTCCGGCCATTAAGCGACCGGACACGGCCAAACGCGCCCGAAGTAACCTACAACAAGACCACCTGGCGCGTTCCGAGCACGCGTAGCAATGCGGCCCCAACCCCAGCCCTTGCAAGATCGCACGACTAGTCCTTCGCGTACATCATTTTGTTCTGGAGATACCATGGGCATAGGGGAAGGGGCACGACCACGGCAGGCCCAGAATGTGGCTCAACCACATCAGGGGATCCCAAGTGTGTCATTTCTTTTTTTTCTTTTTCCTTTTTTTCTTACCCACAGGACTCCGTTCACCAGAGGCCTTGTCCGACAGTAGACCGGCCGAACTAACGATGCAACAGCCAGGGAAGGAAAAAGGCCGCGACGAACATCCGGGTGGTCTCCCTTACGAACATTAAATCTATCTTATAGACCACTCCACAGCCTACCCCTGGATGGGGACATGTTTAATAGTCCCGTCCCTTGCTTATCACACTATTTGTATCGTTTTGCATTCATAGCAGTACTTTTTGAATAAAACAATGCAGCACCTTTTTGCTTATAATTGCATTTCTTTCTTATACATATGTTCATTTACGACATGTTGCATCCGTACACTTTGGTACGGCTAAAAACACCAGGGGCTTATGTTCCAAACATCATGGTGTGATAACTCCGAACACTTTCACAAGTGCGGCACCCCAAACTTATAGCATTATATGCATCAGCTCCGAATCATGTCTTGGGTCAATAGTTGGGTTTGCCCGGCTCCCATGTTTTGGTACCTTACGTTCCGTTATATCGGCTAAGGTAGCACTGGGAGAACCACTGCGATTGCGCCCCAGTTGAGCTGGGTTAACGCCTTAGTGGAGAAAGCTGAAACTGACCGTCATGATGAGGCGAGAGCCGGTCGCTGTTCGAGAGGTTTTTCCGAGTCCCTAAAGACTTATGCCGCTTAGAGCGAGGAGCCGACTTTGTCCGGCCCAGGCGTGGATAGCGCCCCGAATTCGGCCTTCCGAACACTAGGGGCTTCGCCGTACTTTAAAATTATAGAATTCTATGGCTAAGTGAGAGTGTTCAAGCATTATAAGTCCGGTTGCCTAGTTCGTCGTGTTGAGCGCCTCCCTAGATGGACCCAAATATGGGAACAGGAGTGCTCAAATTTATCCCGAACACCCCAGCACTCGTGGCATGGGGGCTGAAGCCGATGACTTGCCATCTCTCAGAGTTGATAAACAGCCGAACAGAAGGTAATATTTTAAATAAACAAGCATTGCTTAGCGCATATGAACAAAGTTTTCTGCGCACAGGATAACAAAATGCGAGTCTACTCAAATGTTACATTGTTGGAGCACTGACCCGCAATAGTGCGGGCACCCTTCAGGACACTCTTGTAATACATCTCGGGCGTGCGATACTCCTTGCCCGGCGGTGGCGCGTCCGTCACAAGCTTCTCAGCATCCATCTTGCCCCAGTGCACCTTAGCACGGGCAAGGGCCCGACGGGCACCTTCAATACAGGCGGATCGCTTGATGACCTCGACCCATGGACACGCATCCACCAACCGCCGCACCAGGACGAAGTAGCTCCCAGGCAAGGCCTCATTGGGCCACAGCCGAACTATGAGGACCTTCATGGCCTGTTTGGCCACCTTGTGGAGCTCGACCAGCTGCTTCAGCTGGTCGCTTAGGGGCACCGGATGTCCGGCCTCAGCATACTGAGACCAGAAGACCTTCTCCGTCGAGCTCCCCTCCTCGGCCCTATAGAAAGCGGCAGCGTCGGACACGCTGCGGGGCAGATCTGCGAACGCTCCTAGAGAGCTCCGAATTCGGGTAAGTAACAGGTAATTTACATTCACATGCTTGCTTTGCATGAAAAATGCCTTACCCGCCGCTATTTTCTTCAACGCCTCAATTTCCTGAAGGGCCTTGTGGGCTTCGGCCTTAGCGGCTTTGGCACTCTCAAGAGCCGATGCAAGCTCAGACTCTCGAGTCTTCGAGTCACGCTCCAAACTCTCATGTTTTTTCATGAGAGCCTGAAGCTCTTGCTGCACCTCCGCCACTCGCGCCTCCTGCTTTTCTCGCTCGGTGCGCTCTGCGGCCGCATTACGTTCGGCCACGGACACCGCCTCCTTCAGGGTCGCCACCTCGTTTGTGGCCCCTGCAATACCCACGTTATCCTTGTCATCCTTCTTGCAACCAAATCCTTTTTTGTAAGATACATTTTTAATAAGGTGCTACTCACCTTCTTTGTCCTCGAGCTGCTTCTTGGCACAGCCGAGCTCGTTCTCGGATCGCTCGAGGTTTTGCTTCAAAGCATTGACCTCCGCAGTCAGTGCGGCGGAGGTTAGTAGCGTAGCCTGCAATCCCATATTGACATGTTTTTTATGACTCCTGCATATATCTTTTTAGATCCTCAGTCCGGCTTTTCTTTCCGAACACCGAACCGAGCATCAGGGGCTACTGTCTATGCGGTACTATTTTACATATATTAATATTCTTACCTCGAAGCCTGATAGAAGGCTGCTGCAGGCTTCGGTCAGCTCGCTTTTGGTGAGCTGGACCTTCTGAATCACCGCACTCATGACAGTGCAGTGTTCTTCCTCGATGGAAGCGCCGTCGAGCGCCTCCAACAAGTTATCCGGCACCTCCGTTGGATGGAGGCCGCCGGTGCCACGGTCTTCCCCTTCCTACGAAGGGGCCGCCCGCCGGACTCTGGAACCACTACGGGTTCCGGTGCGGAGTCCGGCGCAAAGTCCGGGAGGTCGCCCTGTGCCACCTCCGGGTCCTCCTCCTCCAGATGGGTCCCTCTCGGGGATCCCATCTCGACGTCATCAGCGTCGCGGGGAGAGGAGGCGGTTGAAAGTGAAGTGTTGTTCACATCCGACGAGCCCAAGGACCCGCTCGATGAAGCGGGAAGATCGTCCTTGTGCGGATTACAGGGTTGTATGCGGCGTTAGAAAGACACCAAGTGGCAAAAAAGAAAAATCATGAAGTCATTCGGGAGTCCGGATACTTACGATTTCTCCAGGGGCTTGGTCCTTGGAGGCCAATCCTCGTCGTCGTCACCGGTGTTGGCGGAACAGTCCGGGGGAAGAGTCCTTCCTTCTTGACCCTTGGCCTCCCCGGTGGGAGGCCCTCCTTCTTCCCTCCTTCACTGGGAGGGGCCTTTTTCTTCTCCTCCTCATCCTCGGGGGAGGAGTCCGCCTCGGAGTCATTGGACACCTGAAAACGGGAACTCTTTCGAGTACCCGTGGCCTCCTTATTGGCCTTCTTCTCCGGCACCACATGGGGTGCCGGAACCAGCAGCCCCACTAGACGGGCATCCACTGGGTCTTCTGGCAGGGGGGCCGAACAGTTAATCTGCTCGGCCTTCTTCTGCCAGTCCTGTCAAAGGAAAGGGAGATTAGATCCCGCATAGGGTCAAACTATGGAAAAACAAGTGTCCGTAAAGGGTAGAATCATTTACCTCGTCAGCCTGACGCTGCAAGCAGAATCCGCGATCTTCGGTAGCGGATGCGGGAGCCTCGGCACCCTTAAAAAGCACCTTCCAGGCATCTTCATACCTAGTGTCGAAGAGCCCGCTCAGGGTTTGGTGCTGAGCTGGATCGAACTCCCACAATTTAAAGGCCCGTTGTTGGCACGGGAGAATCCGGCGGATGAGCATGACCTGGACCACGTTGACAAGCTTGAGCTTCTTGTTCACCAGCTTCTGGATGCAGGATTGGAGTCCGGTCAGCTCCTCCGAATCTCCCCAAGTCAGGCCACACTCCTTCCAAGAGGTGAGCCGTGTGGGGATTCCAGATCTGAATTCGGGGGCCGCTATCCATTTAGGGTCGCGCGGCTCGGTGATGTAGAACCACCCCGATTGCCATCCCTTGATGGTTTCCACGAAAGCACCCTCGAGCCAGGTGACGTTGGGTATCTTGCCCACCATGGCGCCTCCGCACTCAGCTTGATTCCCCTTCACTACCTTCAGCTTGACATTAAAGGTCTTGAGCCACAAGCCGAAGTGGGGCTGGATGCAGAGGAAGGCCTCGCACACGACGATAAACGCCGAGATGTTGAGGATGAAATTCGGGGCCAGATCATGGAAATCCAGGCCGTAGTAGAACATGAGCCCACGGACAAAGGGGTGAAGTGGAAAGCCCAGTCCGTGGAGGAAATGGGGAAGGAAAACCACCCTCTCATGGGGCCTGGGGGATGGAATGACCTGCCCCTTGCCGGGGAGCCGGTGCGCGATGTCGCTGGACAGGTATCCGGCGCCGCGCAACCTCTCGATGTGCCCCTCCGTAATGGAGGAGGCCATCCACTTGCCTCCCGCTCCTGACATGGCTGGAGAAGGTCGAGGTGAGATGTGTGGGCTTGGACGCTGGAGGTCAAGTGCGCAGGGATGGATAAGCAAAGGAGGAAGAAGGTGTAGGTAAAAAGGTGGATCCTTATCCCCTATATATGGGCGGACGAAACTATGCGTCCCCACCGGCCTGGTAAAACTCGCTTTTCTCCCAAGCTCCGCAATCAATGGAGCGGTTGGGTTACCCATGTCCGTATTGATGAGAATCCCGGAATAAGGGGAACATGATCTCTGCTTTGACAAGACGTGCCAAGGAAACCGCTTCGCTAAACGCGCTGAGCCGGTATAATAAAAACGATTCAAGTAAAGGCTTGGCTGTGGTATGACGTCACGCCATGAAATACGTCAGCAGATTGAACTTGTGTAAATATTATTCTCTCCACGGTGGAATGTGGAATTTATTTTGCAGAGCCGGACACTATCCTGGTGTTCACAATCTTCTACAAACTATTCGGAGAAGGAACCCGCCTTGCAATGCCGAAGACAATATGCGCGCCGGACTCGTCATCATTGAAGCCTGGTTCAGGGGCTACTGAGGGAGTCCTGGACTAGGGGGTGTCTGGATAGCCAAACTATCATCATCGACCGGACTCCAAGACTATGAACATACAAGATTGAAGAATTCGTCCCGTGTCCGGATGGGACTTTCCTTGGCATGGAAGGCAGGCTTGGCGATACGAATATTAGATCTCCTACCATTGTAACCGACTCTGTGTAACCCTAGCCCTCTCCAGTGTCTATATAAACCGGATGGCTTTAGTCCGTAATACATAACAAGAATTACAACAATCATACCATAGGCTAGCTTCTAGGGTTTAGCCTCCTTGATCTCGTGGTAGATCTACTCTTGTAATACCCACATCATCAATATCAATCAAGCAGGACGTAGGGTTTTACCTCCATCAAGAGGGCCCGAACCTGGGTAAAACATCGTGTCCCTTGTCTCTTGTTACCATCCGCCTAGACGCACAGTTCGGGACCCCCTACCCGAGATCCGCCGGTTTTGACACCGACACTAGAGATCAAGATTCATATGGTAGGAATGGAATATCTTGGCCTCAACACATGAGTAGGTGGTTCTCTCTCAGAAATGGTAAGTTGGAAGTGCAGGTTCGTTCTGATGGCTCTCTCCACGAATGAAGAGGAGGTGGAGGGGTATATATAGCCTCCACACAAAATCTAACCGTTACACACAATTTACCAAACTCGGTGGGACCGAATTGTTAAACTCGGTCGGACCGATTTAGTAAACCTAGTGACCGTTAGTGATGTTCGGTGGGACTGACATGCATCTCGGTGAGGCCGATTCGGTTAGGGTTAGGGCATAATGTAATCTCGGTGAGACCGATGACACAAACTCGGTGAGACCGATTTGGTAATAAGCTTTCCAGAGAGTTGGTCAGGTAAACTCGGTGGGACCGATTTGCTCTTTTTGGTGAGACCGAAATGTTACAAAAAGGAAACATAGAGTTTACATTGCAATCTTGGTGGGACCGATCACTCACTTCGGTTAGACTGAAACGTTACGAAGGGAAACATAGAGATTGCAACCCCATCTCGGTGAGACCGAGATCCCTATCGGTAAGACCGATTTGCTTAGGGTTTGTGGCAGTGGCTATGACTTTTGGAATCGGTGGCGCCGGATAGGAAGAATCGGTGTGACCGATTTTGGCTTTGGGTTTAGGTCATTTGTGGATGTGGGGAAGTAGTTGAGGGTTTTGGAGCATATCACTAAGCACATGAAGCAAGAGGCTCATTAAGCAACACCTCATCCCTCCTTGATAGTATTGACTTTTCATATAGACTCAATGTGATCTTGGATCACTAAAATGTAAAATGAAGAGTCTTGAGCTTTTGATCTTGAGCCAATCCTTTGTCCTTAGTATTTTGAGGGATCCACTTTCATCATCCATGCCATGCCATTCATTGAGCTTTCCTGAAATAATAGTCTTGGAATAGCATTAGCTCAATGAGCTATATGTTGTTATGAATTACCAAAACCACCTAGGGATAGTTGCACTTTCAATCTCCCCCTTTTTGGTAATTGATGACAACATATAGATCAAAGCTTCGACAAATGATAATAAAATTAAATAACATCGTCGCTTTCAGAAGTATGTGATAAGCAAGAGCTCCCCCTAAATTTGTCATAGTTTTATATTTGCTTTGGACTGCAAATGCACAATGAATTAGGCTCATGGATTACTCTTCCATGTCACATACATCTTGGTGGAGCGCTCAAAATAATAAACAATGAATACATGCACTCATCACCAAGCATAGTGAGTGATCACATAAGATAGATAAGATAATATCAAGCATGCATAAGTGTAGCTTATGATCAAACACATGATCATCAATGTCTCACAAGCATAGTATCTCAACCAAAAGCAAACAAAGTTTGAAAAACCACCAAATAAAGCAAGAGAGAACAAAAGCAACACTCTCTCTCTCGAAGCCTAGGATCTATACATTTTTCTCCCCCATTGGCAACAAGTTACCAAAAAGTTCATAGAAAATGCATAGTGCTAGATCGACTCTCACGCTTGATCTTTTGGTGGTGGTGTAGAGATGGCTCCTTGGACGAAGGCTTCAGTTGAAGTGGATGGAGCTGGAGGAGTTGGTGCTGGAGCTGGATGCACTGGAACTGGAGGGGCAGTGGTTGGTGCTGAAGTTGTTGCTCTAGTTCTGCCACTAGCACTGCAACTGACCTCTGGGCTCTGGGCACTCTGGCAAACACATTGGTAGTAGTCTTTCCCTTCCTCTCCTGCATGTCATCCTGCAGCTGCTCCACAACTGACTGAATCTTAGTTACCTTGACATCTTGATCATAGAATTTTTGTTCCATGATTCTTTCCAGGCTATCCTGGTTTTGAGTTAGGGTGGCCAACCCCTTCTTAATCCTCAGAGATCGATGATGCTATCAAGTAACCAAGCTGCTCCTGTTTAGTGCCGGTTCCAACGGCTAGGCGGGAGGACTCTTTAGTACCGGTTCATGGCCAACCTTTAGCACCGGTTCGTGCCACGAACCGGTACTAAAGAAAGTGTTGGCAGGATGTTGTCAGAGTGGGGCCCTTCCAACACCTTTAGTACCGGTTCATGGCACGAACCGGTACTAAAGGTCATCCTATATAAACCCTTTGTCCACCCACAGTCTGTTCTTCCCCCTTTCCCCTCTCCCTCTCCTCTGTTCTTCCCTTCTTCCTCTCGAGTTCATCACAAAATTTGCCCCAAATTTGTCAAGATTTGCAGGCCCTCATCCATTCAAATGATCACCAAGGTTAGCAACTTTGTCCTTTCATCTCTTATTGCTAGATTAGCTCTTGCATTAGTTTATATAGTGATTAATTGTGGGTTTTAGTAATTTGGGAGGAATTATATGTGGTAGTATTTGATTTATATGCAATTTGAGGTCAAAATAACACTTAGTTTGCATATGTAAGTGTGATTTACTTAGTGCCTTCTAAATCTCCATCGTAACCACCGCCGATCGCCTCAAGATCGTCTCTGTCAGCGGCACCACCTTGTGGTGAGCCTCTTGTTCATGAAATTTTATATAAAAATTGATGTTTGTGTGATTTGGATATATAGTTACTCGTATAATAATTATCTTACCCGACGTTGTTTGTTATACATAGTGCCATGGTTTTGATATCCGCCCCGTCGGCCCTCGCCCTTGTTATGATTCGGATGTGGTATATTCTCTTTTAAAACTATTTGTTGCATTTCGTGTTTATGACAAATTATGCCCATCAAGTTGACATAGATATTTTTATCTAGGAGGTATGTGAACCGGAAATTCCAACCGACCCTATTGTCGAGAGGTTAAATTTAGTTGAAAGAGAAAACGAGTACTTGAAAGAAAAATTGAAAAGAATTGAGGGGGAGAAGATGGAATTGGAGTTGCATGTTGCCGATGTCGTCGATGATCACAAGATCAAGATGGAGAAAATGCGCTTGAAGATTAGAAAGATTAGAAAATATGCCATCGATAGTGAGGCTTGGTATCCTTATGCTGTTGGATCAATTGTTACCTTAGTTGCGATCTTGATCGAATTTGTTGTTGCATTTAAATGCTTTAGCTAGAGAGTTATTTGTTTGTTGCATTTAAGTGTTGTATGAACTTGTATTAATTTGGTCTATTCGGTGTTGTGTAATGAAGATGAGCCGGCAATGGATGTACAATGACCGATGCTCTCCCCAGTTTGTTGAGGGCGCAGACATTTTTTCGCTTGGTACCGAGGCAAACAAGCGGGCGGATGGTTTTATGCCTTGTCTATGTGCTGGCTGTAAGAATGGTCGCAATTACTCTACGTCAAAAACCATTCACGTCCACATGTTTGAGTCCGGTTTCATGCCCCACTATAATGTTTGGACCAAGCACGGAGAAAGAGGGGTTATGATGGAAGACAATGAAGAATAAGAGGACGACGACAGCTATCCTGGCCATGGGTTCCCTGAATACGATGATACAACAATGGGGGAAGAAGCTGAGCCGGTAATGCGGGAAGAAGCTGAGCCGGCAATGCGGGAAGAAGCTGAAGAAGAGGCATTAGATGAGCCGTTGATGATCTAGGTCGGGCCATTGCCGATGCAAAGAGAAACTGCGCAAGTGATTTGGAGAAGAAGAAGTTTGCAGTGCATGTTAGAGGATCACAAAAAATTGTTGTACCCGAATTGCTTAGGCGACAAGAAAAAGCTGGGCACCACACTAGAATTGCTGCAATGGAAGGCAGAGAATGGTGTATCTGACAAGGGATTTGGAAAGTTGCTGGTAATGATAAAGGATATGCTTCCAAAGGACAACGAATTGCCCGAGAGTACGTACGAAGCAAAGAAGGCTGTCTGCCCTCTAGGGTTAGAGGTGCAGAAGATACATGCATGCCCTAATGATTGCATCATCTACCACGGTGAGTACAAGGATTTGAACGCTTGCCCAGTATGTGGTGCATTGAGCTATAAGATCAGCCACGATGAGCATGGTGATGTCGAGGGCGAGCGCCCCAGGAAGAAGATTCCTGCCAAGTTGATGTGGTATTCTCCTATAATACCACGGTTGAAATGTTTGTTCCAAAACAAAGAGCATGCCAAGACGATGCGATGGCACAGAGAAGACCGTAAGAAAGATGGAAAGTTGAGAGTACCCATGGCGGGTCGCGCATGGAGAAAAATCAAAGAAAGTACGGGAAGGAGTTTGCAGATGACGCAAGGAGCGTATGGTTTGGTCTAAGCGCGGATGGCATTAATCCTTTTGGGGAGTAGAGCAGCAACCATAGCACCTGGCCTGTGACTCTATGTTTCTATAACCTTCCTCCTTGGTTGTGCATGAAGAGGAAGTTCATTATGATGCCAGTGCTCATCCAAGGCCCTAAGCAACCCGACAACGACATTGATGTGTACCTAAGGCCATTAGTTGAAGAACTCTTACAACTGTGGAATGGAACAGGTGTACATGCGTGGGATGAGCACATGGGGGAAGAATTTGACCTAAAGGCATTGCTGTTCGTGACCATCAATGATTGGCCTGCTCTCAAGAACCTTTCGTGATGATAAACAAGGGATACCGCGGATGCACGACTGCTTGGATGATACCAACAAGATATATTTGAATAGTTGTAAGAATAATGTGTACAGGACATCGCCGATTTCTTCCGAGCAGGCATCCCGGAAGAAAGAAAGGCAAGGATTTCAAAGGTGAGGCGGATCACGGACGAAGCCTCGCCACCGCATTGGTGCTGATGTACATGATAGGTCAAGGATTTGAAGGTGATATTTGGGTTATCCCGCGGACAACCTGTTTCAAGGACGCCGACGGACGCGCACCCATGTGGAAGAAGAAATCTATATTTTGGGACCTGCCATATTGGAAAGACCTAGAGGTCCGCTCCGCAATCGACGTGATGCACGTGACGAAGAATCTTTGTGTGACCCTGCTTGGCTTCTTGGGCGTGTATGGGAAGACAAAAGATACACCTGAGGCACGGGTGGACCAGCAAGGTATGCATGGAGAAGACGGCATACATCAGGGTCATGCAAGCTACGCTATTACCAAAGAAGAGAAGGAAATCTTCTTTGAATGCCTGCTCAGTATTAAGGTACCGTCTGGCTTCTCGTCGAATATAAAGGGAATAATAAACATGGCAGAGAAAAAGTTCCAGAACCTAAAGTCTCATGACTGCCACGTGATTATGACGCAACTACTCTCGGTTGCATTGAGGGGGCTTCTACCAAAAAACGTTCGATTAGCCATTGTGAAGCTATGTGCATTTCTCAATGCAATCTCTCAGAAGGTAATCAATCCAGAAATCATACCAAGGTTACCAAATTATTTGGTGCAATGTCTTGTCAGTTTCGAGTTGGTGTTCCCGCCATCCTTCTTCAACATCATGACGCACGTCCTAGTTCACCTATGCGAAGAGATTAACGTTTTGGGTCCTGTATTTCTACACAATATGTTCCCCTTTGAGAGGTTCATGGGAGTCTTAAAGAAATATGTTCATAACCGTGCTAGGCCAGAAGGAAGGATCTCCAAGGGCCCTCAAAATGACGAGGTCATTGAGTTTTGTATTGACATTATTCCTGACCTTAAGCCGATTGGTGTTGCTGAATCATGCATAAGGGCGATCGATGGAAAAGGCACGCTAGGGGGAACAAATAATATGTATGGACGGACATTCTCTCACCAAGCACACTACACAGCTTCTACAAGATTTTGCCTTGGTGGCTCCGTATATGGATGAACACAAGAATTTGCTACGCTCCAAACACCCGGAGCGGTCTGATGACTGGATTACACGTGAACAAACCAGGAGTTTCGCCGGCTGGTTGCAGACACGTACCATGCATGACACCTCTATTAAAGATGACATGTACTTGCTGTCCTAGTTACCATCTTCGAATATAATGACTTTCAAAGGGTACGAGATAAATGGTAATACATTTTACATGATCGCCCAAGATAAGAAGAGCACCAACCAAAACAGTGGTGTCCGCTTTGATGCAGAAACCAAGACGGGAAAGGAAACATATTATGGTTATATACTGGGACATATGGGAACTTGACTATCGACGTGGTTTAAAGGTCCCTTTGTTTCGTGCAAATGGGTCAATATGACACGAGGCGGGTAAAGGAAGACCCGCGAGACGGAATGACAACAAAGTGAATCTCAACAATCTTGCGTGATGCAGACGAACCATTCGTCCTAGCCAATGATGTGGCACCGGTTTTCTATGTGAAGGACATGTCTACCAAGCCAAGAAAAAGAAAAGATAAGGAAGTTAATGCATCGCACGATGAGCCAAAGCGGCACATAGTTCTTTTCGGGAAGAGAAACATCGTGGGAGTGGATGACAAGATGACAAGTCAAGATTATGAAAAGTTTGACGAAATTGCTCCATTCACAGTGAATATTGACCCGAGCATCCCGTTAAATGATGAAGATTTTCCATGGTTACGGCGCAAAGGGACACACGCGAAGAAAAAGTTTCACACCCAAAGATCTGGGATGTGATCGGCGTCACTATCATCACTTTCTTCTGTGTTTCACACCCAGAGGGGAATCTCTGTAATAGTTAGGGTAGTTATGTGTTTTGGCATTTGAAATGGGAAGAAATTTTGTGTGTAAACAAATTCTTTCATGCCTTTACTGATTTTTAAAGTTAAGTTATTCACAAACTAGTGATTCACACTAATTTCAAATAATTCAAAATTTAAACTATTCAAATTTGAAAACTACGGGCACTAACAGAAAGTTTGTAATTTTTTGTACCTAAAGCAAAAATATTCACAAAGAAACTCTAAATACACAAAAAAACAACACAAAAATAAATAAAGCAAAAAAATAAAAAAGCCCGCCTACTAGGCCAGAGCGGACTGCATACGACTAGAAACCTAACCTGTCGTTGGGCCAGGATGCAGGCCCACGAAGGCCAAGTGGGCCCACAGGGGAGCAAAGAACACGTAGGCCCAGTAAGCCTGCTTTGGAGAGGAGCTCGAGAGAGCGACCGCACAGGAGTTTATAAACCAAGACGGCCGCCTCGGCTAGCGAGGTGAGACTAAACTTGTCAGATCAAGACTGCTGCTAATAAGATTTCTTTAGTACCGGGTCGTGGCACAAACCGGTACTAAAGGGGGGCCTTTAGTACCGGTTTGTGCCACCAGCCGGTACTAAAGGGGTCGCTTCCGCTGCTTGGCCTGGCCAAATCGGTTTTAGTACGGTTGGTGGCTCCAACCGTACTAAAGGTGCCTTCTATATATACAACACTTGAAAAATTTCATTCTCCCTCTGTTTCTTCCTCTGTTTCCCCATTGAAGCACCGCCCGCGCGCCCCGATCGATCCACGCCATCGCTGCCGCCGCCTCGTCCCTCAGAGCCGCCCGTCCCGTCGGCGCCCTCGTCTCGTCGCCGCCTGGCCGTCCCGTCGCGCCGTCCCAGCGTCGCCGCCAGCGTCATGCCCTGCCCGCCCCGACCGTCGCCTCGCCATCGCCGTCGCCCGCTGTGAGCTCTCCCCTCTAACCCTCTCCCGCCTCAAGGGCCACCATGGCGCGCCCTCCTCGAGCCCATACACACACACACAAGCATGATGAACACACACACACACACACACACACACGTACATATGTATGAATTAATGCATGTATATATTAGTATATACGTATTTCGTATGTTTAATTAGTTTAGATTATTTAGATTATTATTTGTTCACTATTATATATGTATGAATGCATGTTAGATGGATATAATTAGTGTTTAATTAGTATGGAAAATTTTTATATAATGTTGTTTTTCAGTTTTTTAATGGATGTATAGAAGTTGTGTTTTCTGTTTTTAGTGTTAGATGCTTAATTAGTATGAAATAGTATATAGATTTTCGGCATATGCAATGATAGTATAATTAGTGTTATATAGAAATGTTAGAAATTTTAGTTATCAAAATCCAATCATTAAAAAAATGTTACTTTTTGCGGGCATATAGCTAATATTTGTTCTCAACGATGCCCGGCTCGCATCCTCGCCGTCGACCCATCCACGACGACGTTTGGCCGACCCATGTCCGGGACTGGGCTCCGCCGGGCTGGCACTGGGAGGTGGTGCCTGGAGGGGCGCGCCGCATGATGAGGAACCCGGCCCCGGGTCCCGTCGTCGACCCTAATCTCGTTTGGTGGCGTTTGCGTGGGCCAGTTTCAAACATAAAGGGAATAATAAACATGGCAGGGAAAAAGTTCCAGAACCTAAAGTCTCATGACTGCCACGTGATTATGACGCAACTGCTCTCGGTTGCATTGAGGGGGCTTCTACCAAAAAACGTTCAATTAGCCATTGTGAAGCTATGTGCATTTCTCAATGCAATCTCTCAGAAGGTAATTAATCCAGAAATCATACCAAGGTTACAGAATTATTTGGTGCAATGTCTTGTCAGTTTCGAGTTGGTGTTCCCGCCATCCTTCTTCAACATCATGACGCACGTCCTAGTTCACCTATGCGAAGAGATTAACGTTTTGGGTCCTGTATTTCTACACAATATGTTCCCCTTTGAGAGGTTCATGGGAGTCTTAAAGAAATATGTTCATAAGCGTGCTAGGCCGAAGGAAGGATCTCCGAGGGCCCTCAAAATGAGGAGGTCATTGAGTTTTGTATTGACTTTATTCGACCTTAAGCCGATTGGTGTTCTGAATCGCGGCATAAGGGCGATCGGATGGAAAAGGCACGCTAGGAGGGGAACAAATAATATGTATGGACGGGCATTCTCTCTTTGAAGCACACTACAGCTTTCTGAATTCTGCCTTGGTGGCTCCGTATATGGATGAACACAAGAATTTGCTACGCCCAAACACCGGAGCGGTCTCGATGACTGGATTACACGTGAACAAACCAGGAGTTTCGCGGCTGGTTGCGCATACGCACCATGCATGACACCTCTATTGAAGATGACATGTACTTGCTGTCCCGCTACCATCTTGAATATAATGACTTTCAAAGGGTACGAGATAAATGGTAATACATTTTACATGATCGCCCAAGATAAGAAGAGCACCAACCTAAAACAGTGGTGTCCTTTGATGCGTAAACCAAGACGGAAAGGAAACATATTATGGTTATATACAGGACATATGGGAACTTGACTATCGACGTGGTTTAAAGGTCCCTTTGTTTCGTGCAAATGGGTCAATATGACACGAGGCGGGTAAAGGAAGACCCGCAGACGGAATGACAACAAGGATCTCAACAATCTTATGTATGCAGACGAACCATTCGTCCTAGCCAATGATGTGGCACAGGTTTTCTATGTGAAGGACATGTCTACCAAGCCAAGAAAAAGAAAAGATAAGGAAGCTTAATGCATCGTATAATGAGCCAAAGCGGCACATAGTTCTTTACGGGAAGAGAAACATCGTGGGAGTGGATGACAAGACAGACAAGTCAAGATTATGAAAAGTTTGATGAAATTGCTCCATTCACAGTGAATATTGACCCGAGCATCCCGTTAAATGATGAAGATTTTCCATGGTTACGCGCAAAGGGACACACGCTGAAGAAAAAGTTTCACACCCAAAGATGCAGGATGTGATCGGCCACTATCATCACTTTCTTCGTGTTTCACACCCGAGGGGAATCTCTGTAATAGTTAGGGTAGTTATGTGTTTTGGCATTTGAAATGCGAAGAAATTTTTGTGTAAACAAATTCTTTCATGCCTTTACTGATTTTTAAAGTTAAGTTATTCACAAACTAGTGATTCACACTAATTTCAAATAATTCAAAATTTAAACTATTCAAATTTGAAAACTACGGGCACTAACAGAAAGTTTGTAATTTTTTGTACCTAAAGCAAAAATATTCACAAAGAAACTCTAAATACACAAAAAAACAACACAAAAATAAATAAAGCAAAAAAATAAAAAAGCCCGCCTACTAGGCCAGAGCGGACTGCATACGACTAGAAACCTAACCTGTCGTTGGGCCAGGATGCAGGCCCATGAAGGCCAAGTGGGCCCACAGGGGAGCAAAGAACACGTAGGCCCAGTAAGCCTGCTTTGGAGAGGAGCTCGAGAGAGCGACCGCACAGGAGTTTATAAACCAGTGCGGTCGCCCCTCGGCTAGCGAGGTGAGACTAAACTTGTCAAGATTGCACTGCTGCTAATAAGATTTCTTTAGTACCGGGTCGTGGCACAAACCGGTACTAAAGGGGGGGCCTTTAGTACTAGTTTGTGCCACCACCCGGTACTAAAGGGGGTCGCTTCCCGCTGCTTGGCCTGGCCAAAATTGGTTTTAGTACCGGTTGGTGGCTCCAACCGTACTAAAGGTGCCTTCTATATATACAACACTTGAAAAATTTCATTCTCCTCTGTTTCTTCCTCTGTTTCCCCATTGAAGCACCGCCCAAGGCTTCGATCGATCGGCCGTCGCCGCTGTTGCCTGCCCGTCCCGTCGCCGTCCCGTCCCGTCGCCGCCCTCGTCTCCGTCGCCGCCCGGCCCGTCCCGTCGCGCCGTCCCCGTCGCCGCCCTTGTCGCCGCCGCTTCATCATCATGCCCTGCCGCCCGACCGTCGCCTCGCCGTCGCCGTCGCTCATTGTGAGCTCTCGCCTCTAACCCTCTCCCTCGCCTCCCGGCCACCATGGCGCCGCCCTCCTCGAGCCCATACACACACACACAAGCATGATGACACACACACACACACACGCATATATGTATGAATTAATGCATGTATATATTAGTATATACGTATTTCGTATGTTTAATTAGTTTAGATTATTTAGATTATTATTTGTTCACTATTATATATGTATGAATGCATGTTAGATGGATATAATTAGTGTTTAATTAGTATGGAAATTTTTTATATAATGTTGTTTTTCAGTTTTTTAATGGATGTATAGAAGTTGTGTTTTCTGTTTTTAGTGTTAGATGCTTAATTAGTATGAAATAGTATATAGATTTTCGGCATATGCAATGATAGTATAATTAGTGTTATATAGAAATGTTAGAAATTTTAGTTATCAAAATCCAATCATTAAAAAAATGTTACTTTTTGCGGGCATATAGCTAATATTTGTTCTCAACGATGCCCGGCTCGCATCCTCGCCGTCGACCCATCCACGACGACGTTTGGCCGACCCATGTCCGGGACTGGGCTCCGCCGGGCTGGCACTGGGAGGTGGTGCCTGGAGGGCGCGCCGCTTGATGAGAACCCGCCCGGGTCCCGTCGTCGATTCTCGATCTCGTTTGGTGGCGTTTGCGTGGGCCAGTTTCAAACATAAAGGGAATAATAAACATGGCAGGGAAAAAGTTCCAGAACCTAAAGTCTCATGACTGCCACGTGATTATGACGCAACTGCTCTCGGTTGCATTGAGGGGGCTTCTACCAAAAAACGTTCAATTAGCCATTGTGAAGCTATGTGCATTTCTCAATGCAATCTCTCAGAAGGTAATTAATCCAGAAATCATACCAAGGTTACAGAATTATTTGGTGCAATGTCTTGTCAGTTTCGAGTTGGTGTTCCCGCCATCCTTCTTCAACATCATGACGCACGTCCTAGTTCACCTATGCGAAGAGATTAACGTTTTGGGTCCTGTATTTCTACACAATATGTTCCCCTTTGAGAGGTTCATGGGAGTCTTAAAGAAATATGTTCATAACTGTGCTAGGCCAGAAGGAAGGATCTTCGAGGGCCCTCAAAATGAGGAGGTCATTGAGTTTTGTATTGACTTTATTCCTGACCTTAAGCCGATTGGTGTTCCTGAATCGCGGCATAAGGGCAGACTGGATGGAAAAGGCACGCTAGGAGGGGAACAAATAATATGTATGGACGGGCATTCTCTCTCTTTGAAGCACACTACACAGCTTCTGAATTCTGCCTTGGTGGCTCCAGATATGGATGAACACAAGAATTTGCTACGCCCAAACACCGGAGCGGTCGATGACTGGATTACACGTGAACAAACCAGGAGTTTCGCGGCTGGTTGCGACACGCACCATGCATGACACCTCTATTGAAGATGACATGTACTTTCTCGTCCCGATTACCATCTTGAATATAATGACTTTCAAAGGGTACGAGATAAATGGTAATACATTTTACATGATCGCCCAAGATAAGAAGAGCACCAACCAAAACAGTGGTGTCCGCTTTGATGCGTAAACCAAGACGGAAAGGAAACATATTATGGTTATATACAGGACATATGGGAACTTGACTATCGACGTGGTTTAAAGGTCCCTTTGTTTCGTGCAAATGGGTCAATATGACACGAGGCGGGTAAAGGAAGACCCGCGAGACGGAATGACAACAAGGATCTCAACAATCTTATGATGCGAGACGAACCATTCGTCCTAGCCAATGATGTGGCACAGGTTTTCTATGTGAAGGACATGTCTACCAAGCCAAGAAAAAGAAAAGATAAGGAAGTTTAATGCATCGCATAATGAGCCAAAGCGCACATAGTTCTTTACGGGAAGAGAAACATCGTGGGAGTGGATGACAAGACAGACAAGTCAAGATTATGAAAAGTTTGATGAAATTGCTCCATTCACAAAGTGAATATTGACACGAGCATCCCATTAAATGATGAAGATTTTCCATGGTTACGGGCGCAAAGGGACACACTTGAAGAAAAAGTTTCACACCCAAAGATCGGGATGTGATCGGCGCCACTATCATCACTTTCTTCTCGTGTTTCACACCCGAGGGGAATCTCTGTAATAGTTAGGGTAGTTATGTGTTTTGGCATTTGAAATGCGAAGAAATTTTGTGTGTAAACAAATTCTTTCATGCCTTTACTGATTTTTAAAGTTAAGTTATTCACAAACTAGTGATTCACACTAATTTCAAATAATTCAAAATTTAAACTATTCAAATTTGAAAACTACGGGCACTAACAGAAAGTTTGTAATTTTTTGTACCTAAAGCAAAAATATTCACAAAGAAACTCTAAATACACAAAAAAACAACACAAAAATAAATAAAGCAAAAAAATAAAAAAGCCTGCCTACTAGGCCAGAGCGGACTGCATACGACTAGAAACCTAACCTGTCGTTGGGCCAGGATGCAGGCCCATGAAGGCCAAGTGGGCCCACAGGGGAGCAAAGAACACGTAGGCCCAGTAAGCCTGCTTTGGAGAGGAGCTCGAGAGAGCGACCAAGACAGAGTTTATAAACCGGTGCAGTCGCGCCTCGGCTAGCGAGGTGAGACTAAACTTGTCAAGACTGCACTGCTGCTAATAAGATTTCTTTAGTACCGGTCGTGGCACAAACCGGTACTAAAGGGGGGGCCTTTAGTACTAGTTTGTGCCACCACCCGGTACTAAAGGGGGTCGCTTCCCGCTGCTTGGCCTGGCCAAAACTGGCCTTTAGTACCGGTTGGTGGCTCCAACCGGTACTAAAGGTGCCTTCTATATATACAACACTTCGAAAAATTTCATTCTCCCTCTGTTTCTTCCTCTGTTTCCCCATTGAAGCACCCAGCGCTTCGATCGATCGACGCTGCGTCGCCGTTGCCGCCCGTCCCGTCGCCGTCCCGTCCCGTCGCCGCCCTCGTCTCCGTCGCCGCCCGGGCCCGTCCCGTCGTCGCCGTCCCCGCGTCGCCGCCGCCGCCGCCGCCGCCCAGCGTCATGCCCTGCCCGCCTCGACCGTCGCCTCGCCGTCGCCGTCGCCCCGCTGTGAGCTCTCGCCCTCTAACCCCTCTCCCTCGCCCCCGGCGGCCACCATGGGCGCCGCCCCTCCTCGAGCCCATACACACACACACAAGCATGATGAACACACACACACACACACGTACATATGTATGAATTAATGCATGTATATATTAGTATATACGTATTTCGTATGTTTAATTAGTTTAGATTATTTAGATTATTATTTGTTCACTATTATATATGTATGAATGCATGTTAGATGGATATAATTAGTGTTTAATTAGTATGGAAATTTTTTATATAATGTTGTTTTTCAGTTTTTTAATGGATGTATAGAAGTTGTGTTTTCTGTTTTTAGTGTTAGATGCTTAATTAGTATGAAATAGTATATAGATTTTTGGCATATGCAATGATAGCATAATTAGTGTTATATAGAAATGTTAGAAATTTTAGTTATCAAAATACAATCATTAAAAAAATGTTACTTTTTGCGGGCATATAGCTAATATTTGTTCTCAACGATGCCCGGCTCGCATCCTCGCCGTCGACCCATCCACGACGACGTTTGGCCGACCCATGTCCGTGACTGGGCTCCGCCGGGCTGGCACTGGGAGGTGGTGCCTGGAGGGGCGCGCCGCTTGATGAGGAACCCGGCCCGGGTCCCGTCGTCGACCCTGATCTCGTTTGGTGGCATTCGGGTGGGCCAGTTTTAGTGCGGAGGGACCAGGCCCCGCCGGAGGTGGTACGTCACCGTGTCAGGGAGGAGGACGAGCACGTCCATCGCTACATGGTTGCGTTAGAGGGCGGTAGGTTCTCAAATACCTGGCAGTTTCTTCGGGGATCTCACTTCAGCTATGATCCTGTGAGGGTTCCTTCTCTTTGAGTGTCCACTGCCCGCACTGCAGGAACCGCGAGTGTCCTAGATTCTTCTATAGTATTGATCTTTAATTAGCTACCTAGCCAGTGATGTACTCTTCAATATTATATATCATTCGAGACGATGTATTCGAGATTATATCTATTATTCTAGACGATGTATTCGAGATTATATCTATCATTCGAGACGATGTATTCGAGATTATATCTATTATTCTAGACGATGTATTCGAGATTATATCTATTATTCGAGATGATGTATTCGAGATTATATCTATTATTCTAGACGATGTATTCGAGATTATATCTATTATTCGAGACGATGTAATTTGAATACTAAATTGTTTTATATTTCTTTTGGATTAGTTAAATAAAAGCTATGGCAGACAATACCGATAGAGAGGGAGAACAGAATATGTTCGATATGATACGCGGGCCAGATGATGATCAGAATGAAGAAGATTATGATGGCTCCGAATTTCTAAACAACACCGGAGAGGGTGATATGATATTCGATCGCGACGACCGAACTGATGAAGTCATGAACTACGATTATGACGATGACGAAGAACATGTTGATCCTGAAACAACAAAGACCGCGAGGTATATATATTTATATAAGCGGGCATCCGTGATCATCACATGTTTTAAATGACTTGAAGATATATTAACGAATCGATCTTTGTTCTTTCAGCCATCCGGATCGAGCAAATCTTGAGCAAAGGACAAAACGACGCCGAACAAAAAGTTGAAGGAGGCGAAAGTACAATATCGAGGCGGTCGGACCTAATGGTGAACCATTAGCGCCTAAGAAGATTGCGGACAAGTTCGTTCGTCAGTGCGGAGTTCTTGTGAAGGACCAACTCCCAATCAAACTTCAAGAATGGAGAGAGCCAGCAAAGCCACATCCAGATGTTACTTTTGTCGACAAGAATCTAAAAGATCTGCTTTGGGATACTCTCATGGAACATTTCATCCTACCAGATCATTTCACAGAAGCAGATGTGCAGAAAGTCAAGGACGCTGCTCTTAGGAAGACGGCGGTTGCATTCAAGAACCACAAGAATCGTGAATGGGACAAGTATGTCAAGGGAGGAAGGAAGACTCCAGTATTCGAGGGAACACTAGAGAACCAACGTGCTCATTGGGACGATTTCGTGAAATTCAAGGATTCAGAATTAGCTAAGGAGCGGTCGAGAATAAACAAGAAGAATGCCGAAAAAAGGATAAGTTCCATAAGCTGGGGCCAGGTGGCTATGCGGTGGCAATGCCTAAGTGGGATAAGTCTGAGAAAGAGATGGAGGATGCAGGTGTCACTCCGGTTACTAAGAGCTGCCCCCCCCCCCAGGGTGTGGACTTGGTTCTATGCACATGGGGGGGGAGTTGGACCCGAAGACAGGCAATGTTTCGACGAGGGCAAGTCTGAAGGGAGACGACGATGCGATACTTGTTGCAATAGAAGAGGCACGATCGGGGGTGTTCCAGCCCAACAGAGAGAACGACGAGCTTACGCGTGCCCTGGGAAATCCTGAACACCCGGGAAGAACACAAGGCAAGGGCGCTATTCCGTGGTATGAGGGGTTTTCAGACTGGAACACCGACTACAGAACCCGTGCGAGAAAGAAGATTGCAGAGGAGAAGAAGAGGAAGATGGAGGAGGAGCAGGGGAAGCGGGACTATGAATGCCTTCAAGGCCTAGAAGCAAGTCAAGTGAAATTGGCAGTCAAATTCCAGCGGCAAAGAGGAGCAGATCGACTCACTTACCCAGAAAAGGGGTCTCAAAGAGTTTGTAGCAGCTAGCGGATGATCCAGCATTGGATAGCACCGCCCCATCCATGCCGAGAAGCAGCGTGGGTTCCGCCCCGGACGACGCAATGTTGGGTAGATACCCCGTGGATGACATCATGGAGAACACTAACTGCGAGCTACACGTCAAAATGAAGAACATATCCATGAAGGTGGCGGACGCCGTTGCTTTTACAACTCACCCCGAGGCAACCTTCCATTGCAACCCGATTCCAGCGGGCCATGCTCGTGTCTTGGTTGATGAGGTGGTGGACCCACCATATTCGGAGCTACAGCTTGACATTGCTGGAGGTGACGACGAGCGCTTTCTCGGTGAGGCCAAATATGGTATCATCCTATGGAAAAAGGATTGCATCATCTTTCGAAGGCCACCGACACCGCGTCAGCCAACTCCTCGTCGAAGTCCGCCACCGAGTCAGCAGACTCCCGCTCCTGCAAGTCCACCAAGTCCGCAAAGTGTCGAGCCACCTCCTCCAAGTCCGCAAAGTGTCAGCCACCTCCTCCTCCAAGTCCGCCATAGCGCCGACGTCCCTCCTCCTCCAAGTCCGCACAACCTCAGGCCTCCTCCTCCAAGTCCGCACAGCTTCAGCCACTCCTCCTCGCCCAACTCAGCCCGTCGGCCGTCTCCGCCGCCAAGAATCACAGAAGAGACACCCGCAGCTATGGTGCGAGCGGCACGAGTCGAGGTAGTACATGAAGTACAGGCGGAGGCAAGCGATATAAATATGGTCCAAGCCTCATGCCTCTTCCGCAGAGGCCTTATGACAGGTCCGAGGACGAAAACGCAGCCATATCGAAGGCCGAGGTGGAAGCCCATTTTGCACCGAAACCGCCACTGCCGCCAAGGGAGAAAGTGCCTGAGGAAACGATTGACCACTTCATTCGTATGGCTCAACCACCAGCTCCCAAGCCTGTTGACACAGACTATGAGCGCCACATCAAGAAGTTAAATCGAGCACGTCTACGTAAGGAGGCGAGCTCGGGATCGAGTAAACAACAAGCAGCTGTCAAAAAATGCGGGAAAACCATTCCCCAGCTGTGAGAACAGGCGGCGCAATCGATCCCCTCGCTTGTTGTGCCAACAACACGTGACAGTACGCGCGCCCAATATTATTGTGGGCAAACAGTTTACGTTCCCGAGGTGGGCAATGTGGTAATAACCAAGGACCATATAATGCAGGCTGAAGTTCTCAACATCACTGTTGGACAACTTGTTGGGGAACGTAGCAGAAATTCAAAATTTTCCTTCGTGTCACCAAGATCTATCTAAGGAGAAACCAGCAACGAGGGGAAGGAGAGTGCATCTACATACCCTTGTAGATCGCTAAGCGGAAGCGTTCAAGAGAACAGGGTTGAAGGAGTCGTACTCGTCGTGATCCAAATCACCGGAGATCCTAGTGCCGAACGGACGGCACCTCCGCGTTCAACACACGTACAGCTCGGTGACGTCTTCCACGCCTTGATCCAGCAAAGGAGAGAGGGAGAGGTTGAGGAAGACTCCATCCAGCAGCAGCACAACGGCGTGGCGGTGATGGAGGAGAGTGGTAGTCCAGTAGGGCTTCGCCAAGCACCGCGAGATATGAGGAGAAGGGAGAGAGGTAGGGCTGCACCAAGAGGAGAAGGGAGAGATTCTCGTGTGTTGGGCACCCCCCAAACCTCTAGTATTTACAGGGGGAGGGGAGGGGGCTGCGCCCCCTCTAGGGTTCCCTCCCCAGGGGTTGCGGCAGCCCCCACATCCCATCTGGGTGGCGGCCAGAAGGGGAGAGGGGGGAGGCGCACCCAGGTTGGGCCTTAGGGCCCATCTGCCCTAGGGTTTGCCCCCCTTCCCCACTTCCTGCACCTTGGGCCCCTTGTGGGGGGCGCACTAGCCCACCTGGGGCTGGTACCCTCCCACACATGGCCCATGCAGCCCTCCGGGTAGGTGGCCCCACTTGGTGGACCCAGGACCTCCGGTGGTCCGAGACGCTACCGATAAAACCCGAAACTTTTCCGGTGACCAAAACAGGACTTACCATATATAAATCTTTACCTCCGGACCATTCCGGAACACCTCGTGACGTCCGGGATCTCATCCGGGACTCCGAACAACATTTGGTAACCACATACAAACTTCCTTTATAACCCTAGCATCATCGAACCTTAAGTGTGTAGACCCTACGGGTTCGGGAGACATGTAGACATGACCGAGATGTTCTCCGATCAATAACCAACAGCGGGATCTGGATACCCATGTTGGCTCCCACATGTTCCACGATGATCTCATCGGATGAACCACGATGTCAAGGACTCAGTTGATCCCGTATACAATTCCCTTTGTCTAGCGGTATTTTACTTGCCCGAGATTCGATCGTCGGTATACCGATACCTTGTTCAATCTCGTTACCGGCAAGTCTCTTTACTCGTTCCGCAACACATCATCCCGTGATAAACCCCTTGGTCACATTGTGCACATTATGATGATGCCCTACCGAGTGGGCCCAGAGATACCTCTCCGTTTACACGGAGTGACAAATCCCATTCTCGATCCGTGTCAACCCAACAGACACTTTCGGAGATACCTGTAGTGCACCTTTATAGTCACCCAGTTACGTTGTGACGTTTGATACACCCAAAGCACTCCTACGGTATCCGGGAGTTACACGATCTCATGGTCTAAGGAAGAGATAATTGACATTAGAAAAGCTCTAGCAAACGAACTACACAATCTTTGTGCTATGCTTAGGATTGGGTCTTGTCCATCACATCATTCCCCTAATGATGTGATCCCGTTATCAACGACATCCAATGTCCATAGCCAAGAAACCATGACTATCTGTTGATCACAACGAGCTAGTCAACTAGAGGCTCACTAGGGACATATTGTGGTCTATGTATTCACACGTGTATTACAATTTCCGGATAATACAGTTATAGCATGAATAAAAGACAATTATCATGAATAAGGAAATATAATAATACTTTTATTATTGCCTCTAGGGCATATTTCCAACAGTCTCCCACTTGCACTAGAGTCAATAATCTAGTTCACATCGCCATGTGATTAACATTCACAGGTCACATCACCATGTGACCAACATCCAAAGAGTTTACTAGTGTCATTAAACTAATTCACATCACCATGTGATTAAGACTCAATGAGTTCTGGGGTTTGAGCATGTTTTGCTAGTGAGAGAGGTTTTTTAGTCAACGGGTCTGCAACATTCAGATCCGTATGTATTTCGCAATTCTCTATGTCATATTGTAAATGCTATTTCCACGCTCCACTTGGAGCTATTCCAAATGGTTGCTCCACTGTACGTATCCGGTTTGCTACTTAGAGTCATTCGGATAGGTGTTAAAGCTTGCATCAACGTAACCCTTTACGCGAACTCTTTATCACCTCCATAATCGAGAAACATGTCCTTATTTACTCCAAGGACAATTTTGACCGCTGTCCAATGATCCATTCCTGGATCATTCTTGTACCCCTTGACTGAATCATGGCAAGGCACTCTTCCAAGCGGTACACAAAGATAGCATACTATAGAGCCTATGTCTGAAGCATAGGGGACGACCTTCGTCCTTTCTCTCTATTCTGCCGTGGTCGAGCTTTAAGTCTTAACTTCATACCTTATATCTCAGGCAAGAACTCCTTCTTTGACTGATCCATCTTGAACACCTTCAAGATCATGTCAAGGTACGTGCTCATTTGAAAGTACTATTAAGCATTTTGATCTATCTTATAGATCTTGATGCTTATTATTCAAGTAGCCCAATCCAGGTTTTCCATTGAAAAACACTTTTCAAATAACCCTATATGCTTTCCAAAAATTCTACATCATTTCTGATCAACAATGTGTCAACAACATATACTCATCAGAAATTCTATAGTGCTCCCACTCAACAACAACATATACTCATAAACTTTGTATAAACAAAAATCTTTGATCATCTTATCAAAGTGCATATTCCAACTCCGAGATGCTTACTCCAGTCCATGGAAGGATCGCTGGAGCAAGCATACCTTTTAGCATCCTTAGGATCGACAAAACTTCCTTACGAAAACTGGTAAGGAAACTCGTTTTGACATCCATCTGCCAGATTTCATAAATGCAGCTAATGCTAACATGATTCCGACGGACTTAAGAATCGCTACGAAGGAGAAAATCTCATTGTAGTCAACTCCTTGAACTTGTGAAAAAACTCTTTGCCACAAGTCGAGCTTCATAGACGGTGACATTACCATCCACGTCCGTCTTTTTCTAAAAGATCCATTTATCTCAATGGCTTGCCGATCATCGGCAAGTCCACCAAAGTCCATGCTTTGTTCTGATACGTGGATCCTATCTCGGATTTCATGGCTTCTAACCATTTATCGGAATTTGAGCCCACCATTGCTTCTCCATAGCCCGTAGGTTCATTGTTGTCTAGCAACATGACCTCCAAGACAAGATTACTGTACAACTCTGAAGCAGTACGCATCCTTGTCACCCTACGAGGTATGGTAGTGACTTGATCCGAAGTTTCATGATCACTATCATAAGCTTCTACTTCAATTGGTGTAGGTGCCACAGGAACAACTTCCTGTGCCCTGCTACACACTAGTTGTAGTGACGGTTCAATAACCATATCAAGCCTCCACCATCCTCCCACTCAACTTTTCGAGACAAACTTTTCCTCGAGAAAGGACCCGATTCAAGAAACAATCCCTATTGCTTTCGGATCTGAATTAGGAGGTATGCCCAACTGTTTTGGGTGTCCTAGGAAGATGCATTTTATCCGCTTTGGGTTCAAGCTTATCAACCTGAAACTTTTTCACATAAGCGTCGCAGCCCCAAACCTTTAAGAAATGACAGCTTAGGTTTCTCTAAACCATAGTTCATACGGTGTCATCTCAACGGATTTACGTGGTGCCCTATTTAAAGTGAATGTGGTTGTCTCTAATGCCTAACCCATAAACGATAGTGGTAATTCGATAAGAGACATCATGGTACGCACCATATCCAAGAGGGTGCAACTATGATGTTCGGACACACCATCAAACTATGGTGTTCCAAGCGGTATTAATTGTGAAACAATTTCCACAATGTCTTAATTGCGTACAAAGCTCGTAACTCAGATACTCATCTCTATGATAATATCATATACATTTCATCCTCTTGTCACGATGATCTTCAACTTCACTCTGAAATTACTTGAACCATTCAATAATTCAGACTTGTGTTTCATCAAGTAAATATACTCTACATCTACTCGAATCATCTCGTGAAGTAAGAACATAACGATATTCATCAGATGCCTCAAGACTTCATTGGACTGCACACATCAAAATGTGTTACTTCCAACAAGTTGCTATCTTGTTCCATTTTACCGAAAAACAAGGCTTTTAGTCATCTTGCCCATGTGGTATGATTTGCATATCTCAAGTGATTCAAAATCAAGTGAGTCCAAATGATCCATCTGCATGGAGTTTCTTCATGCGATACACCAATAGACATGGTTCGCATGTCTCAAACTTTTCAAAACGAGTGAGTCCAAAGATCCATCAACATGGAGCTTCTTCATGCGTTTTACACCAATATGACTTACATGGCAATGCCACAAGTAAGTGGTACTATCATTACTATCTTATATCTTTTGGCATGAAAATGTGTATCACTACGATCGAGATTCAGTAAACCATTCCTTTAGGTGCAAGACCATTGAAGGTAATATTCAAATAAATAGAGTAACCATTATTCTCCTTAAATGAATAACCGTATTGCGATAGACATAATCCAATCATGTCTATGCTCAATGCAAACACAAAATCTCGATGGTAGAGGGAGCGTGCGATGCTTGATCACATCAACCTTGGAAACACTTCCAACACATATCGTCAGCTCACCTTTAGCTAGTCTCCGTTCATTCCGTAGCTTTTATTTCGAGTTACTAACACTTAGCACCGGAACCGGTATCTAATACCCTGGTGCTACTAGGAGTACTAATAAAGTACACATAATGTACATCCAATATACTTCTATCGACCTTGCCAGCCTTCTCATCTACCAAGTATCTAGGGTAATTCCGCTCTAGTGGTTGTTCCCCTTATTACAGAAGCACTTAGTCTCGGGTTTGGGTTCAACCTTGGGTTTCTTCACTAGAGCAGCAGCTGATTTGCCGTTTCATGAAGTATCCCTTCTTGCCCTTGCCCTTCTTGAAACTAGTGGTTTCATCAACCATCAACAATTGATGCTCCTTCTTGATTTCTACTTTTATGTGTCAAACATCGCGAATACCTCAAGGATCA
The DNA here is from genome assembly GCA_021437245.1 of Aegilops speltoides. Taxonomy (NCBI): domain Eukaryota; kingdom Viridiplantae; phylum Streptophyta; class Magnoliopsida; order Poales; family Poaceae; genus Aegilops; species Aegilops speltoides. Next base: position 502,109,588 of record CM038147.1, read on the forward strand.
TCATATCTATCCCTGATATGTTATAGCTCATCATGAAGCTCTAGCAGCTTGGTGGCAATGACTTTGGAGAAACATCACTATCTCAAGTGATTGTTGCACTCAGACAATCTGAGCACAAGCTCAACGATTGAGCTTTTCTCCCTTAGTTTGCAGGCTAAGAAAATCGTCGGAGGTCTCATACCTTTTGACGTGGGCACGAGCCTGAAATCTCAATTTCAGCCCTCGAAACATCTCATATGTTCCGCGACGTTTCGAAAACGTCTTTGGTGCCTCTACTCTAAACCATTTAACTGAACTATCACATAGTTATCAAAACGTGTATGTCAGATGTTCGCAACATCCACAGACGACGTTTGGGGTTCAGCACACTGAGCAGTTCATTAAGGACATAAGCTTTCTACTGTCCGCATAATCGCTACTGTCAACTTTCAACTATATTTTCTCTAGGAACATATCTAAACAGTGGAACTAAAGCGCGAGCTTACGACATAATTTGCAAAGATCTTTTGACTATGTTCAGGATAATTAAGTTCATCTTATGAACACCCACTCAGATAGACATCCCTCTGGTCATGTAAGTGATTACATGATCCGAGTCAACTAGGCCGTGTCCGATCATCACGTGAGACGGACTAGTCATCATCGGTGAACATCTTCATGTTGATCGTATCTACTATCGACTCACGCCGACCTTCGGTCTCCGTGTTCCGAGGCCATGTCTATACATGCTAGGATCGTCAAGTTAATCCTAAGTGTTTCGCGTGTGTAAATCTGTCTTACACCCGTTGTATGTGAACGTAAGAATCCATCACACCCGATCATCACGTGGTGCTTAGAAGCTTATTTAACTTTAGCAACGGTGCACGTTAGGGAGAACACTTCTTGAAATTTTTGTAAGGATCATCTTATTTACTACCGTCGTTCTAAGTAAACAAGATGCATAAACATGATAAACATCACATGCAATCAAATAGTGACATGATATGGCCAATATCATTTTTCTCCTTTTGATCTCCATCTTCGGGGCTCCATGACCATCATCGTCACCGACATGAGACCATGATCTCCATCATCATGATCTCCATCATCGTGTCTCCATGAAGTTGTCTCGCCAACTTATTACTCCTACTACTATAGCTACCGGTTAGCAATAAAGTAAAGTAATTACATGGCGTTGTTCAATGACACGCAGGTCATACAATAAATAAAGACAACTCCTATGGCTCCTGCCGGTTGTCATACTCATCGACATGCAAGTCGTCATTCCTATTACAAGAACATGATCAATCTCATACATCACATATCATTCATCACATTCTTCTTGGCCATATCACATCACATAGCATACCCTGCAAAAACAATTTAGACGTCCTCTAATTGTCGTTGCATGTTTTACGTGGCTGCTATGGGTTTCTAGCAAGAACGTTTCTTACCTACGCAAAACCACAACGTGATATGCCAATTGCTATTTACCCTTCATAAGGACCCTTTTCATCGAATCCGTTCCGACTAAAGTGGGAGAGGCGGCACCGCTAGCCACCTTATGCACCAAGTGCATGTCAATCGGTGGAACCTGTCTCACGTAAGTGTACGTGTAAGGTCGGTCCGGGCCGCTTCATCCCACAATACCGTCAAAACAAGATTGGACTAGTAACGGTAAGCATATTGAACAAAATCAACGCCCACAACTACTTTGTGTTCTACTCGTGCAAAGAATCTACGCAATAGACCTAGCTCATGATGCCACTGTTGGGGAACGTAGCAGAAATTCAAAATTTTCCTACGTGTCACCAAGATCTATCTATGGAGAAACCAGCAACAAGGGGAAGGAGAGTGCATCTACATACCCTTGTATATCGCTAAGCGGAAGCGCTCAAGAGAACGGGTTGAAGGAGTCGACTCGTCATGATCCAAATCACCGGAGATCCTAGTGCCGAACGGACGGCACCTCCGCGCTCAACACACGTACAACCCGGTGACGCCTCCCACGCCTTGATCCAGCAAGGAGAGAGGAGAGGTTGAGGAAGACTCCATCCAGCAGAGCACAACGGCGTGGTGGTGATGGAGGAGCGTGGTAGTCCAGCAGGCTTCGCCAAGCACCGCGAGATATGAGGAGAAGGAGAGAGGTAGGGCTGCACCAAGAGGAGAAGGAGAGATTCTCGTGTGTTGGGCAGCCCCAAACCTCTAGTATTTATAGGGGCTGCGCCTCTAGGGTTCCTCCCGTGGGTGGCGGCAGCCCCAGATCCCATCTGGTGGCGGCGAAGGGGAGAGGGGAGGCGCACCTGTGTTGGGCCTTAGGGCCCATCTGCCTAGGGTTTGCCCCTTCCCCACTTCCAGACCTTGGGCCCCTTGTCGGGCGCACCAGCCCACCAGGGCTGGTTCCTCCACACATGGCCCATGCAGCCCTCCGGGTAGGTGGCCCCACTTGGTGGACCCCCGACCCTCCGGTGGTCCCAGACGCTACCGATAAATCCCGAAACTTTTCCGATGACCAAAACAGGACTTCCCATATATAAATCTTTACCTCCGGACCATTCCAGAACTCCTCGTGACGTCCGGGATCTCATCCGGGACTCCGAACAATATTCGGTAATCACATACAAACTTCCTTTATAACCCTAGCGTCATCGAACCTTAAGTGTGTAGACCCTACGGGTTCGGGAGACATGTAGACATGACCGAGACGTTCTCCGATCAATAACCAACAGCGGGATCTGGATACCCATGTTGGATCCCACATGTTCCATGATGATCTCATCGGATGAACCACGATGTCAAGGGCTCAGTCGATCCCGTATACAATTCCCTTTGTCTAGCGGTATTTTACTTGCCCGAGATTCGATCGTCGGTATACCGATACCTTGTTCAATCTCGTTACCGGCAAGTCTCTTTACTCGTTCCGCAACACATCATCCCGTGATCAACCCCTTGGTCACATTGTGCACATTATGATGATGCCCTACCGAGTGGGCCCAGAGATACCTCTCCGTTTACACGGAGTGACAAATCGATCTCGATCCGTGTCAACCCAATGACACTTTCGGAGATACCTGTAGTGCACCTTTATAGTCACCCGATTACGTTGTGACGCTTGATACACCCAAAGCACTCCTACGGTATCCGGAGTTACACGATCTCATGGTCCAAGGAAGAGATACTTGACATTAGAAAAGCTCTAGCAAACGAACTACACGATCTTTGTGCTATGCTTAGGATTGGGTCTTGTCCATCACATCATTCTCCTAATGATGTGATCCCGTTATCAATGACATCCAATGTCCATAGCCAGGAAACCATGACTATCTGTTGATCACAACGAGCTAGTCAACTAGAGGCTCACTAGGGACATATTGTGGTCTATGTATTCACACGTGTATTACGATTTCCGGATAATACAGTTATAGCATGAATAAAAGACAATTATCATGCATGAACAAGGAAATATAATAATACTTTTATTATTGCCGCTAGGGCATATTTCCAACACAACTCCTCGAGATCGAGCCCATTCCTGTGCTTAGAGAGGATGAAATAAAACGGAAATATGTCCGGGGCCAACCTTTGGTCGAGCCAGACAAGGTCAAGAACCTCCCAACGAGAATGTATGAATTGCATCAATGGTACATGAACATTACCAAGATTTCAGATCGATTGTCCCTCATGGTGAATGTCAAGGAGGAGCATTACTTCCATGAGAAAGCTCTGTCCGTTGAGTATTTTGAACTGTTTTAGTTATACAATCAAGACGCACTCGACAAATCTATCGTCAGTTGCTATTGTCTGTAAGTGATTTCTTTCTGTAATTTAAGTCTCAAACTAGCTGTAGTGATCCTTTTGATCAATCATTACATGTAATTATCCTCACTATATTCTTTTCTGTGGTATTATGCAGGATGAAGATGTATGAAATGAGAAAAGGTGGACGCTTTGGCATTGGGTTCATTGACCCAAACACCGTTAATGAATACACATTGCTAATAAATCCACATCATCAAAAGAACGTAGAGGACAACATGCTAGAGTTTTTGAAGCGCCTCAAATACAATGAAGATATACTACTTCCTTACAACTTCCAAAGGAGTCACTTTGTCTTGTACTACAAATTCTCTGTTTTTGCCTACTAGCTAGCTAGCTACATGTTTTTGCTTACATATGCCCGCTTAATTAAGACATGCAAGCGTGTGTGCATGCAGATTTCATCGATCTTGTGTATCATTAAAGTTGGCCTTGGAATAGTTGAAATACTAGACTCACTACTCAAAGCAAATCTCGACTATAACATCTTGTTTGGGATAGTCAGCATGTAATTTCAATCATTCTTAACTATATATCTCAGCCTATTTAGTTCGTCATTTCATGATATGAACTATTTAATAACCCCTTTATTCATTTTCTTTCTCGTGGTAGGGCTTGGGCAAGGTTCATCAGCGTCACTAAGGCTTAATGGAAAAAAGATTAAATGGTTTCCACCCAAGGTAAGTAATTAATAGTACTAGCTAGCTAGCTAGCTGCCATCTCTTTAATTATCATGCTTGATTAATTATTATCTGATCAAATTCCATTCTCGTAAAGGCCCAAAGCGGCGCTAGGGACTGATCTGTGTGCATTCTGCGCTTGCGAGAACATTCGCATGATGGCGTCCAAAGGAGCAGATCTCAAAGACGAGGAATGGGTACGCTTGTCGAACACTATTCACAATTTTACACCATTATCGATATCTAGTCACACAACTGATACACATGCATATTGATCTCCTTCTTAACAGTTCAAAGAGGTGCGGGAGAAGCTCCTAGAAATGGAGCGCGTAGAAGCACTTCAAGAGGAAATAGCGGGATTTTTGCTCGACCAGGTCATAAATCCGAAGGGAGAATACTATTAGCCGCTACCGCCCTCATGAAAACCATTTTCAATTGTCATCGTGCTCCGAAGGCACCAATTAGGCTAATGCCACTGGCTCCGAAGGCAACATGCATATGTAGGAGAAATTGTATATAGCTATACATGTGTGTATGTGTGAATTAATTAATATGGTGGTTTGTGAGACATTGATGATATATATATGCATGATTGGTTCTACTAGAAATTTTATATATATATATATATATATATATATATATATATATATATATATATATATATATATATATATATATATATATATATGCATAACATGTACAATGTGTAGTATCGTAAAATACCAGCAAACGAAAAAGAATTAAAATGGAAACACAAAATTAAATGAAAAAGAAATCGTAAAACTAAAAAAACCCCAAACCTTATAGTACCGGTTGGTCTTACCAACCGGTACTAAAGGGCTCCAGGCCCCCGGAGCTGGCTCGTGCCACGTGGTTGCCTTTTAGCACCGGTTCGTGCTGAACCGGTACTAAAGGGGGGGGCTTTAGTGCCCACACTTTAGTGCCGGTTATGGAACCGGCACTAAAGGGCCTTACGAACCGGTGCTATTGTCTGGTTCTGCACTAGTGCATCTTCATCTCGGATCGTCATCCAACGAGACGGATGCGAGTAGATCAGGCAATTGATCCATCGCCCCGCCTCCCTAGCAACTTCAAAACGCACGTACCATTTCGTAGAATTCAAAAAACCCCCGATCCCGATCCGACGTCGAGGGATCTCGACAAGAAGCCGGGGAAGGGGGCAGATCGAGCGCCGTCAGTTGTGTTTTGATTATGTTGAACTTAGTTTGATCTCGGCCAAAGTGAAACTCGTTAAGTAAGCTTGTTGCGTAATATTCAATTTCTATCGAGTACCTACTCTCAGGAAAATTGTAGTAGAAATATTGTGAGAAAAGGACACCACATCTAACTGAAGTCTTCAGTCAGAGTTTCAATCATGTTAGTCTCAGGGCCATGGTTGTTCACCATCTCGGCATGCTAGCTCGCTGCATTTGCTGTCGCAGCACCGACGCCGCCTATTGCAGCTCCGACGTCGCAGATTCCAGCTCCCGGCGTACACTATTGTTGACTCTCTCATCAAACACCCAGAATTCGTGTTGCTACGTCTCTTCGGATACCTATCACTCCCAGTCCCATCCAATAGCTAGACCATTGAGATAGTGAGCCAAAAATTCAAAGAGAACGAGAGCATATCATTGCTAGTTCTTGGACAGGAAAGAATGTCTTATAATACGCAGGCCATAGTCGAACTTGAATTTTTTGGTAATAAAGGTGATGGATTTGATGCTGTGAAGAGCATAGATCATGTACGATATTAGATGTGGAGAGTTATTGCACATGTTTTGCCAGTGGCTTGGCAAATATAGAGCTACTCATTCATGGCTCATTTCTACATAGGCAAAGAAACTTCTTTTCAAAGAATAGTTCAGTATGTGACCATTGATTTTTTATCTAATGGCACTTGATCAGTTGCATAGAATTGTATGCAACTTGATTGGTTTAAAATAACTATGTCTGAACCCTATGTAGAAAAACGTGTCAATCCAATTTTATTATTTTGGCTAGCATTGCTATAAAGTGAACGAAGTTCGTCGTTGGAATCTAGATTCAGAGACTGGAGAATGCTTGTACTTCCCCGTCGGCCTTTAATAGATACGCGCAACATCACAAAGGACTAAAAATCTCTCAAGGAATGTCATTAGTAACCACGAACCACTGTCTAGTTTTGCTCAGGTGTACATTTATCAAAATGTGATGCACACGTTAGTAACCGATCGATGCACTTACTATCTGTCGCTAGAGCGGTTGCTTTTTTTCTTAGAAATGGAGGAGGACCCCCGGCCTCTGGATTTGGATGATGCATGCAGCCACTTTATTAAATATTCACACAAGATCTTACAAAGTCATACAACAGTAAAACTAAAGCCACCGTCTAGGCAACATCGGTCGCTACTCATATCCAGTTGATGAAGGGATGTTGATAGTCTAAGAATAATACCAAACAGACCTCGCAGCCGAACCTAACGTCTAAGACCCGAGGTCCCAACCAGGACGTCTGCCGGGTATGGGGCACCCACCAGTCCGGCGCACTCCTCAACCAGGATGCCTGCCGGGTAGGAGGCCGCCGCAGCCACCTGCCACCAATCCATCTTCAGTGATGTACTGTTGCATCTACCTTGCCCGGTCTAGCTGCCGTCGACGCCATCATGACGCCAGATAGCGTTACCCTCCTGCGCGAGTCCATCATCGCACATCAGACGCCTAATCTCCAGCGCCAAGCCATCGAGATCTCTTACCATCAATGTGCATGATGAAGCACTACTCCACCAAACACGTTGTCCACTGGTCCCTCGAGCCCACGTACACCTCCAAGAAAGACGCCCCAAGGGGGAAACGACACAAACACGCCGCCGTCTTCTGATCTATCGATCTAGGGTTTCCCCGGGAGGTAGCAGATCGTTGTGTAGAACTTCTCCATGGTGATGCCTTCAAGAAGGGAACAACACAGTAGAGCGCCGCCATCGCCGGCTTTGGCATTTATCCAAGAGCAGGTTTTCACCTAGATCTGTTCGAAGAACTTCATACGTTTCTTGTGCACGGATCGCCGCCTTCTTTGTCGAAGACTAGACCAAGGGTCCAGCCGTCGCTGCCAGATCCATGTAGCCAGCACCGGGTGATGACGACTATCTCCCTGTACCGGATCTAGGACGAACCGAAGCAGATCAAGTCGGAGACGATGATGCCCCTGGATCTCCGGCAGACCAGCGAGCCGCCGGCCCAACCGCATCCAGATCGCTGGCCACGCCAGGCCGCCGCCATCCCCCGTGCCGTCCGGGTCGGAGAGGGAGCCGCCAACCGCGCACAGGGGCCGCCGCCACCTGCACACCTCGGAGCGCCGCCACGAGCCTAGAACCCGCCACCACCTGCCAAGGCCCGCCGCCGCGCGCCCCACGCCCTGCACTGCTTGCCGAGTGCCGAGGAGGAACACCGCCAAGATCCGGGGCCGCCGCCCCGGCATCTGTTAGCCGCGAGAACCGGTCGCCGCCCCCAGCCTCAGCTGCTGGCCTCCAGGAGCGTTGAAGGCGACCCCGACACGCGAGTAAGGCACATGACCGTGCCCTACTCCTAGGCCTGCACAGCCGACGTACACGCATCAGCCGCCACCGCTCGAGATCCGTCAAGGCCCGCGAGAGAAGACATTCCCGCTGTCGGCGCCCTGTGGCGGCGGCGAGGTGGGGGAGGAGGCGGGAGGGAGCAGGCCGCGGGGGCATGCAGGTCCGCCAGAGCCACTCCTGGGAGATCGACGCGGGGGCGTGTACTGTTGATCCTGACACCTATGGTAGAAGAAATGGTTCTCCCCGCAGCTAGATACCACCACAGTTTGCCCGTACTAGAGCTTCACTTAAGCAGCATGTTCTTTCTTTAAGTTTAGCCGTGCGAGAGGAGATGACTCCCCCCCGCTCCCTCCCCGCTCCCCTATGCACGCCTCCCACACCTCCGGTAGCTCTGTCGCCGGCGTTGGCTACCCTCCACGACCCCATTGCATCCAATGACTCCCCCACAGCCCAAGCCCTACGCGCCGCCCTCGCTGTTGGCAACGCCATGGGCGACGACTTCCAAGACCAGGTTTGGCGTTGCCTCTCCAAGCATATCAACCCACGCCGCCACGAAGCGCCATGCTTCCTCTCCGTGCATGTCCTCCACTCCTCCCTCGACATCGACGAGGTGCTGGTGACTGTCCTCATGCTAGCATGCCTGGGCGGCAGTGCTCCCGCGTTCCGGGCCACTAGAATCTAGGAAAACTTCTTTCGCATTTCCCTCTCTGACATGCGCATCATTCGTGCTCTCATCGCAGAACCTATCCTCGTCGCCACAACACATTCTATCAAATTCCTTCCTTTCCCACCGCCACCCTTCCGCCAAACACCAAAAGTTGATTACGGTGACCAGTTTGGTCATGCCGATGCCTTCCTCCGCTCTCAGATCGGCTTCCTTCCAACGCCCGGTGTCGACTTCGCCCGCAATATCCTTGATTCATTCTCATACAGAGTCTTCGCCACGCCACGCCATGATGCCCCGACCACAAAAATCATCTTCTTCGTCCACAAAGCCAACTTCACGGTTGACAGCATTCTGGTTGCCACACTCCTCTCCTTTCGCTTTGGTGGCCAGCAACGCTCTATCTCCATCGAACGGATCTCAAATGCAGCTTTCACGGCACCCGTCGCCTCCAGCCACATCGCCACCCTCATGGCATCTTGTTCTCCTATCGTCGCACCACGTCTGTTCGCCACTATCACCGTCGCACCCCTAGGTGCGCCGGAACTACCGGCGACTTGCTTCTCGGTGCCACCCATGCTGGCGGCGACGCCGCCTCGCCCCGTCGTCAACATCCCCCCTGCTCCCCAGCGTGCATGCCGCCCATGCAGCTGGGTCCCACGGTCGCTAACGGTCAGGCGCCAACTGTTTCTCCTGCAGCTCCAGCAGTGCTCGAACCGCCACGATCACAGCCAAAGGTACGACTGTTCCGACCCAGGATCTCGTTTAATAAGCTTATTTTCTCTAAGTACCACTGCCTTGTCACCACGCCCACCACATGCTTAACTCATAAACCCACTACATCTATTTGGATAGTTTTCTGCTCTAAGTCAGTATGCGCAAATGAAACTTTGATTAACAATGCCCTAGACCACCAGTTTTCATTCAAATGTGTTTTCCGCGCAGCAACACTTGCACCCAACTTGTACCTGGTACATATGTACTCGGTCAATGTTAGATCAGAAATTCTTCGCTCGTCTACCGTTCAATTTTCAAATTTTGAACTGCGCTTGTTTGACTCCTTTGACTAAGCATCACACACAGTGTTATCGGTACCGCCGCCTGTCATGTTCGAACCGGATTCCCTTGACTCAAACGAACCCATCCTGCCTAACCACCCCACGTCCTTGCTTGGACCGCCACCATCGCCTAAAAAACTAGCGCAAGATCTCCCTCACCTGTCCATAGAGATTCAGCACACTATTCCTAGCGCGGATTCCCCTGGGCACGCCTCGGTTGACCAAAATGCAATCGATGACAATGGACACATGTACACCCCGTCCACCGCGGCCTCTCCGGTCACGTCTCGCTGCATCCCAGCCTTAGATTGAATACAAGACCAATGCGACGGAGGCGCGGCGCTTTCCATCGATCAACACGAATTTTCTATCGATACGGCTTCGAACGTTGCACGCAACCGCCCCATCACATCCCATCGCTAATCGCCCCACCCAGTCGCCCGGCCGCCCTCCGGTCAGCCAGCGCGCCCGCCCGCCTCACCATCGCTAATTCGCACCAAAACTCCGACCCTACCGTCTCGATTCGTGGGGCGCAAGCCCTAACCAGCCCGTCTCGCTCCACATGATATATCCAACGCCGCATGCACACGCATGCAGCTATCATCACGCCTACTACAGCACTCGTGATCCCTACTTCCGTCAGCCTACTCGCCGCCCGCCCCTCAGCTCCATCCCGAGGCCGCCATTGGCGAGCACAAGCCCTCGCCATCGCTGCTGACTCATGAGCTCTTCGATCCACACGCCCCGCAGGCCAGCAAGAGCTACCGGGAGGTTTTGCTCTGCCCGCCTCGGGTCCATGCATCTCCCCTCCTCACCATCGACCGCCTGGCCTATAAATCACGCCTTCCCCAATGCCTACATCCAAACACATCCACCACCACTACTCTCGCAAGAAAAAACCAAGGTGCTTCCGTTGCTTGGCTTCTGACCACATTGTTGAAGCTTGCCGAGATCCCGTCCGCTGCTCCCGTTGCTGGCGCTCCGGCCACGGGAGCTTCAGGTGCAAAGCCACTCGACTCCTCCCCTTCTTCCCTGCTATGCCCTCCTCCCCGAGTGCTACCTCTAACCCTGCTTTTGTGTGTCCGCCTTGCAGCCCTATGGCGCACACGACGGGTACGCACAACGCCTCCGGCTCATTCACGGTCTCCAGGCGCTCCGACGGAGCTCCCATCTGGTTTGGCTCCCACTGCATCCTCACCACGGATCTGCCGCCGTTCCACCTTCCGCTCATCTTCGGCCCTCGCGCTTCCTCATCATCTCCACCTGCGCCATCCTTCGCCATCCCCTCGCCACCCTCCCCAATCTCCGCACCCACGGCGGCTTCATGCTTCTCTCCCCCGGAGCCACGCATCCCCCTCCTTGTCCCTCCAACATGCTTGGTTCGCCAGGTTGACAACATAGCTTACGTCCACCTCGCCACCCCAATGGACAACCCATTCCGATTCATACGCCAAGCACTCGCACAGCATCGCAACAACATCTGCTTTGGCCTCACCTCCTCTGCATGAGGAGCCGCTCACCTCTCCTTTGCTAACGCACAGGAGCGCCTCGCTGCCACGGGACACGGCCCCATCCACCACGAGGGCAACACCCTCTTCTTCGAAAGACCGGAGCATGCTGACAACAGATCCACCGCTATCTTCATCCACATGGCCGAAATTGAAGCTTTCGATTATCCCGACGAGCTCTGGCACCCAGAGGGGGCAGAGTACTTCTTCTTCCACCTTGGTGACTTCGTCTCCGCCGACCAGCACTGCTTCCAGGGTGACCACTCCAGCGTCCGTGCCCTTGTCATGGTTGCTCGCGACTTTGTCCTCCCGCCCTGTCTCATGGTTCGTCTGCCTGACAACGACGTCGTTGTTGTCACACTGGAGAGCCGCGCACTATTCCGCCATGGCTCTGGTGCCTCTCCTTTCTCCTTCGAGAGCAGCGATGGTTCATCCCAAGTCTCTAACCCCACCATGTCTCCCACCATCATATCCCGCATCCGCAACCTTGCCACGGCCATGTCACCCTTCGCCTGCACACCGGAATATCCACTGGGACCTCCACCTTCCCCATCTGATCGGCCTCTCGACGGCATCCCGATCCTTGCTGTCATGGCGGATGGCATGCCGGTCGCAATGCTGGTCCATGCTCCATGGAACCCTCCGGCTCGCATGCCCTCGCCTGCCCTTTCGCGCGCGCGCGTGCCTCGCTCGCCCCATCCTCTCACTGCCTGCCCCTCCTCCTCCTCCTTCCCAGCCGCAGAATCTGTCACCTCCTCCTTCCCCACCTGCACCCATGGTGCCTCCCTCTGTGCCGATTCCTGCTGATCAAACCATGGATATGCCTCCAGAGCCTCCTCATAAGTGCCTTGCTAGGCGCATCAGCAGGCGCTCAAAGATGGCTGCTGACTCATCCATCAAGGCCAGGCGCAGCGCTCGCCTGGCTGAGCTCGACCCTCCTACCTACTCCACCATGACTGCCAAGGCCATGCGCTCCAAGGCCAAGAAGCTCGATCTGTCTGCGGCATCCAAGGACCTCTCCGATGCTCTCATCCATGCCCGCCTCTGCGACGAGACAGGACTCATCGACGGCTCCGCTCGCGGCCCGGCTTCGCCGGAGGAGCTGGCGGTTGTTGCTGATGTCTGTGGCGCTCCGCCTGAGATGGTCGGTGAGGGAGTCCTGGACTAGGGGGTGTCCGGACAGCCGGACTATCATCGTCCGCCGGACTCCAAGACTATGAAGATACAAGATTGAAGACTCCGTCACGTGTCCGGATGGGACTTTCCTTGGCGTGGAAGGCAAGCTTGGCGATACGGATATGTAGATCTCCTACCATTGTAACCGACTCTGTGTAACCCTAGCCCTCTCCGGTGTCTATATAAACCGGAGAGCTTTAGTCCGTAGGACACAACATACATTACAGCAATCATACCATAGGCTAGCTTCTAGGGTTTAGCCTCCTTGATCTCGTGGTAGATCCACTCTTGTACTACCCATATCATCAATATTAATCATGCAGGACATAGGGTTTTACCTCCATCGAGAGGACCCAAACCTGGGTAAAAACATCGTGTTCCTCGTTCCTGTTACCATCTGCCTAGACACACAGTTTGGGACCCCCTACCCGAGATCCGCCGGTTTTGACACCGACATTGGTGCTTTCATTGAGAGTTCCTTTGTGTCGTCACCGATAGGCTTGATGGCATCTTCAACCAACAACGCCGCCTGTGGTGAGACTTTTCTCCCGGACAGGTCTTCGATTCGGCGGCCGATCGCAGATCGAAGCTACGCCTCGGCCGTCAGTCGATTCGAAGTCTAAACTTCACGGCCGACGTCCGTGGAGACTTAATCTTCAACGGACTCGAGCCGCAGCCGAGCGTGCCGCACTGTTACGATGGGCATGATCTAGCTCTGCTGCCGAACAGTGCCTTGGTGGCCGCACATGAATCCGCTTTGGCCGTTAGTCCAGAGCCGATCGCCCAGATCAAGGATCGATGGATAGACGCCACCTTGGGGGCTCCAACTTCCATGGCGATGGAGCTGAACATTAATCTTGTCCCCCGCAAAACTCGTGATTCCGAGGTGCCGGACTCCCTACCGGACTCCGAACCTCCCACGCCCCTACCAATCGATTCGGATTGGGCGCCGGTTATGGAATCCACCGCCGCAGACATCTTCCAACACTCGCCCTCTGGCGACATCCTAAATTCGCTAAAGCATCTCTCGTTATCAAGAGAGTCCTGGCCGGACTATGGCCAGGATGGTTGGGGTACGGACGACGAAGAAATTCAGAGCCCACCCACCACCAACTTTGTAGCCACTGTCGACGATCTAACCGACATGCTAGACTATAACTCCGAAGACATCGACGGAATAGACGACGATACCAGAGACGAACAAGAAGCAGAGCCTATAAGGCACGGGAGGACCACCTCGTCATATGACATATACATGGTGGATATCCCAAAGAAGAGCGATAACGAGGACCAACGGGCTGCGGCAGAAGATAACCTCGCCGATAAACAACCGAAACGGCGACGTAGACGCCGCCCTAAGTCCCGCCTCGACGACAAGAATGCTCCAAAAGAGCCCGTAATACAGCAGGGCTCACAAATGGACGACGAACATGCAGATAAGAAACCGTCCGAATATGACGAGTCAGATAATCAGTCCAGGCCCGGCGAAAATGACAGTCCGGACGATCTCATGCCGGACACACCACGGAGAGCAAGAACCTTCGAAAAGACTCGCAACACCGCAAGAAGCTCAAGAAGGAAAAGCGGAGGCTCAAAACAGCGGAAGACACACTCAGAATGAGATGGAGCAAAGTGCTCAAAACCGCAGATAAATACAGCAATGGCCACCCATCAAAGAGCTACCCGAAGCACAAGCTGCTACCAGAATTCGACGAGGAGGCCATAGAGCCTCCACCGTCAAAAAAATAAAGAGGCCGCCTGGTTGGATAGACGGCCAGATGATAGGCCAAATTCTGAAAGCGGCGCCACACATAAATCAACTAATGAACCTGGAAAGACAGATGGCCCAGCCAGGTCCATCTACTGGCCAAAGAAGAGGGCCCCAGGAAGCAAGGCAACACGTCAAGTGTCCGAAGATAGTGGCACACCCAAATACAGGGGCGCCGCACACCCACTATGTTTCACCAATGAAGTCCTGGAACATGAATTCCCAGCAGGATTTAAACCCATAAACATAGAGGCCCTGGAGTCTGGATAGAAGATTATATACTACATATACACATGGCCAGAGGAGATGATCTCCACGCCATAAAATACCTACCCCTCAAGCTCAAAGGGCCAGCCCGTCATTGGCTTAAAAGCCTCCTAGAAAACACCGTGGGAAGTTGGGAAGAGCTCGAGGATGCGTTTAGAGCAAATTTTCAAGGGACTTATGTCCGCCCTCCGGACGCAGATGATCTAAGTCATATAACCCAACAGCCCGGAGAGTCAGCGCGGAAATTCTGGAATAGGTTTCTTACCAAAAAGAACCAAATAGTCGACTATCCGGACGCCGAAGCCTTAGCAACTTTTAAGCACAATGTCCGAGACGAATGGTTTGCTGTGCACCTCGGTCAAGAGAAACCGAGGACAATGTCCGCGACTTATAAGCCTCATGACCCGCTTCAGGCGGGAGAGGACAGCTGGCTAGCAAGATGCAGCACCAGCGACCCAAGTACATCCGAGATAAGGGATGGAAACGGAAAATCACGGAGCAGAAAAGAACAGCGCCGGAATAAAGAGAAAAGCCCAAAGAGCACGGCAGTCAACGCCGGATTCAAACGCTCGCGGCCAAACAACAAAACAACGCCTCTTAAGGATGACGGCGATGAGCTGTCCAACTTAAACAAGATTTTGGGTCGGATATGTCAAATCCACAAGACGGAAGGCTCGCAAACCACACCCACAGGATTGTTGGGTTTTCAAACAGTCCGCCGACTAAACGCCGAACACAAGGGGCTTGACGCTACGAAAGCAAAGACGATAAACCCCACCAGCAGAGCACCGAAAACAAAAGACTTTCCCACAAGAGGTCAAAGCAGTAAACTCACTTCATGTGATAATACGGAAAAAAGCGTGGCACTTCCTAAAAGAGCCTCGCACGGTCCAACCCAGCAGACCATAGAGATTGATATCAAAGCCAATCACTTTCGACCACCGACTATTCGAAGCTCAAACGGGACAGACTTCGATATTGAATCCCATAATAGACGGACTACAATTTACTAAAGTCCTAATGGACGGAGGCAGCGACTTAAACCTGCTGTATTCAAACACAAGCCGTAAGATGGGGATGGACCCTACCAAAATTCGACACAGCCGCACTTCCTTCAAAGGAGTGACGCCAGGCCCTTACGCCAAGTGCACAGGCTCCATATTACTAGAAGTCGTGTTCGGATCACCGAACAATTTTCGACGCGAAAAATTAATTTTTTACATCGTCCCATTTAAGAGTGGATATCAAGCACTCTTGGGACGAAAGGCTTTTATCCGCTTCAACGCCATATCGCATTACGCGTCTCTTACACTCAAGATGCCCGGTCTGCGTGGCGTCATTTCAGTGCGAGGGTCACTTAAAGACCTCAGACTCGGATAGACGAATCCGGCTTCAGCAGGCTAGGGGCTCCCTAGCCGCATACCTCTTCACAGGGGGCTGCACGCACAAACAACCGCGGGTTCATGCAAACCCTGCCTTACTTATTCATATTCCTTCTTTTACACATATTTTTTGCACGAATTGTTTTCAAACTAAGCATTCCTCTCTTTTTACAGATGAACAACGTGCATAGCCGCCCAGATAACGGTATAACGGAGACTGAGCACATGACGTGAAGTAGGGACCCGCTAGAGGATTCTTTTCAGATTAAGACCTGCGTAAACCTTTTTTATGTCTCTTGTTGTTATTCTCCTTAGTTTCTTCCTATAGCCAAAGCGGAGCTCGACGTTTTGGCATCGGCCGCGTCAGAAGACCATGCCCGTACCTGGACACTACGGGCTTAGGGCATTGTTATACCCATTATTATAAATACCGAACACCTTAGGGAGTGTTCGGTGTCTCGAGTTAGGCATTATATGCATCAGCTCGAATCATGTCTTTGGTCAAATGTTGGGTTTGCCGGCTCTCGTGTTTTGCTGCCTTACATTCCAGATCATCGGCTAACGCGCACCGGAGAACTACTGCGACAGTGCCCAGTTCGCCGGGCGAGCACCTCAAGAGAGAAAGCCGAAAACTGACTGTCATGATACAGCGAGAGACTCGTCAACCGCTCGATCGACTACCGGAATGTTTAGAATTCCCCGCTTTGACGAAGGAACGTTCCCGGTCAGGCACACACGCGCCGCGAATTCAGAGAAGTGCGGTGCCACCAGGGGCTATATCGTAGCCCCACCCTCGAACTCCACTGGCTAAGTGAAAGTGATAAAGCATTATAGTCCGGATTGCCTCGTTCGCTACGCTACCACCTCCTTAAACAGGACCGAGACGTCGGATTAAGTGTGAAAACACGCTATTTTTGCGAACACCCCCGCACCTTGTGCGTGGGGGATGAAGCCGAAGACTACAATCTTTCAAGTTATACAAATGTATACGTAAACGGCCGCACAGGAGAAGTTTTACTACTTGGGACGCACAAGTATAAAAAGCAGTTATAGCATAATCATCGTTTTACAAGCTAAAACGTTCATTTGAACGTGACATTTTTCGAGCACTGTGACTCTATTACACGAGCGCCACGCATAACTTCCCCGAAATAGTGCTCGGCGGGGAGCCGGCTTTCATCCGAACCCTGGGCGGCAACAGCGGTGGCATCCATCTTCGGACAATGCGCCTTCACACGGGCAAGAGCCATCCGCGCGCCCTCAATGCAGGCTGAGCGCTTCATCTCCTTTATATGCGGCACCGCCCAAGGAATTGCTGCAAGAAGTCAAGTAGCTCGTCGCCTTTGGGCCTCTCTCGCCGCACATGGGCCACGATGTCACCATGGCAAGTCCGGACAATCTATTTAGCTCGCCCATTCGCCAACCGTCTATCAACGGCGGTGAGCGATCCGGACTATGGAATTGAGACCAATATAGCTCTTCCGTCTTGTGATCCTTCCGATCCGGAAGTGCTCAACGGCATCAGCCGCACTTGCGCTAAGTCCATATACGGATCCTCCGGACTCCACAACCGCTCAAATTGAGCATACTTTTGATCCATAAACCGCGACACAGCGAAAAGGCTTGCCAGCCACGATATCTCCGGCTGGCGCAGTTCCTCCTTCATGGACCGACAGCGAGCGGGCATCCTTGGCTTCGGGCGGTGGCCTTCTTCAGGTCTTCCCGCTCCGATAAGCGCTCCTTTTCAAGAGCCTCATTGCGGTCGGCAGCATCTTTTACTTTCATGGCCAATTCGGCCACCTCTTCCCTGCTTAGGCAGTGCGCAGCCTTTCGGTTTTCAACTCCTCGGTCGCCCTTGAGGCAGCCGCGTCAGTCCTTTGGGCTTGCTCCTTAGCTCGAGCAAGTTCGGCCCGAAGGCTCTCCACAGCAGCAGCACCGTCTGTACAACAGCATATAATTTATCAGAGGAGGGTTTCGACCCCCTTAATAAAGCGACTGCGGAGAACTCATTTACCTTGCAACTCGTCAAGTCGCCGATTGACAAGTGTGATGTTCGCATCCGCCACGTCAAGTTGCCGATTTAACTCGGCAAACCCACTAGTCCGGCTAGCCCTCGGACTATCCGCCACCTGCATAGGAACGGCGGCATTCATTACTTACGATTTCAATCCTCGGCACGCTGTCGTTTTCGACAACCTACCGAGTCTCAGGGGCTACTATCTATACAGGGCACACTTTTATGTGCAAAACTGTCAAAAAAATTATATATAAAAGGAGCGTCATTCTCGCGTACCTCAAACCCCGCCAGCAAACTCATAGCGGCATTGCGCAATCCGCTTTTGGCGGACGAAATCCTTCCAATCACCATACACATTAACGCACGGTGATCTTCTGAGATGGACACCCTCTCAAACAGATTCTTCAGTTCTCCCGGCCGGATAATAGCGGGTGCCAAATTCTCTGGCGCCTCCGGACTCGGGGATACCCTCCATGACGATACTTCAGGCTCGCCTGCCTTATCTGACGGCGCTGCAGACGGAGGCGTTTCACTCTCCATCATCTCTGGAAGAAGGTCCCCCGAAGATGAACTCATCTGAGAAGGCTGCAGATCCGAACTGCAAGATAAATATTTCGGTTACCCACAGAAGCACAAATGGAGGTATTTCCTTACTAGTTAACTCCTCTTTTTATACTCACGGCTCGCTGGAGGGCTGATCCTTTGGCGATGATTGTGCGTCCAGATTGTCTCCGGACGCCGGACCCCCCGGTGAAGATCTCTTCCCACGCTTAGGGGCTTTGGCCTCCGGATCTTCGAAGGCGGTCCTCTTCTCCCCCTGGAAGGAGGGGTTTTCGATTCCCCTCTCTTCGGACGCCCCTTTGGGTGAAATAATAGCTCCTCTACTTTCCCTATCGCTCCCTTCCATGGGCGCGATTTCAACATTCTCGACCAGACGGATCCAAAGTGCGGTCTCTCGGAGAGGGGCCGGACACCTTATCAGCCTCGAATGTGCTACCCACTCCTGTGAAGAGTAATGGGTCAGGAGGCGAACTCTAGAAAAGGAGATAAACAGAGCGTCCGGACTCTGAGCTATTTACCTGAGTATCCGGCGATTGCGGCTTAGGCTGCGTCCTCGGCCAATTCCGGACACGCCACCGCAGTCCAAGAACAACTTGTACATCTCCACGGGTGTCGCACTCCATGACGTCTTTGGAGAATCCGAGGTCCCTCGGGTTGAACTCCCATAGACGGAGAGGACGACGCTTGCGAGGCGAAGATGCCCGATTAGCATAACCTGCATCACCACAATCGATTGATCTCCCTCGCACGAGGTCTCGAATCCGGCCCTTCAATAAAGGCACGTCTTCTGACGGCCCCCAACTGAGCCCTTGGTTGACCCATGACATCAGTCGGCATGGAGGTCCCGGGCGGAAGGAAGGCGGCGGCTTTTGCTTGCTGCCCCTCGGAGCGGTGATATAGAACCACTCCTGTTGCCACAGTCCGAGTTCCTCTTGGAAGGAACCCTCGGGCCATGGGGCATCGGCCTTTTTGCTTATGGCCGCCCAAGACTCCGCTTCAGCGCCCCCGATCATCTTCGGCTCCACATTGAATGTCTTCAGCCATAGGCCGAAGTGGGGAGTGACGCGGAGGAAGGCTTCGCAGACGATAATGAATGCGGAGATGTGGAGGATGGACTCCAGAGCCAAGTCGTGAAAGTCCAGCCCATAGTAAAACATGAGCCCTCTCATGAAGGGATCCGTCGGCAAGCCTAAACCCCGACGGAGGTGGGATACGAAGACAACGAACTCACCGGGCTCGGGGGCAGGCACGGCCTGCCCTTGGGCGGGCAACTGGCGAAACCTCGAGGCTGTGTACTTGGCCTCGCGAACTTCATTATGTCGCCCTCCGTGACGGAGGAGGGCATCCACCGCCCTGCAGGTCGGAGCCGGACATGGTTGAGAATCTGAAGCGCTCGAATCTGAGGCTCTGGGTGTTGGAACTGGGAGCGAGGAGGAGATTCGATGCGAGATTGAAGAACAAGGACAAGCCTTGGTCCTCTTATAAAGAGGAAAATACCAAGAGCCGCCTCCGTGACCGCTTGGGATTCACCTTCGATAGAGGAGGCGTGGCGACGGAACGGTTGGGTTACCCACGCACGTATTGATGAGAATCCCGAATAAGGGGAACACGATCCGCTCGACAAGACGTGTTAAGGAAACCGCTTCGCTAAACGTGCTGAGGTGGTATAGTAAAAAATGATTCAAGTAAAAGCCTGGTAGCGGTGTGATGTCACGCCGCATAATACGTCGGCAGATTGAACTGGTGTACATTTTATTCTCTCTACGGTGGAATGTGGAATTTACTTTGCGGAGCCGGACACTATCCTGGTGTTCATGATCTTCTCAGGATTATTCAAGGGAGGAATCCGCCGTGCAATGCCGAACATTATGCGCGCCAGACTAATCGTCATTGAAGCCTGGTTCAGGGCTACCGAGGAGTCTCGACTAGGGGTGTCCGGACAGCCGGACTATCATCGTCCGCCGGACTCCAAGACTACGAAGATACAAGATTGAAGACTCTGTCCCTTGTCCGGATGGGACTTTCCTTGGCATGGAAGGCAAGCTTGGCGATATGGATATGTAGATCTCCTACCATTGTAACCGACTCTGTGTAACACTAGCCCTCTCCGGTGTCTATATAAACCGGAGAGCTTTAGTCCGTAGGACACAACATACATTACAGCAATCATACCATAGGCTAGCTTCTAGGGTTTAGCCTCCTTGATCTCGTGGTAGATCCACTCTTGTACTTCCCATATCATCAATATTAATCAAGCAGACGAGGGTTTTACCTCCATCGAGAGGGCCCGAACCTGGGTAAAAACATCGTGTCCCTCGTTCCTGTTACCATCCGCCTAGACGCACAGTTCAGGACCCCCTACCCGAGATCCGCCGGTTTTGACACCGACAGTCGGCGACATCGCCTCAGGCTCCGGTGTCCCCGGATCTCTATGATGCTCTACCTACTCCTCGGCCACACGTGGAGCAGCATGTGCTGGCCTTGTATCCGGTGCTTCGCACCACTAGGACCTGCTTATCTTAGTCGTATGATGGTTGTAATGCTGCTCACTACTTATTCTGTCAGTGTATCGCTCTGCATCAGGAACTGCCAGCCTTGGCTTTTGGGTATCTGTCCCCATGTAAGGTGTCAACTTATCTTTCCATTATGAAGAACGAGACGTTCTCTATCGTATCCTGGAATGTGCATGGTTTAGGTGACAATGATAAGTGCGCTAATGTGTTTTTCGAAATAAAACAACTGAAGCCCTCGATCGCTCTGTTACAAGAAACAAAACTAAAAAAACCTAACTCCATTAAACTACGATCCATCTTGCCACGTTTCCTCGACTCCAATAACCACCTAGACGCGATCGGATCTGCCGGTGGAATCTTATCTGCAACTAACTCCCGTTGTTTCTCGCTCCTTAACTGTCAACACAAATGCTTCACTACCACCCTAACTATGTCATGCCTTGCCTCGCCGCACCATATCTTCGTTACCAATGTATACGCACCCTCTCAACGAGCACTAAAACTTGAATTCCTAGATGAACTTAAGCAAATTGAGCCACCAACCACATCCCCCTGGCTCCTCATTGGTGACTTTAACCTCACAAGATTTCCTAATGAGCGGAATAACAACAATTTCAGGCGATCGGAAGCGGATGCCTTCAATGACACAATTGATCACCTTGCCCTATTAGAAATACCGCTCTTGGACAGACAATTCACCTGGTCAAACAAACGACTATCACCCACGCTGATTCGCTTAGATAGAGTTCTCATTAACCTTCCTTGGGATGCTCTATTTCCAAACACACACCTAACCTCTCTAACCAGATTTGTCTCCGATCATGTTCCTCTCCTAGTTACAATATCCACTGCAGTCCCTTCTTCACGCCTTTTTAGATTTGAACGTTACTGGACCTCATTCCAGGCCTGTACCAATACTGTACGGGCCTGTTGGCAGCCCAACGGACTCGGCCCGCACACTGATCCAGCCGCCACCCTCGCCCATAGTATCAAAAAACAAGATCGGCCCTGAAATCATGGGCCAAGACGCTGCGGCCCATCTGCCAACAGGAAAACAACTGCAAAATCGCTATCCAAGCCCTCGACCTAAACGAAGAATTCGCTCCTCTATCTCCCCTCGAGCAAAAGCTAAGGCTAGTCCTATCTAACGTGCTACAATGTGCTGTCAAGCAAAAGATCGCTTTTTGGAAGCAAAGGGGGAAGATTAGAGTCGCCATTGATGGTGATGAGAACTCTAGGTTCTTCCACGCCTCGGCAACTCAGCGCCTCGTTCAAATAAAATCCCCATGCTTATCCATAACTCATCCGAAGTTTTCCTACACGAACAGAAAGCCGATATCCTAAAAAACTTTTTCCAACAACTCATCGGAACTGACAAACAAGACACTTGGAACTTCAGTTTACAACAACTATACCCCTCTACCCTCCCACAACTCTCCGATCTTACACAACCTTTCACACAAGACGAAATCCACCAGGCTTTCCTTAACATGAACACAAATGCAAGCCCCGGACCAGACGGCTTTGGACCTATCTTCTTCAGAAAATACTGGCACGACATCAAACACTCAATACTACCATTCTTCTCTGCCTTCCACGAACAAACGGCTTCTCTTGAACGTTTTAACCGAGCCTTCATGGTTCTCCTTCCGAAAACCCTGGCGCCAACGTCTCCCGATGCCTTTCGACCAATCTCCCTTCAAAACTGCACCCCAAAGTCAGTCGCCAAAGTCCTCACTAACAAAGTCAAGCCTCTAATCCCTCTGCTCATCCACTATGATCAAACAGGGTTTCTTCATGGACGCAATATCGCTGAGAACTTTGTTTATGCAGCCGATATCCTCATTACCTGCCACACACGTAAAGCTCCGACCATGGTATTCAAATTGGATTTCAGAAAAGCTTTTGATTCCATCTGCTTGTCAGCCCTCCTTCAGATCCTACAAGTTCGAGGTTTCCTCCCATTATTCTGCTCATGGGTTCACGAAATTCTATCTACTAGCAAAACGGCTGTTCTCCTAAATGGCATTCCAGGGCCATGGATACAATGCCGATGCAGCTTACGACAAGGAGACCCATTCTCGCCATATCTGTTCATCATTGTTGCCGATGTTCTCCAAAGACTGATTGCAAACGCATTCAAGCAAAATGTTCTTTGCCACCCACTACGTCCAAACGAACCGCCAGTGACGCTGCAATATGCGGACGATACTCTCATCATCGCTGCGGCCAATGATACAGCTTCCCTAATCCTAAAACAAACGCTACACGATTTCTCACTTGCAACAGGCTTGCTTATCAACTTCCAAAAAACAGCACTCCTCACCATCGCCACTGAACCATCATTAAAAAACAAAATCACCACGGCCACCGGATGCTCACTAGCCACCTTTCCTCTAATATACCTAGGCCTTCCACTCTCCCCCACTAAACTACCGCTCACAGCTTTCGACCCAATCATTGACAGCTTTCGAAAGTTCCTCTTTGGCTGGGTGGCGCGTCTACTCTCGCGAGGGGCTCGTCTAACTCTGCTCACTGCAGTTCTAGACTCACTGACAGTGTACTTCATGTCAGTATTCCGCCTCCCCAAGTCCATCTTAACCAAACTTGATGCAATTCGTAGGGCGTTCTTCTGGTCTAATGAACCTACTTGCACAGGGCAAGCTGTTTAGTCGCGTGGAAAAATGTTTGCAAACCGAAAAATTATGGTGGTCTAGGTATTAAAAATCTTGAGATTCAGAACCGCTGCTTGCTTATGAAATTCTCCTTCAAACTTTTACAGAACCCCAATGTTCCCTGGACACTGTGGTACCACCACCAACACCCTCTTGGCATCGCAGCAAAACCTGCAAGGCCCTCCTTCCTCTGGAAAACTATCAACAACCACTTGCCAATGCTCATCGACCACTCTTTTGTCATCACCGATAATGGTCTCGCTACTTTCTTTTGGCTAGACACATGGCTCATTCAGTCTCCTCTCCATAAAGTTTTCCCTAACCTCCACTCACACTCCTTGGATGACAAGGTTCTAGTGGCTACGATATGGCAAAATGGCTTATTAACGAACCAGCGGAACCGTCTATCTAACGCTGCTGCTCGCGAGCTGGATTGCGTTCTGTTGCTGTTGCAGGATTTTCAGCAGGTACCTAGATCGGACGAGCGGTCCCTCTCCCATGGGCTGCCATTCTCTGCAAGAAATGCCTACTACTCCATTCTGGCTGAAGACGCTACTGACGATCACCACCAATTCATCTGGGGCTCCATGGTGCCAATCAAGGTCAAGATCTTCGCTTGGCTTCTCCTCCGCGACCGTCTGAACACCAACGCCAACATGCTACACAAGCACATTGCACAATCAGCTGCTTGCCCACGGTGCCAAGACCCACACGAGGATGCTCTTCATCTCATCTCCAACTGCTCCTATGCAACACAGGTCTGGTCTGCCTTGGGACTGCCATCTCCAACCTCTCTGGATGAGCTGCAACAACACCCTTCGATCCATGGTCTCAACCCAAACATCTGGCCCTCAGTCACCCTGACGGTGCCATGGAAAATATGGGACTCGAGGAATGCATTGGTCTTCAGAAACGAGGATCACTCCCACCGCACCACAATTCGTAACATAGTAGCTGATTTCTCCCTCTGGGTCTTCCGGTTTAGAAACAAAGAAGACAATGCTTCGGCTAAGCTAAGGCTGAATTTCCTCTCTGCCTCTATTCATTAATTGTTGTTGCTGTAATATGAACCTAAGCTGTAATTCCTCAATCCTCTTTTGAGTGGTAATATATTCAGGTGGGGAAGCTCTCCCCCCGGTGACCGTTCAAAAAAAAAGTTTAGCCGTGCCAAATTCTGAACATGCACGTTAATACCAGGCAGTTTGCATGTGGTGGGCATACAAAAAGTATGGAATGAATCCAAATCAAATTAGACAAAGCACTCTAAATCATCCGAGAAAAAAATATGGCAACAATGGGTCGATGGTAGAAACTGGAGGGGTTGTCTCTAAACAAAATGCAGAACTGTAGACAAATAATAGATGCACTGAAACCCTACAAAAATCGAGCCACTTCAACATCATTATATATCATTGCAATGAACTACCTTTTGCTTTATTAACACACACCCTTTGTTTAGTTCTATTTTCAAAAAGAGAAAGAAGACAATATTTGAATCAGTAAAAAAATCCACCTTTAAAAATGAGAGGAAAAAAAACAAAAAATAAATACACATGATTCTTTTTTAACTGAACATACAAACACCTGCCCTAGAAGTTTGAGATCGTGCCCGGCCGTTTTGGAGTCTATTCAAAAGCTCCTTCAGCGCCTAGGGATTCACGCCAGACTGCAGTTGGATCATCCATGTGTTACCAAGAACCCACATGTAAACCCACAGACGAACTATGGGATGCCGTTTTGATGTTTGGGTTGCACTGAAATTTTGGCTCACATGAAATTTAAAGAACTGTTGAGATTGGGTGAGCACGAACGCTCGAATCAACCGTTTCTACTCAGCCAGGCTCCAGCGAGACGCATGTGGCCCTTGCCTGCACGCCTTGGAGAGCGCGGGAGATGAGGCAAGGCGGCCATTACTCCCCACTCTCTCCCCTCACCGACCCAAAAACCCCCATTCACACACCTCTCTTGCCACTCCTTCACCGTTGGCCACCGCAGCTACACTACCCCGCCACCCGACTCTTTGCCCCGCCAGCGGCAGTAGTCACAACCAATGGGTTGCCTCTATCACGAAGGTGGACCTCACCCCCTCTAAGTTGGCGAGGATGCTGAAGGCCCCTTTCCCCATCTGCACTAAGCCGCCGACGGCGGCAAGGACTGCGTTGACCTGTAGTTCAGCTATTGCGTCGTGGACTACAATGAACGCAAAAGGGCAGGGAGATTGGCTGTGTTCCCGTGACCCTGGAGGAACCCTAGCCGCAACCGAAGCTCCTTTCCTCGCTTCCTACTCCTCCCGCGGTTGCCGGAGGGTGTCGCCAGGCAAAGCACGCGGGGCACTGGCGCCGACTGAGACGAATCTCCTCCTCTCGCTAAGGTGGCGCAGTGCGGGGACCTCCACTGGCGGTGGGGGCTTGTGAGCAGCCTGGGGTGCTAGGAGGCGGCGCCAGTGACAAGGTAGCATGGGCGGTTGTGTTTCGGGTCAGTCGCATCGAACTTGGGGAGGTCCTTGCCCAGATCTGGCTCCCTTTCAGTGGCGGCTCACTCGCACTACATGTGCTCCCTATGACCTCGTCCGAAGGATGATGATGGGGCGGAGATGTTGCGTGGTTTGTGTGGTTGTACGGACAGCAAGGTGGAGCAGGTGCGCTCAGATCTAGCTTTCCACTGTGGCAGTAGCTCGCTTGGGTGGCAGTTTCCATGGCCACGGTCGGGTTGTCAGGAGTGGATGCTAGTGGCGGGTAGGATGAGGTGGTGGCAGAGATGTGTAGATGGCAGTGGGGGTTTGGGTGTTGGTGGCAACCTAAGAAAATCTAACTCCATATATGCGGGTGCTCGAGGTGAGCGGCCGTCTCTTTGGAGCTTCCTGCTAGGCCTAGAGGGACGCTCGTCGTGAATGGAAGGAGGTTAGGGAGTTCTCGTGCTGCCAGAGTTGAGGTTCGACATTCATGGAGACGACCGGGATGGGGATGCTTTAGGCAAAAACATTGTGCCGACCTCGTCGACAACGATGACGGCGACGATTTTCGGCGTTGTTTCCCTTCTTGAAGGAAATGATTGTATCTTAGTGAGCATCTATGCTAATGATCTATTGATAACTAGAGTAGTTGAGGAGGAGATTGTTACATTCAACCTAATAATAAAGGAGCTATTCAAGCTGGGTGATCTAGGGCTCCTAAGTTACTACCTTGGAATCAAGGTACAACAAAAGCCAGGGGGGATCACAATATGCGATGAGGCATATGTAAGAGAGGTATGGTAGCACTTGCAATCCAACTCATCTTCTAATGGAGCCTTGTCTTAAACTAAGCAAGAAGAATGAAGCACCCATGGTTTATTCAATGGGGTATGAAGGTGCGCTCGAAATATTGAGGTATGTCACAAATACAAGACCTGACTTGATCTATTCTGTTGGCATAGTGAGTCGCTTCATGAAAGCATCCATGATGGAACATTGGTCAGTAGTGAAAAATATACACATGTACATCAAAGAGACAATAAACTTCAGTTGTGTCTATTTGAGAGAGAAAAAGAAGTAGATCGTGGAGCTACTTGGCCATATTGATAGCAATATGATTGGAGATATTGATGACCGTAAAAGTACCTGGGGCGTGGGATATTTCCTTGGAAGAAAGAAAAGCAGAAACGTGGCCGCATTATCCTCCAGTGAAGCATAGTATACTGCAGCTACAACTAGGATGTCAAGGCGTATTGGCGCCGCCTCTCACAGCGCCGCTCTTCTTCTTCTCGCCAACTCTTTCAGCTCACGGAATAGAGTCAAGAACAAGGAAGAACACAAGTATTTTGGTGGCCGGCTGCCTCACACAACCGTCCCTTTTCTTCTTTTGTTTTCATCGCACGGCATCATCGGCATCTCACCATGCTCGCCGCATCGCACCTTCTTCACGCGCTCAACCGAAGTTTCGACGACTAGCTACTCCTAGACCATCTAAGTTACATGCATAAAAACACAAACTAAAATGCTGATACAATAATATCAAGATTAATTCTAACAAGGCGTGTGCCTAGGAAGGCGCTCGGGTGACCTCACAGCTAAGGAAGCAGAACGAATGATGCTAAAAGTTGACGATAAGTCTACAATCTTTTCGTGGAAGAATAAAGTGTGTCATGATAGAAGCAAGCACATCGATACGAACTATTGCAACCTAAGGGAGTGTGTGTGGAAGAAAGTAAGATTGACATCAACTATGTTTGCATTCGCTATCAGTTTGCAGATATCCTAAATAAATCTTTGGGACGATAGAAATTCTCCAAGATGCGGCGAAGTCCAAGCTGTGACGTGAGGACATCATGTTTATTGGGGGTGATTGTTGAAAATAAAGCATGATTGTCTTGTCCGGCTTGGAATGTATAATCACCGAGTAGTATAGTGTTAGATTAGCTCTAAATTGCCATATATCCAGCGATTTTCCAGTTTTGTACGTTGTGCCACCGACCGAATCTCATCGTATATGTCTGCGTCACCGCTCGACTGGCTAGAAGGCACCGATTGCAGTTAACTTGTACGTGTGCATCGCTGGAAAGTACTCAGCAGTTGTGTCGTCAAGGTCGGGACTATGTTACCAATCCGTATTTAATTCGCCTCGGGGTTCAAACTGGCGCAGGAGCAATTATACTCTCGTGCAATTAAACCCCACCCTATGAATCGACGAGTCTCACAGGCGTTCGTGTTGTCATCGGGGAGCCAAACCGCCCGCCGCACGTGTTGATTGCTTGGAATCGATTGGAGAGGGCGCCTCGCCTCAATTCCCATAATATAAAAGGATGGGGATCAAGGACGGCCCCTCCACGTTCTTCTTCCTCCTCCATCTTGACTGTCTCGTAGCTGCACAAGCCTCCGAGTCCTCTGAGCAAGCGAGCCCTTTCTTGCATTGTCTTCACCGTAGCCCTTCCTCCTTCGTCGCCATGTCGCACGAGGTCAACTGCTAAGAATGGGAGTAGATGCGGGCCAACCTTGCCGCTAAGGATGCTGAGATCAGCGAACTCCGCGGCGTCCTCAGTGGCACTTCTCTCCGCCTAGAGAGCGAAACCACGAAACTCCAAGGCTGCGTGGAATTGGAGCAGATCCCTGTCATGACACAAGTAGAAAAAGGGCCTATTGTCCTGGTTCATAAGGGCCTTTAGTCCCGGTTCATAAGGGTCATTACTTAAGCCTCCCCCTTTAGTCTCGGTTCTTACACGAACCGGGACTATAGGCCGTCCACGTGGCCGCTGCCTGGAGGTCCACCTTTAGTCCCGATTGGTAACACCAACCGGTACTAAAGGAAATTTTATGATTTTTGTTTGAATTTCAAATTTCTGAATTATTTTAACCTCTAATCTCTAATCACCCCTCATCACTGCTCAATTTAACCTCTAATCTCTAATCACCCCTCATCATTCCAAATCATCTAACTTCCCGGACGGTCACCCATCCTCTCAATACTCCAGCCTGAGCCAGCTTAACTTCCGGGTTCTATTCTTCCTCGTTTCCAAGTGTGCACTTGTTGTTTTCCTGAAAATAGTAAGAGGCCAATCCTATTAACCCTTAGGAATTTAGCTTGAACATGAAGTCGCACATTTCACTGTTTGAGTTTGAAACTATTGTTCTAAACAATAATAATTATTTAGTAACACTAATATTTCTTGAATAAGTAGTTTGACCATAGTTTGACCACAGTTTGACCAGATTTGACCAAAATTTAAAAAAACTAATATAATTATTTAGTAACAGTAATATTTCTTGAATAAGTAGTTTGACCATAGTTTGAACATAGTTTGACCATAATTTGACCAGATTTTACCAAAATTCAAAAAAACTGAAATAATTATTTAGTAACACTAATATTCTTAAATAATTATTTAGTAACACTAATACTTCTTGAATAAGTAGTTTGACCATAGTTTGACCAGATTTAATAAAAAATAAAAAAACTGAAATTTGAGCATAACTTTTTTTCCTTTTGGAATTTGAGGATTCTAAAAATTTGCAAACAGGCCGTAGGCGGTCAAAACCGGATGCGGATTTTCGTGCTGAATTTTTTGATATATTAAACGTTTTTTCCGACATCGTATGCAAAAGTTGTAGCCGTTTTACATTTTCCCTACACTTTTTGCAAAACATGTCCAAATTTAAGTTTTTAAATTTTCCTAACTAGTAGATGTAGTAATATAACTACATCTCGAAGAATTTTATTTTTTGAATTTTTTATTATTTTCTTTTGTATTTTTCAAAACTGAAATGGTGATACGGGGGGGGTAGAGTTTGAAAATGGGACCATTAGTACCGATTCGTGGCACGAACCGGTACTAAAGGTCTTAACACCATTAGTACCGGTTCGTGCCACGAACCGGTACTAATGGGCATCGCACCCTTTAGTACCGGTTCGTGGCACCAACCGGGACTAAAGGTCGCATTTGAACCGGGAGCAATGCCTGTACGGTGCCCTCGCCGCTCGAACCGGGACTAATGCTCACATTAGTCCCGGTTCGTAATGCAATCGGGATTAATGCTCTTTTCTGGCCGAATGAAGGCCCTGTTTTCTACTAGTGTGAAGCAGGGTGGATCTTCGCTAACCTCCACGCTAAGCACTATAGGAGCATGGTGTCGCTGCAAGACATGTACCTCTGCCGATTGTCTGCACGGCAACACCCATCTAAGAACTTTTTATTTACTTCTACGTACTTTTCCAAGTGCCATGTTCCAAATACTCGGCAAACTACTTCCCACCTTATCTCTTTATCACCTTCTGCCCTCTGTTTCCCGTCCTTTTCCCAAATATTTGGGCACTTTATTCCGCTCGGTTTCTACTGTATTCCCTTTACCTCCCCTTATCCCTCTCTCTCACTACCTCCCCTTATCTCTCTCTCTCTCTCTCTCTCTCTCTCTCTCTCTCTCTCTCTCTCTCTCTCTCTCTCTCTCTCTCTCTCTCTCTCCCCCTCTCTCTCTCCTTCCAAACTTTTCCAGTCCTTGTTCCACCTCCACATTGTGAGCTTGAAAATAGTTTGTTGTCAAAGTTGTGATCGCTTGAGCCATTGTGGTTGGTCTCTGAACAATTTTAGCCTAGAGCGCATGTCTACCTTCCCACTGGACATACCAACGTGTAGTAATTATTAGCTCGCACAAACCACGACAACGAGTAAAGGCACTTGCCCCCGGGGAGTGTGCATCACTATTGAGATGGTAACCGGTGATGATCCATTTTGCATGCTTTTCACTGCCATGAAGTTCCAACTCATGAGCGAGCCGGTCACCACTAGCAGCTACTTACTAGTGCCAAGTCACCATTGACAAGTGCCTAGCTCTCTATTGAAGTGCAAACGGCGTTCATAACTATTGAGCCTTCCAATGTCCATGTAGTATCCTATTCCATGGCAAACTAATTGTAGAAGCCTATGTCCATCCTTGATTAACCAAGAAAATTTTGATGCTCATTCCCATGCGCGGCCTTGCATGTGATCCTCACTCGGGTTGATTTCTTATGTGTTGACTGACATGCTCCTCCTGCTTAGTTAGTCTTTAATATCGAGCATGTTACCTCACCTATCATTGTCATGTTGACTACACATATGCAGTTTTAATCTAATGACTACTGTAAATATTACTTATGACATCATTGTGCTAATATTTTAGGTGAGTCATTAAACCTTAGGTGGGTTTCTAGGTTAATTTGAAATAGAACCATTCTCTAGATTTCTGAATTTTGAGCATTGCTCTCTAACAGAGGTTAGATTTTCCATTTGATATCCCACTAGCATAATGGATGAAGGAGTATGCACATGAAAAAAGTTGGAGGTGGCCCTAGCATCATCCCTACGAACGCAAGTCGAATGGTGACCCGGCCACAGGAAGACATCCACCTCACCCTGTGATACCTCTGGTGATCTGTGTAGACGACATCTAGAAGGACATACACCCTCAACTCGTCCTTGGCGCTTTCCCTGGGGATTACTACCACTTGGATACCCACAAAGTATGACCCCCACTAGTAGAAAAACACCTAATAGTCCCGGTTCGTAAGGGCCTTTAGTCCCGGTTCATGAACCGGGACTAATGGGTCGTTACTAATACCTCCACCCATTAGTCCCGGTTCAAACACGAACCGGGACAGATGTGCTCCACGTAGACGGTCCGCCGAGCCCAGTCAGGGGGACCTTTGGTCCCGGTTGGTGGCACCAACCTGGACCAAAAGTCCATGTTTTTTTTGAAAATTGGCTGCTTTAGGGGTTTTGGGGGTTATTTTTAGGTTTTTATTATAGCTAGCTAATAGAGGGAAGTGTCCTCTCTTATATCTTCGTCCTTGGTTTACCCGCTGATATAATAACTCATGCATGTTCGCATCATACATCATCATATATAATAACAAGTCCTACTAATCATGCATCATCATACAACTTCTACCCGTTATTAATAATAAGTCATACGATCATCATCCTCATAGTCATCGAACCCAAACCTACATAATTGTTCTTAGCACATATCATCAGTATAAGGTAGGACCTAAACACCCTTAAGGTAAAATAGCATAAAACAATATAGACCCTGACACTCCATTATGAAGAATGGTGATCATCCTGTCTCCAATTCTTGCCCTTCGCTGCTTTTTGCTTCCAAGAAGCTCCTTACGATTGTCCATACATTTTTTCCATTCTTTGATTGTCATGTCTCCACTTCTTTTAGAAACCCGGTATGGACAGTTGAGATTCGTAGGAAGACTTGATTGTATGTTCAAAACATAAAGGGTGTTGTGCGTATACATCAGATGAGGCACACAATCATTCGGGATTATCTGTTGAAAAACATAGTAATAACTTCATAGTTAGCAATGATGTACTAGTTTTAGAAGTGTGCAAAAAGATACATAGATGTCGTAATAGTAAAAAATCTTACCAGGGTATCTCCATGGTAGTTACCGTAGTTCAACACGTGCACTAGTGGCACGTATTGACCATAATGTTGAGGAGTTTGACTGTAGATATTGTAATTCTCAAGATCAGTACAAAATGCGACCAGATGATTTTTCTCCTGATAAGTTAATTCGGAGCCTTTGGTGTAGTAGGTTCTGTCTACCATCTTCCACACATTCTTTGAAGAATGAAAATAAGCTGTCAATGGAAATAAGTTGTCAACTATTTTGAAATAAACAATATAAATTACTTAATAACTATGTTAAGCTCACATGGGGGAAGAATTGGAGGTGTATCCACAAGGACCCAAATCGAAGGTCTCTCTTGCTCGATTGTAGGATCACCAAGATCCATGGTGACAAGCATACCCTCATCAAGACCTTACATCTTGCAAAGTGCTTCCCAATTTTTGCAACCAAAATGGATTACACTCTGAGCATTGTACAGCTTTACTTAAAAATCCACACCATGATGGGTACTTAGGATAATTTTTCTGGTTTTGAAACTTTCATGGTCTTCAAAACCCATCCTCTCCAAGACATAGCGTCTTGCAAAGCATGGGATAAGCTAGTCGAATTGGAAAAGATGAAAAATACACGTTAAAATAGTTGAAGTCGTGCTTAATTACGAAAAAAACTATTTTCGTCATTGCGTACCATATGAACATCGCAGGTCTCCTCGAGCTTAATGCTGAAGCGCCGATCTTCGTCCAACTCAATGAACCTGTCGCAGATACATCGGTCGTCGTGGCACCAGTCACACTCCCCCGGGCGGTTTTCGTCGTCCGATGAGTACGACATTTCCGGCCTATGTTCATAATTCAAATATTAAACTAGATCATTATTATTAATCACGGGTTGACTATCGGTGATGTACGTAGCTCCTCCTTTCATTCCAGAGTGCATTATTATACCAAATTGTCTAGCACATGGGAATGAAGGAGAACTTATCCAATATGAGCATTCAATAAGCAAAACCAAATCATGAAATAAGCAAAGCCAAATCATAAAATAAAGTAGTATTCAAATTAGCATGCATTCAATAATTATAAGCAAAAGTACATCATCTCTTGGTGTCCGTACATCGTCGAATATTATCACTAATACAACTAGAACCGTGGCGCCCGACGGTATCGGCGCGGTGGTGGACACCCAAAGATAAGGAACCATCACGGGATCATAGCTCGGTGAGATCCTCGAAGAACACGCCGGTATTGTCGAACCCGCCTCCAACGCAACCATGTAGCGACGGACGTGCTCGTCCACCTTGCCGACACGGTGACGTACCACCTCCATGGTGTCCAGGAAGCCTCGACTCACATCGGCTCTTTTTATTTTTAATGACTTATTACCACACAGAAATAAATAGAAAAAATAAATATAGCAGAAAAGAAAAAACTATATAAAAACTACTCGAAATAAATAGAAGAAAAAATAGTTGTGATTAACTTTACTAAAATCTTTTTATTTTTAATGACTTATTACAACTCGAAATAAATAGAAAAAATAAATATAGTAGAAAGGAAAAAACTATATAAAAACTACTCAGAAATAAATAGAAGAAAAAATAGTTGTGATTAACTTTACTAAAATCTTTTTATTTTTAATGACTTATTACAACTCGAAATAAATAGAAAAAATAAATATAGGAGAAAAGAAAAAAATATAAAAACTACTCGAAATAAATAGAAGAAAAAATAGTTGTGATTAACTTTACTAAAATCTTTTTTATTTTTAATGACTTATTACAACTCACAAATAAATAGAAAAAAATAAATATAGCAGAAAAGAAAGAAAACTATATAAAAAAACTACTCAGAAATGAGCATAGATGCGCTTATAGAGAAAATTCAACCTAAATTCATAATAAATTTCTACTAACTTCAGAGAAATTCAGTATGAATTTAGGTCAAATTTCCTGTATAAGGGCATCTATTTTCATTTCGAGAGGAGCTCAATAAGGCAGAGAGGGAGGGGTTTATAAACCGGTGTGAGCCCCCTTCGGTTGGCGCGGTGGGACTAAACTCTGGCCGCAACAAGGACCAACACTTTAGTCCCGGTTGGTGGTATGAACTGGGGCCAATGGTGGTGGGCCAGGAGCAAGGCACATTAGTCCCGGTTTGTCCCAGCAACCGGGACCAAAACGTCTAGACGAACCGGGACCAATGGCCCACGTGGCCCGGCCGGCCCCCAGGGCTCACGAACCGGGTCCAGTGCCCCCATTGGTCCCGGTTCTGGATTGAACCGGGACTAATGGGCTGACCCGTCCTGGACCAATGCTCCCTTTTCTACTAGTGCCCCTCCTCTTTTGTTTGCGTTTTTTACATAAATGTATACATATGGATAGCTTACTTTTCTTCTACATACTTTGTAGTTGCAATGATGACGCATACATGTCAACTATGGGTGTTGGCTCCAACAATTCTCATTGGTCTCAAAACAATGAAGTGAATGAATATGATCATGAATGGGAGGTGGACGAGGATGGTGAGCAGTGGTGTATTCAGGCCCCAGGCAAGGAGGGACATGGCCTGGGGCGTATGACTAAAGTCTTTTGTTGACTGTAGCAGGATAGTTACTATAGCTACTGTAGCACATGCTGTTAGCCTGGGGCGTGGCTCGGTCCTGCCTATGCTACTGATGGCAAGGGTATCATCGATGCATCAAAAGGAAGAGTGAACAACTACACGATGACAAAGACATCTTGCTATGCAATACATGGTTGCATGTGTATGGATACCAACGTTGGACGGGATCAAAGTAGAGATGCATATTGCAACCGGATGAAGGAGCACTTTGATTTACACAACAAAAGTGGAATTGGCCGCACGAATAGATCTCTTCGCTCCCTGTGGTCGATAATCAACAAAGATTGTCAAATGTGGGTGGCGACACTTAAGGTGGTTGACACGATAAACCCAAGTGACACTAATGATAGAGATAGGGTAAGTGTCATTTCTTTATGTTCCTTCCATGTTCATGCTTCTTTTTTGGTGTTTCAAGTGCTAACTTGTTTGTTTGTTTGTAGCTCACTATTGCAGAAAACTTATTTCAAGGAGAAGAGAAGAAGACCAAGAAAGGGAGACCATTTGTGCTGGCCCATTGCTACAATGTGTTGAAGGATGAAGAAAAATGGAAGCCCCATGATGACCAAGAGGAGAGCAAGAAAAGTAAGGACAAAGAGAAATTTTGTCTATCTAGTCTTCTCCTAGTATTCTCCCTCGATGTAATCTCTTCTTCTCCTTCTCTTTTACAATTTATGGAAGTCCTAGTGACCTCCCAAACTTGTAAGTCATGACAATGATTCAATATATACATGCCGCCCGAGATCAAATGGTTTGACGCTTCCTTACACCAACAGCTAGGAAACACCCATCATTCGTGTTGCTACTGCTCTCTCGATACCTATCACTTAGGCTGTTGTGATAGCGAGCAAGAAATTAAAAGAGAAGACAACAAATCTAGCATCACTAGTTCTTCCAAAGCTAGGAAATTGATATCAAATAGACATCAGGACGGGAAGGAATGGCTTATAAGTACGTAGGTGATAGTCAAGCTTGAATTTTTTTTTGTAATAAAGGTGATGAGTTTGATGTTGTGAAGATCGTATTGATCATGTACGATATTAAATGTGGAGAGTTATTGCACATGTTTTGCCAATGGCTTGGAAAATATAGAGCTGCTTATTCATGGTTTATTTCTACATAGGCCAAGAAACTTCTTTTTCTAGAACGATCATCATGTGAGCATTGATTCTTTATCTAATGGCACTTGAGCAGTTGCATAGACCACTAGTAGAAAAGGGGGCATCAGTCCCGGTTTGTAAGGGTCTATAGTCCCGGTTCTTGAACCGGGACTAAAGGGTCGTTACTAATGCCTCCCCCCTTTAGTCCCGGTTCAAACTGGAACCGGGACTAAAGGTCGCGGCCACGTGGAGCTCCACCTTTAGTCCCGGTTGGTAACACCAACACGGACTAAAGGAAATTTTATGATTTTTCTTTTTTGAAATTTTTTTATTTTTTTTTAATTTTTTTTATTTTAAAATTTCTGAATTATTTTAACCTCTAATCTCTAATCATCACTCCTCATCACTGCTCAATTTATCCTCTAATCTCTAATCACCCCTCATCATTCCTAATCATCTAACTTCCCGAACGGTCACCCATCCTCCCACTCCCCCAGCCTGAGCACGCTTAACTTCCGGGTTCTATTCTCCCTCGTTTCCAAGTCTGCACTTGTTGTTTTCCTGACAATAGTAAGATGTCAATCGTATTAACGCTCAGTAATTTTGCGTGAGCATGAAGTGACACATTTCACTGTTTGAGTTTGAAACTATTTTTTTAAAAACAATAATTATTTAGTAACACTAATATTCTAGAATAATTAGTTATACCATTGTTTGACCACAGTTTGACCACACAGTTTGAATTTTTTCGATTGTTTCCACTCTAGATCTTAAAAGCGCCGTAACTTTTTTTCTATTAGGTTTTTGAGGATTTTAAAAATGTTTAACGAGGTTCGCCTCGAGCTTAATTACGAAAAAAAACTATTATCGTCATTGCGTACCGTATAAACATCGCACGTCTCCTCGAGCTTAATCTTTGAAGTCGATCTTCGTCCATTTCGATGAATCATCGCGAGATACCTCGATCGTCGTGGCACGGTCGCACTCCCGGCGGTTTTCGCGTCCGATGAGTACGACATTTTCGGCCTATGTTCATAATTTAAATATTAAACTAGATCATTATTATTAATCACGGGTTGACTATTGGTGATGTACGTAGTCCTCCTTTCTAGCACACGGGAATGAAGGAGAACTTATCCAATATGAGCATTCTATAAGCAAAACCAAATCATAAAATAAGCAAAAACAAATCATAAAATAAAGTAGTATTCAAATTAGCATGCATTCAATAATTATAAGCAAAAGTACATCATCTCTTGGTGTGTGTACATCGTCGAATATTATCACTAATACAACTAGAACCGTAGCGCCCGACGGGTATCGACGGCGGTGGACACTAAAGATAAGGAACCATCACGGGATCATAGCTCCGGTGAGATCCTCAAGAACTCCGCGGTATTGTCGAACCGCCCTCCAATGCAACCATGTAGCGACGGACGTGTTTCGTCCTCCTCACGACACGATGGCGTACCACCTCCGCGGTGTCCGGAAGCCTCAAGAAAATCATCGCCCACGCAATCTCCACCAAACAAGGATCGGGTCGACAACGGGCTGCCTCCTCATCAACCTCGCCCCGGAAGATAGCACCTCCCAATACCGGCCAGTGAGCCTGGGTCCGAACATGGCCCCGATCAAGCGAGGCCTCCACCGCCAGTCGGCGGCAGCGATGATGCGGGATAGGCATCGCCGACGTCGATACGGGAACTACTTCTATATATAGTTAAAAAACTTTTCGAGTAGATGATTTTTCATATAAAAAATTTTTTCATCCGAGTTAGTATGCAAAAGTTATGCCCATTTTACTAAATTCTAGAGAGATTTTGCAAATAAAGTCAAAATTTGCATTTGCAAATTTTCCCAAAAACTAGACCACATATCACATGGGAAACTTATTTTCTTTTGTTTTTTTTGACATTTTCATCATTTTCTTTTATTTTTTTGAAAACTGAAAAGGCGATCCACGGGGGGTGGGGGGGTAGAGTTTGAAAATGGGACCTTTAGTACCGGTTCGTGCCATGAACCGGTACTAATGCCTCAAACCCTATTAGTACGGGTTCGTGGCACGAACCGGGACTAAAGGTCTAACCCTTTCGTCCCGGTTGGTGCCACGAACCGTTACTAATGGGCATCGCACCCTTTAGTCCCGGTTCGAGGCACCAACCGGGACTAAAAGGTCTAGAAGAACCGGGACAAATGGCCCACGTGGCCCGGCCGGCCCCTGGGCTCACGAACCGGGACTAATGCCCCCATTAGTCCCGGTTCTGGATTGAACCAGGACTAATGGGCTAACCCGACCTGGACCAAAGCCCTCTTTTCTACTAGTGGACTTGCGTGTAACTTGATTGCTTAAAATGACCATGTCTCAACTCCAAGTAAGAAATGTATCAATCTGATGATATTACTTTGGTTAGCTAGCATTGCTATGCAGTGAATTAAACTCATAGCTGGATTCAGAGACCGAAGAGATTCTCAATCAACTAAAAGACCAGAATAGATGATTCATATGGATTAGAAGACCAACCAAATCATGTTGAGTACTAGTACTTAACACCACAGCCTTGAGCGTCCTACATACATGAAAACCAGTTCTAAACTTACTCTGCACTTTCACTGTCCTAGGTAAAGATGAGTAAATTGCACAAAACCACCACTTTGAAGGCTAGATTTGCGAAAAACATCACAATACATTTTTTTTTTGCAAAAAAACACCACGTCTGCAAAAAACACTGGTCGGCGGATCGGTCACAGTTAAGTGCGTTTATGACTGGGCCCGCCAGTCAGGCTATCATGGCACCACTTAACCTCTCAAATATAACGGCGACGTTTGATAACGTTATCCTCATGTGGGGCCCTATGGGGTCTACCTGTCATCCAAAGAAAAAGAAGAAAAAAAATCTACCTCCTACTCGACCCCGTACAAGGTCCTGGTGCTAGAGACGCATCGCGCCACCGCCGCCCAACCTGCGTACGCCACCGGCCGGCGACCGCAGCAGCAGCTCCAACTCGGGTAGGAATCCCGCACCAGGACAGCGGTCGCGCTGCTCGGCTTCACCTACGCGTCCCTCGTCACCGGACGCGCCCCGCCCCGCTGCAACTCCCTCCGACCCCAACGGCAGGCCGGTGTTCCGTCGCACGGCTCCCTCCGACGCACGGTGTGCCGCGACTGCGACGAGGCAACCGATCGCCTAATCCCGAATCTCCAACCGTTCCTGCCTTCCCGGCGTGGCCACGCCGCCCGTCGACGACCATCTCCGCGTCCCGCTGCAGTCGGCCGGCCGAGAAGCTCGAGGTGGCTGCTCTCCAGCCGCCACCCCAAGCCTCCACGGCTTGTTGCGATGCAGGCTCCTTCCCCCAGACCCCGATGGAGCGCCTCCTCGCCGGCGACGAGACCCATGGGCGCGGCGCACTGCTGCTCTGCTCGCGTGCTTGCGCAGGCCAAATCCATGGAGCTGATTGCTTTTATGTTTTTGATTGAAGGGTGTCCATGTGAAATTGTAGGGGCTGGTTTGTAAAATGATGAAGACAGGAGTGTGACGCTGACAAGCGGGTCACATGTCTAGCAATCGATTTAATGTAACGGTGTGAGAACTTTGTGACACGTAAGCCTGACTGGCAGGCCCTGTCTGTCATAAACGCACTTAACCGAGGCAAAGCCTCCGATCAGTGTTTTTTGCAAAAAGATTACCGTGGACGTGATGTTTTCTGCAAAAAAAAATATTGTAGTGTTTTTCGCAAACCTAGGCTTCAAGGTGGTGGTTTTGTGCAATTTACTCGGTAAAGATAGTTCATTGCAGGAATAGTAAGTCAAAGGAACATAGATCCTCATGACTACCAACAAGAGTTCATATAGAAGGAAATCAAGCGGCAAAATTTTGCAGAGGAGAACGCTACTAACAATTTGTCACGATTGACAACCATCAGTAGTCCGAAAAAAGAGCAAAACGGCCCCACGTTATCACTTGTACTTGATACCTCCTCCATTCCAATGAATAAGAGGCACACACACCACGAAATTAAATTTTGACCATAAATCAGACCAACAAAATATGGATTATATGTGATAAAAACTATACCATTGAATTTGTACTGTAAAGAAGTTCAATGATATAACAAAGAAGTCACAAAGAAGTCACAAAAATATGCATTATTGATCTATTTTACTG
The DNA here is from genome assembly GCA_021437245.1 of Aegilops speltoides. Taxonomy (NCBI): domain Eukaryota; kingdom Viridiplantae; phylum Streptophyta; class Magnoliopsida; order Poales; family Poaceae; genus Aegilops; species Aegilops speltoides. The sequence continues at coordinate 502,149,954 of CM038147.1, forward strand.
TCAAAATTAGGGTTTGGGAAGCGTGTACGCCTCATTCAATGGAATGGAGGGAGTATCCATCTATTCTAGATCGTTATCTCAGGTTATTGTAGGTTCAAAACTTAAAATGAAGGTTTTGGAATATGACAAATGGATGGATTACATCAAGCTTCCCAACGCGGCGACAAGCTCGCGGAGGCCGAGTCTGTAGCTGGCTGTTGAAGTAGGCGGTTTGGAAGGAATCCAAGTCAAATCGGACAAGAGCGAGGAGGTAGAGTAGAAGGATGCACACTGAACATGTTTCTATATACACAGTGAATTTTCTTTTAATGTATAACTTTTTTGAACATATGATGAACATTTTTTCACACAAACTGAACATTTTTTGAAAGAATGTGTGCTTTTTAAATATATTTTGAACTTATTTTAGCATACGGTGACCATTTTTCTACAAAGTGAACTCTTTTTAATGTACGCTGAACTGATTTTAATGTATGTTGAACATTTTTTAAATACACATGAAACTTTATTTCCTTTTTAGAATGTTTCGCGTGTGTTTAATAAAGGAAGGAAAAAAACTGAAGAGAAAAACATCCAATTGTAATTTTTTCAAAAAAAGAGAAAAACAAACAAAAACCATAACAAGAAAGAAAATATCAGAAAAAACAACCAAAAAATCAGCAGGAACATACAAAAAATGTACAACAACACCAATGAACGAACGGAGCCGCTGGCCGCTGCCAACCTGGGCCAGGTCCTGGAAACGTGTTGACTATTTCTCGCTTTAAGCGAGATGGGAAGGATTGCTCGCTCAAGAGTCTATGTTAATCTGGCCGGCCCATTCTCGTACGCGCAGAGCAAAAGGAAAAGCACGCATAGAGAATGGAGCGCGCGGCGGGGATTCGAGCAGTGGTTTCAAACGGTTAGAGCAACTGCGTCAAGCCACTGGGCTAGCTTTCGGTTCCTGAAAGCAATATGGGAACTCTATTATAGACAAAAAGAGCTGGGTTTTCTCTTTTTTTGGTTTTCTTTGTTTTTGCTTCTATTGTTTTTTCATTGTTTATTCAATTTTATTATTTTCTTTTTTCCTTTGGTTTATTTTGTTACTTTTTTCGTTTTATTTTTTTAATTTTGTTTTTTCTTTGTTTCTTTTTGTTTTTCATTCTACATTCTTATATACATGATAATATTTTTTAAATACTTGTTCAACATTTTTAAATACTTGTTCAATATTTCTAAACACTTGCCCAACATTTCTATATACATGATCAACATTTTTTCAAATACTTGTTCACTATTTTCCTAATACTTATTCAACATTTTCCGAATACTTGTTCAATTTCTTTTTCAAATACTTGTTCAAATTTTTTTAATACTCGTTCAACATTTTTCAAATACTCGTTCAACAGTTTTAATACTTATTTAACATTTTCAAATACTTGTTCAACATTTTGGCAAATGTTTTTTTGAAGAGTGTTTTTTGTAATATATGTATACATCAAAGTATAAAAATAAACCCAAAAAAAAGGCCGTGGCCTCCCGCGCGGTTGGGCCGACTCATTTGGGGCTCCCCCGACGCGTGAGCTTCCCAGTGTCTCGCTTAAAGCGAGACATAGGGGCGCCCTATTAGAAATCCCAACTCCTATTTGACACATTACAGTGCTATTAGCAACTTGGCGCACACCCACATCTATCTTGGATTCGGCCCATTTATGTTTTTTCCCAACCTTCGAAAAATACAAGTGCGTTGAGGGAGATACGAACTCCAATACTCCACCTCCACTTTTAGTCCCAGATGCGATAACAAAGGACAACATACTGTTTTTTACGATAAAATCTTGCATTACTAAAGGTTTAGGATTACAATCACGTCCAACAATTTCCATGACCTCTTTCGGACCAAAGCCTACCCAAACTGCAGTTCGACCGTGATCATTGTGTCTGCCTCCATACAGTCAGATTCTATATCAACTAGCGGGTGACCCGCGCATTTGCATGGCTATATTTATTTTTTATTTGTACATTTATGTTTTTTGTTTATTTATTAGATTATCCTGACATTTGAATATGCTTTAGGTACATACTTATGAAGATATGAAACATATAGCCAAAATTTAGCAATGTTAAAGTTATTTGTCATTGTAGAATAGTCAACCCTTAACCTGGTTCTCTGCCTCCTTGATGGTACGCATCTATCAAGATCCTCGCTGCAATACCATCACCTTGTTGGATGTTGAGTTGTCTTACACCATTGCAAACATCAAGGTGAAGATCTAGGACAAGGAGGGCATCCACCGAACCAGGAAAGCCTGATCCTTACTGGTAAGCAGCTTGAGCAAGGCCGCACCTCGACGGGGTACAACGTCCAGGAATCCGCTATTCACTTGCTGCTCTGCCCCTGCTGTGCACATTGTTGTGTAGCGGCATTAGATGACCCGTTATGAATGAATAAATGAGCCCTTAATATAGTGTGAATTTAGTTGTTCATGCCCGCTCTTATGCTCTTCATTCGTCAGGAAGAACTATGCCATGAATAGCAGATAGCATTTGTTAATACTTTATTGGTTTCTCGTGAAAATGTGAGCTTAGAATTCATCTATGTCCAACAACTTAATTTTTTATAACCATAATATCATCAAATGGTTGGAGCAGATTTTTTGGTAACCAGGTTGAGTGCTAATTCTTGTACTATGCTACTTAAAGTTTGGAAGTTTCACCATTTCCCCTCAATTTGGAGTTCCAATTTACCATACTATTGAATCCATCTTAACATGGAACACTTATCCATGAGATGAAGCAAGACCAACACCAACAAAATACAGGCCATAGTTGCAAAAGTCGCGCCCTTAGTCAATTATTAGTCGTCATCGATGATGCTGCAATATCGTAATGATGTTGCTGCTCTTGACCTCTTGCCACCCCTTTGTGTGGTCCTTGACCATGATGCTCTCTTGTGTAGTTTGTGGTCCAGCATATGTAGATGTAGGTGCGGTGCCACCCTTGGAGGCAGGATCCATGGAGGATGCAATGATCGGTGTCGAGTTCATCACTGTCAAGCCCCCAGCACCGGAAGAAACGGTGATACGAATCTACGAGGATGTGTACAATTCGGATAAATAAAACCACAAGCCAATTCTCTCCACACTTGTTGGTAACACTTTCCAGAGACCTATCACTCCGATCGAATGTCTAGGCTGCCGACATAACAATCGGAAAAGTGGAAGAGAATACCAATTAATCTAACATCGATGGTAGTCCTAGCGTTTCAAATTTGACATATCAAATAGACCTAGGGAAGGGAAGGGAGGTTGTGCAAATAAGTGGGCGCTAGTCGAGGTTGAAAATTCTGTAATAAAGGTTAGATATTTGATGGCATAAAGAGCATGGATCATGTACATTATTAGGTGCGAAGAGTTATTCTAGTTGCATGTTAAATATATGAATAATTTGAAACCACAACATCAATCCTCTTAGGTTGGCAGCTAGCTTCCCCTTTACGAAGTGTACATGCATGATGTGAGAAGAAGAGGACCCATGATAGGGTTCGGGTTTTTGATTTTGCTCTCTCGTATGCCTCGTGTGACATGCATAAAATAAAGTTGTGGATACAAACTAAGTTGACTACAATGTTGAATGAAGGAAATCAAATAAGAGTATTTGTGGATAAAGATGCCAACATGACAACAATCAATAAACGTAGATTATGTGGAACTTCCCATACACCAGCCAAGCAACAATAAAGAAACATAACAATCTGAGTATAATGGAGTACTTAGACTCACATATCTTCTGAATTGCAACATTAATAAAATGCACTGTTGGTATATGAGTTGAATTTGCAGCTAAAAACGACTCAAGTTGCGACATTTCAAAATATTGTTTATAATAAAGATCTGGTAGAAGTTAACTCAACACCGAAATTCAGTTATTCCTCTTTGTTTAAGCAAGCAAGCAAGAAAATCATCGTTCTAAGTGATTATCTTGTGCCTAATGGTTTTTACAATGTATTGTAAAGTAGTTCAATAATTGCATCTTCACGAGCAATTTTCTCAAGTAGCTGGGTAGTACACCATTATGTTATAGTGATAAATATATATATATACAACACCAACATAGTGATTTGCTTGTAGAAACAATATTGATGTGTTCTGCCAACTTTTTGTTTCCTTGCATCCTTATTCAAAACTTGAAATGACTCTAGCCTGACAAGCGCTTGTTGCTTTGTAGCTTTGTAAAATTTGCTACCAAGGGAAAATAGAAAATAATAGTTATTGCTTCTCTAGGAAACTGACTATTCATCCCTTGCATCATCTAATAATTTTTTGGATGTCAATCAATTCACTGAATAAGTAGCAACAAATAGATCCTTTGTCTTCATGTTGCTTTGTGCAATCAGTTTCTTTAGGAACAACTTACATTAATATAGATGTCTATGTCCTCTTGCAAATTGAGGTGAGGTAGATATTGCTCGTGTTATGTTTGTCACCATTTCATTTACAAGATTTTTAGTATGTACTCTTTATTGAGGAAGCTTCTTTTGACTTTTTGTTTACTTTTGGCTACTCAAGACTCAGAAAGTGTATGCCATGTTTATTTAGCATATTATTAGGTGGAGAGGACCTATGATAATTACTACCATTCACTACTAGGGAAAAGTCTAGCAGCAGCGCGGGTTTTAGGGTTATCAGTAGCACGGGAGGCGGCGCTACTAATAAGGCGCTACAGCTAAACCATAGCAGCAGCGTGTGCGAGCCCGCGCTACTGATATACAACTGTAGCAGCAGCGTTCTTCTGTGGAGCTCGCTACTGCTAATAGCTATAGTGTGCTTCCTGTGTGCGCGCTACTGATACTACCGCGCTGCCGCTAACTTTTCTCCACTCGCTACTGCTAATTTTAATATTTTTTCCTGCATATTTGTTTTGTATTTGAATAGCCTTTATAGAAGAATCTTTAGCATATACAAATGTCATCATGATACACATACAAATGTCATCATGATACACATACAAATGCCTGCGAGACCACAAATGTAATCATAGCATATACATACAAATAGTCTCATCATAATCATCATACAACACAAAGTGGTATCTTGTCATCATCTTGAAAATAGCGATACATGCAAGTCTCGAATACTTGCAACTACAACGTCATCCACCTAAACAAAGGTATACGCGAGAAGAGCTATCACTATGAGTGAGAGCGGAACTATGCAGTACATGAGGCGGCGGTTAGGAGTCCTCTCTCGCGCTAGCGTGAACCTCAAGTAACTAGCTTCCCCTTCTTGTCTGCTTTTGAAGCCTTTATGGCTGGCGCCCGAGAACCCATTCACTTGCGCCTGACACTCATGCCACTCGTTGTACACCCCCGGAACCTTCCCTTTGTACACGACATAGCACTTCCATCTCACCATCAAGAAACTAGGTACCTGTTAGAGATGCATGTTCATGAAGAGGATGTACAATCATATATATGCAACAAAATATACTAGAGCAACACCGAAAAAGAAAGGGTTAGCAACTAGATGCAACATACAGTACGCAAACTAATTAAATAGAGGTACGCAGGTCATCATACGCAAACTAACAAAGTAGCGTTAAGCAAGTTCGGCAGGGACCGACATCACAAAGTTTCATCGCTACAAAAAGTATACAAGTTCAACCGACACATATCATCATCATCGGCATCATAAATCACTAGAAGTTCCATCCTTCCATATCATCGAAGATGGACCCTAGCTTCTTGAATGCGTGAGGTCTAGACGTTGCATGCCTATGCGAGTTTGGACGTCAGCTCGCGATATCGGGCCATGGTGGAACATCCCCTTCTCATCGACGACTTCTTTCATGATGATCGTCGCAATGTCCCTTTGGATGCGAAAGAAGTCATCTCTAAGTTTATAATCCACTTCTTCATGAGATTCTAGCCACTTGTGGATATGATCATCATTTCTGCTTCTCATGCGAAGCTTTTGGTGATCCGTGTTGAACTGAATCATGAGATGGACGATGTAGAATCCATCCTTTTTGCTTTGTTTTGGGACATGGATGCATGAGAAATTAGTTTTATGCGCGAAACCCATCTTCTTGTTCCTTTGTTTCCTGATCTGCATGTGGCCACCTCTAATGGTGAAGCCTTGGAGAGCATCATCTAGAATATTCATTATGTTGGTGTAGTCTTTTTTCTCGTAGTCTCTGGAAGGGTCAAAATACACGGCGTGGGAGACTTGCGGGTAAAGAACGATAAGGACGCGCGCCGTTGTCAAGGGGGAAAGACACCTCAAATTATTCCCCATATGAGAGAGAAGGAATGATTGAAATGTAAGAAAGGGTTATCCGGAACTGACTTACTTTGGATGATAAGGCACGAGGACAATTTCCCGGTCCTTATTCTGTACCATGAAGTTTTGGAGGTACTCCCTAGCAGTTTCACGCTCAAAGTCGCCGAGACTCAAGAAAGACTCACGCATGTAGTACGGATCCGCCACACAGATTTGCGAGACTTCTTCGCTCTTCATGACGGAGCTCATATGTAGCGCAAAAAGGCGGACGATTGTAAAATCGAGCCGCCTTGTCAAAAACATCTCAAAGATATGGTCAAACCATAGGAAGAACACATCCGCGGGCCGTGTCTCGACGTAGCACTTCCCCTCAGGCACACGAGCCGCGTATGTCGGATATCCTGGATCCTTTGAGGCTAGTAGGCTTTTCTCAGTCGACAGCACATGGTCGTGCAGTCTCCTGAGATCCCCTGATAGTGCCTCCAGCAGTTTCGGCGGTAGCATTGGCTCGTCCGTGAGATGGAACATGGCCGCACCTTTCACGGGTACACGCTCTTCAGAAAGCATGTTCTGGCTGCTTTGTGCTCTGGCTTGTTTGGAGGAAGTTATCTTCCCCAATCTCTTCCTCTCCTTTTTCTTGGGCACACCTTCCAGACCCTTCCTTAACCCCTGGCCCAAGGTTCCTGGGCTAAGCACTATACAACCCCCGGCTAGTTGCGCCTATGTTGAGGCGATATCTTCAGGCGTGTCCTGTGAGGAATTCATGAAGAGAGACTTTTTGCAATCCTTCCAACGACCTTCCTACCTGGCCATATCATCCATATCCTCATTAGCATGTTGATAGCCCGATTCGTCATATGGTTGACTCATCATATCTATGTCACAGTCATACGCGTTTGTATTGAGGAAACCCATAGGGTCGACCTCTGTCTCATCATCCATTCTCTGTTTTACAGGACCGATTACATCAGCCAGTACTATTGCACCCCCTTCATCATGTCGTCCGCCGCTCTCACCCGGCACTACAAGAGCTGGTAATTTCATAGGCAGGGTGATAGTCTCCGCACATGCTTGTTGATGTGTGGTTATTGGTGTGCTCTCGGCCGGCTCTAGACGAATAAAATTCTTCAGCCATAGCAGCACCCAACCCTTGCAGCTTCCAATCCGCGGCGGGGTCTTGTCGTCCTCTCCCACATGCTGTACTGGAGGAGGCAAAGCCTCGTGCCCCGATTTCACACTGGACAAGCTAACCCTGAAGTGCCCAGCGGGGATCGGGTAGTTGTGGAACAGGGGTTTCAAGGGGTTCAATATCATCCCCTTTCCCACGTCGACCTTCTGGCCTTTTATCAAGTAGAGTATGGTCCACGGGGTTTCTTCACCCTGCAAACAAATATGTCTGTGGCGTAAAACATCCGAAAGGCAACGAAAATAGAATATTATATATATATATATAGATATATATATATATATATATGTTGGTGCGACATGTAATTACCATGACGGCGTCGAGCTCAGCCAAAGACGAAGGCCCACCTAGCGTGCAGAGACTGAGGACGAGATTCTATAAGCGGGAGCGACCGCGAGAGGAGGCCCGGTTGCATGAGCAAGTGATGGTGCGGTGTTGCTGTTGTTCATGGAGTTGCTCCCGACGAAACTCGGCATCGGGAAATCATGTACCGTCTTGTCTGGATTTTCCTTCATCCAGTTGATGATATCTAGAACCAAGTTAGTAGCAAAATCATTTCTGCAGGCAGTTACAGCTGCATTGACTGCCTGCTGTAGCAACTCATTTTTCTCCTCAGCTATTTTTTCCGCGTCCTCAGCTGCTTTTTCCATGACCGCAAGCTTCACCTTCGCGTTGATGTCCGCCTGACTAAACTTTTTCTTGGCCTCCGGGCCCTCATTGTAAAACACCTTCCACGTGGCGCCATCTCCAGCGCCGTGCACACGACCATATTGCGGCCGCTGGCCCAAAGGGAGTCCCTTAAGTTCGTTCAAGGCCCGGTTGAGAGGGGTGTCCCATTTGGGCCTCATCGGAGAAGTAGGGCTTTCGGCTGCAAGCTGGTGATGCTTCTCCAGTAGTCTAATCAATTACCTTGTGATCTGGTCCGTGTAAAAAACCTTTTTCTCCTTGTCCCACTTGTAGCGGGCCCCGATGAAGTCACGCTCCAAGGGGTTGGTGAACTTCGCGAAGGGGTCTGGGAGACCTGCGGCTTCACATTCCGCGTCCTCCTTATCCCATATGGGCCTTTTACCGAGGTAGCCACGGCTTCCGAGGCGATGCTTCCCCGTGTTCCTTTGCTGAAGGCTCTTGAATTTCGCAGCCTTAGCCTTGGCTGCCTCGGTAGCGCAAGTGTCCTTGAACTTTTCAAACTCCTCTTTTGTAAGTGTCGGATTTTCCTCTAGAATCTTGGACAGGGGTTCCTCAGCCTCAATAGCTCGTTTCACCCTCCCTTTCCAGGAGGCCAAATCATTGCTGAACATGCCCATGGCGTGATTGTTAATCTTTTTCATCTTCGGATCATCCCACGGGTGTTCTATGTTATCATCCCGGTCGGGGAACTTGAATCTCTTGTGCAACTTCGTTAGGAGTAACTGTGTCAAATGTTCTTTACTCCTTAAGTCATCGTCATTGATTCTCGCACATTCCCGTAGGATGCATCCTACTTGGTTCCCATAGCACTTGCGAGGTTCTTCCGGCTCTAATGGCTCAAACTTGCCAGGTGACATCTTTGTGATCACAAGCCAACCAATCCCTAGTTTGTTAGGTTTTCGTATCCTCTGCTTCTTATGCTTCCTCTTTTCGGTAGCGGCATCGGCGCTGGTACCTTCCCTGCCAGTATCTTCCCCGCCGGTCTCGGCGCCGCCATCGGTGCCGGCGCCGTCGGTGTTGATGTCGGCGTCAGTACCATCATTGACGCCGACCTGCAAACCTTTCTTAGCAGTCAAATAGTCGAGGTACTCTTGTTCACCTCATAATCCATCTCGTCTACATCTTGGTCACAAGGCCCAGTTTCTTCATTGTTCGACATGTTTCCTATGATTAAGTGTCCTCTTTATTTCTAAAAGTATGGAAAAAAATGAGAAATGACATAAAAAAGAAATCTATGTGCTAGCACTCGATATGCCGACTATCTAGCACAAATCATGCCAAAATTCACGGCAAATTTCGGCACGACCTTTGCTAAAAAATGGACATATCGAGCGCCTGAAATTCACCGAAACAGAAATGAATCAACATTCCGGCGTAACATAGGCCACTCAGATCATTTACCAAATTGAACCAAAACATCACATGTCCAAATGACATGTTCAAATTCCAAACATAACATGTCCAAAACATGACATATCCACATATCACATGTCCAGTTCAAATTTGCATATAAATTCAGCCTACCTAAATTTGCTTTAACAAGGGATGTTGATTTGGACAATTGCTTAAATGCTGCCTTTTCTTTTAACTACAATTGATTAACCCTAAATTTTTGTCCTATTTTAAAACCTAGCTAAATTCATAACTAAATAGATAATCTAATTAACCTACTGCCCTAATTAAAACCTAAGTAAATTAACCGAAGAACCCTAGCTAGCAGAGAGAGGGGAGGAGGGTTTACAGAGGGTGCATGGGTGAGGAGGGGAGGAAGCAGAGGAGGGAGGCAAGGGCCGACGGGACGGGGGCGAGCGTGCCGGGGTCGGGGGCGAGGGCGGGTCGAGGCGAGCGCCGGGGTCGGGTGTGAGGGTCGGGTCCGGGGCGAGCGCAGGGGTCGGGGGCGAGCGCCGAGGCGCGGCGATGCGACGGGGGAAGAGAGAGTGGGGATTTGGGGGAAAAGAGGCGGGATGAAGCAGGGATCGTCGTGTTGTGCAGTCTAGAGTAGTCACGCTCCCAGATCTCCTCGACCCTTCCATAAAATCGTTCTGTTGCGCCGTTGTCGCTGCCGGTCATGCATTCCATCGTCACCCCTGAGTTCTGATCATCACTGTCCATATCTTTGGCCTCCGTGTAGAACGTGTATCCGTTGATATCATATGCCTGATAGGTTACGAGGTTGGGCGAGGGGCCATGTGCTAAGGCGTATATGAGCAATCCGTCCTTAGAGCCCTCCTCCGGGGATTAGCAATAATATGCTCTTTGAACCAATGCAGGAAAGTGGAGTTGTGCTCTTTAGTAACTTCGGCATCCGTCCTGCATATCCCCCGGTCACGATACTTATTTGCGATAATTTCTTTGTGCAGTGCCACGAAAGGATCTACCTCGTCTAGGTGTTGTAGCACTACCAAGTTTGCTCTGTCAAAGTCGCTGCATCGATCTAAGTATGCCACGTGCAGTTCCCATGCGACCATTGCAGTGACCTTCTCCTTCGAGCCTCCCATCATGCTTGTTAATGGGCAAACCAACACTAACACCAGGTGGCTGGTCTGCGCCATATAAAAAATTCTCACAGAAAGAGATGCACTCTTGTGTCACATAGCCCTGGACGATGCTTCCATCCGGACGGGACATGTTACGAATGAATCCTTTGATGATCCCATTCATCCTCTCAAACGACATCATGTTGTGCAGGAATGACGGCCCCAGGTCTAATATGTCATCTACAATATGGACACACAGATGCACCATCATGTCAAAGAACGCGGGCAGGAAGTACATCTCAAGCTCATTCAGTATCACAACGATCTCTTCCTGTAGCCTTCGGAGCTGCTTCACATTGATCGACTTTCTAGAGATGATGTCGAAAAAGTTGCAGAGACTAATAAGCGTGTCACGGACATGCTTGTCCATTATCCCTCTAAGGGCAACAGGTAGTATCTGCATCATCATCACATGAAAGTCATGGGACTTCATCCCGCTGAACCTTTTCTTGTCCGTGTCTTGATATCTGCTTATCTTGCCACAGTAACCGGAACTAACTTTGACTCCGGTAAGACACTTAAAGAATTGATCGATCTTAGCCTGACTTAAGGTGAAGCAAGAAGGGGTGCAATAATCCTCTTTCTTTATTTTCTTTCCCTTCTTCTCTCGTGCCTCTGTCTCCGTCTCTGTCTCGCCTGACATTTTACGGGGCGGCATGTGCAGATTTTCTCTGATTTTCAAATCTTGCAAGTCTTTTATTGCCTTCGTCCCATCCTTGGTCTTGTCCGGCATGTTCATCTGTGTTGCGAGCAAGCTCTCAAGGACATTCTTACAGATATGCATTTGATCAAGGCAATGAGGTGTATCAAGTTTGTGCCAGTACTCCAAGTCCCAGAACACAGACCTCGTCTTCCATACCTTCAATAGTGACTCCGGCGCCTTTCTCATCGTCTTTCCCAGCGCGGGGCACTCCTTCCAGTTTTTCAACAGCTCATCGATTTCGGCACCGCTCCGCTTACGTGGAGGTCCTCGATGCTCAACGTGACCATTGAATAGATCTCCACGGTTTCTCCACGGGTCGTCCTGTTCGAGCCATCTTCGATGCCCCATGCAACGATTTTCCCAGGCCCGCCATCTTTCCTTGACTTTAGCTGCTGAGATGCCGTATCATCCATGCACCGCGTGCATCCGCAATATCCATGGCACACCTGGCCTGCCACATATCCGTAACCGAGATAGTCTCCTTTCGTCGTGATCAGCTGACTCTCATGTTGAAATACTCGCCTTTGCTGGCATCCCATGTCTTGGCCGGTGTTTTCCATAACGTGTCTAACTCCTCTTGAAGTAGCCCAAGATACAAATTAATATTATTTCTTGGTTGTTTCGGCCGTTGAATAAGCATGCTCATTTGAATGTACTTCGATTTCATGCACAACCAGGGGGAGGTTGTACATCCATACAAACATGGGCCATGTGCTATGGTTGGTGTTCTGGTTGCCAAACGGATTCAAGCCATCGGTACATGCGCCAAGCACGATGTTCCTTGCCTCACATTCAAAATACCGATAGAAGATGTTCAACGCTCTCCATTGGCTTCCATCCTTGACGTGTCTCAGCTTCGGATCATCTCCATCGTCGGGCTTCTTCCTCTCCGCGTGCTAGCGCATTAGCTTTGCTTCCTTGGGATCTACAAAATACCTGTGGAGACGGGGAGTGATCGGTAAGTACCATACAACTTTCTGGGGATATTTCTTCCCGGCCTTCTTGTATCGAGAAGCATTGCACACCGGACAACTTGTTTTTTCTGCGTGCTCCTTCCGATAAATTATGCAATCGTTGATGCATGCATGGTATCTAACGTGTGGCAGATCAAGAGGGCACACGTTCTTCTTGGCCTCATCGACAATACTAGGACATAGATTACCCGCGGGAAGAACATCCTTTAGGTACTTGAGATGCTCATCGAGGCTAGTGTCGGTCCATTTGTTTTTAACCTTCGTCTTCAGGAGTTGGAGCGTGAAACTCAAGCGGGTCACCTCAGGATTGCAACCATCATACAGTGGAGTGTTCGAGTCTACCACCAGTTGCTCCAGCTTAGCCTCCTCTCTAGAAGCAGCTCTCTCAGTACTCGTCTCCTTGCGATAAAATGCTTGAACATGAGGGTCTCGCACGACTGAACTTAGTACCGACGAACTCTGCTGCGTGGAGTCCATGTCATTCTCTCCGCCTCCATGTCCGGCCCCTTCTCCTCTGCCATGTCCGACCCCTTCTCCACCGCCATATCCGGCCTCTTCCCCGCCGCCATTATCGATCATCTCTTCGTCTTGCCCCGTGTCATCATTGCCTGCCCCATCGGCATCCTCAACATTGTCATCCTCATCTTCAATTATCCACCGAGTATAGCCATCCATGAAACCAGTCATGAGCAGGTGCGCTTCGACACGACCAACGTCATGGGAGTCGAGCCAAACTATTCCTTTGCATTTTCGACACGGACATAAAACCTCTGTCCGGTGATTTTCTTTCATGTCCTGCACCGCCGACCGCAACCACCTGTCCACCATTGTTCCACTGACCATCGTCAACACTGCACGGTAATAATAAACAAATTGATTATAAAAATGCATGCATGCATCAAAGTCATACAAAAATTCGGCATGACTTCCTTAAAAATAGGACATATACAGATCTAGAGTTTCCTAGAATTCGCCAAAACGGAAATAAATCGACATTTCGGCACAACATAGGCAACTCAAAATCACAATTTGCCGTCAACTCATGCCACACACACAATTTCCATAAACATATCACACACACATAAACATATTTCCATTTTGCAAAAGCATGAAATTTTAATCACCTCTATCTCGAGATCGAGCACACGGTGATGAGATAATGATGTAGGGAGATCAAAAGTGCACAAAGCTCTTCTTGAAAAAGATAGATCTAGTTAGGGGGCAAATAGGTCACTTAACTAAATGCTACATCTACCTAGCTACCTAATTTGGGAGGAGACAACTTCAACTAGTGGAGGGGGAAGGAAAAAGAGAAAGGAGATGCATTAATGGAGATGGTGTAGTTTGGTAGGAGTAATGAAGAGAGAGAAAGGTAGGTAGAAGAGGGAGAGTAATGGGGGAGAAGTGTTGAGGAAGAAGAAGAGTGAGAGTGGGAGGATGTGGGAGGTAGGGAAAGGGAAGAGAGGAGGGGGAGGGGAGGGGACGGGTGGGGAAAAGGTGGTGGGTTGGTGCGGAATAGCAGTAGCGCGGGACATAAAACGCGTTGCTGATAAGAAAGTAGAAGCAGCACGCTTTAGGCAGAAGCACTACTGCTAACCGGGACAAAAAGTGTGTCCAATTTGAAAATTAGCAGCAACGTCCTCAGAAAAACCGCGCTACTACTAAAGCTTTAGCAGTAGCGCGGCACGCGGCACCACACTGCTGCTAAATGAAGCTTGACGGGCACTGTCGGTCGATATTTGTAGCAGCGCGGGTAACACCAAGCATGCTAAACGCTTGTCAGTAGCGGGTTTTACACACCCGCGCTACTTCTAATTAGCATCAGCGCTCCTTTTTGAGCCGCGCTGCTGCTAAGATTCTGTGTATAGGGTTCTCCCTAGTAGTGATTACCCATGCTTTAGCGTGCATATTACTCCATGGTTTTACCCTTATTGGTTTATCTTGACCTTGTGTTTTGGTTATCTCGCCATTTGTAGCAAAAACTTGGTTTTGATCTTAGTGAACGTGAAATTGGGTAAGAAAGTTTGTTGGTAAATATGAAATTTATATTTAGTAGCTACTCTAACAAAATTAGTGCAAATATTTTGTGAACAGAAGACACCAGATCTTTGTTTATTCTAAAAATGAGTCCTAATACAGAATTAATACTAAACCATATTACTTCGAACTAACAACCATTGGATCAACTTAAAAACCATTGGATTAGTTATTAAATATTCAATTAAAAACAATTCTTTCTGAGTTGGGCAAAATATATAGAAAAAATTATCTACAACTCTAATGTTGAAGAATTACATTATATAAAGATATCGGTGTCTCAATGGAATATTCTCGTCTGTGAGGCATCGGCACGGCTGAGATCTTCCTACATCAGTCGGTCTTGGATGGATTCATGTGCACCTCATGCGGATCTGGGGTTCTTGCCTACCTCTAATCATCCTCGGATACCTATATGATCCATGAACCTCGTCGCATCTTTGTCAAGTGTGTTTCCAACCCACCTCCGTCATCTCAGCCCAGCTCCTGGTGGCCCGCAGCTGGATCTGGCGCCCTGTTTCTCCTCACTGTTTGTCTTGGCTAGGACATCCCCTCCCATTGCCCACCTTGCCCACTCGTCCCGTGGTTATTGAGATCTACCAACACGGTTCTTCTACATTGGGAGATGGGACTTGGCATATGGTTAAGTTTTTCTCTCGTTGTTGGTCGGATTATGGTTGTTGGTGGCTACGGTGGCTTGTGTGTGCGGTAGTGCATTCGCCCGGTGGTCCAACCTATTCTTCTCTGGCTGAGCAACATTAGGGTACACGGCCTATGTCCCCTCACCCCCCTACCCCACTTTGCCGTTGGTCGTGGCTGACGTCGTCGTTGATGCTCATGCGAGACCCATGCTTCCCTTGGTTCGTACTCGTTCTAGATTGGCCCTCCTATGGCTTGGATGTCAGCCTGTAGGTGGGACAACCCACGGGTGTCCTGCATCCTTCCACATGTTTCCACATATCTAAGTGTGTTTAAGTGGGATGCCCACATAATATATGTGGTATTTTGTCGGCTGCCACATGCTCACATAATTCACAAACACGACAATACAAAATTTGAGATATAGCACAACTTAAGACAGTAAGTCTAGGTTGAAGTACATAATGTGTCCACATATTACACAAACACGTACTACAATGTTCAACGGTACAACGACTGGAGCCTGGAGGTTAACATAGACGACATCCATTTCTTTAGGATTACAAACATATGACATAAATGAGCAGGCTAGTACACGTACTACAATGTTCAACGGTACAACGACTGGAGCCTGAAGATTTCTTGTCCATATCTTCAGGATGTATAAACATCAATCTGTCCATTTCACCAGGCTTACTTGCTTCTTCAACTAGATGACTAAAAGCTACCAAAAGAGAGAATAAGAATGAACACTCGGAACTTGCAAAATTGTAGAAGTAAAACACAGAAAAATGAGACCTTTTGCACAACTACAGAAAACAAGGATGCACCACCTAGTACTATATGGTTAGCACTAACTTCTCCAGCTTAAAATGAAACAAGTTAAATAAAAGTACATAACAAAGATGTGACTTTTTAGACAATCACACAACATGTTGATAGCATTGTGAAGGGGTCTCCACCGTGAAGAATTTTATAACAGAAATGCTCACTGCAAAAATATTTTCACTGATAGATCATGGAAAACAATAGATAATAGAAAGGAACGTGCCACGAGTCCTAGATAAGTAGATATCAATGATTTTTTTAGATGGTTAGGAAATGTGGCTTTTTCAACATGATAGTAAAGTAAGCACACTTCCCTGCAGGCAATAGCTAGTGAAAGTGATAAAAAATAACATGAGAATGATATAGAACAATTATTATCATCAGAAACACAAAGCAAGAGAAGCACAACAAGGAACTATTTAACCAAAACTCCTGGAGAGGAAGCTGCTCAGTTGAGCATCAACATTACCTTATGACAATGATATGTGAGGTTTCTTCATTCATAAAACATGATATATAAATAACAAAGCCCTACTGACAAAGCATCTTTGTCGCCTCTAGTAAACCTTCAGCTTTTGTTGGCAACATCAAAAACCTAAAATAAGTAGTATGATGGAGCTATAGGAAAAGGGTAGAAAAGAGTGAATCCCATGACAAAACATAACCAAGGGCTACCACAAAGACCAGAATCACAATACTTGGCGTTGTGGACATCTGTTTTTTTACTGACCATTTGTTCATTCTGGACGTTGTGGACAAATGTCACTAATACTCCCTCTGTTCACTTTTATAACGCCTTGTAGACATTTCAGACAGCATGCAAAACATGTCATTCTCAGTTGTCTGAAATGACTTATAAAAGTGAACAGAGGGAGTAACACCATTCGTTTATTACTGATTATGGACAATACTTGGCATTGTGGACATTTGTTTAAACAAATGGCCAGTATCCCAAAATCGATTCTAGAATATGAACTGACATGCAGCGAAATACGGAACCTGTGATTTTGGTGATTCCAGTGATTTTGCAGTTTCCTGCAAAAGGAACTGATTTGTTTTTAGTCCTTGCCCCTATTTCCAGTCATAATTACAGCCAAAGTGCCACCGCAACCCTCACCTGAGCGAACCGTCCTATCCACTCATCTATCGTCTCTCCCAAGCGACTCACCTAGCTGCCACCACTCTCACCCTTTGTCGTTGCTCGTCCTATCCCAGGGTCGACTGTCGTTTGCCTTCTCCCCTTTTTCCTCGACCTCACGAGATCAATGCCATGGAGATTGGTCGTGTCGTGCTAATCGCCGTCCAAATCTAGACGAGGTGGTGCTCGGCGGCTCAGGAACCACGTAGGACGGTGGGGATGATGCTCTGCTGCGTAGCACCCACGTACTGTTAGAAATATGAGCAATTTACCATATGATTTTATTAACGGAAATACTAGTTAAAGCATGAATAAAATAGCAGAGATAAAGCAAGTCATGCGATCTGACAGAGAGAAGGAAAATAACATCTGCAAATATAAACTAGAACCAAACATCTCTAGAGTAGAGAGTAGAGCAAGTTGCATATATGAAGTAGAGCCTAACATGTCTAGGGAAAACACTATAACAAGGAACTGTGGCAGGACCTCTAACAGGAAAAACAAGAACACGTACGTGACAGCTGCAGGAGCAGAGACACTAGACTTGGGGTCCACATCCTCGGTAGCTATGTCATCGAAGAGGTTGTCCACGTCGGAGAAGAAGTTGTCATTGGGGAAGTGGTCGTCGGTGTCCATGATGAACAGGTCAGTATTCGCGCAGAGCGCTCCCCAAAAACCTTATCACCCTTCTACCATATAGGACTCAAGGAGGAGCGGTTTCTGAGGCCTACTATCCCGACCTGCGGTGCATGCCGCAAGCCGGGATGAGGAAGATCGTAGCAGCAGCGCGGTGTTCAGGAACCAGTGGCGAGAGGAAGAAGTAGTTCTGGTGCATCTCTCTGAGAGGAGCGACCTCCCTTTTATAGGCACAAGAGAAGGAGGCGAGAGGGCAGCAACGGGAGGCGAAACAAAGAGACGGAGATGAAGTGAACAGCCAGCAGCCGAAGGGCTGCACCGTTCGCATTCGAACTCCACTATCGCAAAAATCTTTTCAGCTTTCGTGTGCTTCGTATACCCGTAGTGCGTGCAAAAAATTTCGACATCGGGTCGACTCATTCCCGCTACCGGCGGTGCATCATGACGAGGCATGGCGTGGCGAGGCGGGTGGCGCAGGAGGAGTGTGCGTGGATGTCCCTCTTGTTCTCATGCTCATACAAGTGGGGAAGGAACCTCCCTTATAAGGAGGTCCAACTCCCACTAAACTAGCCATGTGAGACTAAACTTTAGTAGTATCCCTTGCCCTGCACGAATGGGCTAAGTGGGCCTCTAGGATTTATTAGGAATTTATGAAATAGTTATTAGGCTGTCCCCAAATAGACTAAATTCCAGCAATCCCCCACCAGATCCCAGAGGCACACAAGAATTGCCTTTGGATCCAAAACACTGTTTTATATACCAGTACTGCAGTGGAGACTGTTAAGTTAAACTTCCACCTAGAACTCTGTGCTACACTAGTAAACAACTTGAACAGTGTACTGGGCTTGAACTGCAAGTTTTTTGCGAATCTAGCTTCACACAAAGCCTTGACCGATACTGGGCTACCATGGGTCTTCCCCGCGGGTGGAGCTTATGCATCATACTCTGATACATTTAATGAGTTTACTAGAGAGAACCCTACTCTCATAGATTACGACATTTAACAATCAGACTCATATAGGTGTGTTCTTCAAAAGATGTTCTGCAGGACAACATCTCTTCTTAAAGAGCCACTTAGAACATATTAAGATATACATCAACCTGCCATGTAGATTAGGAGAGTATTGCATCTTCATGGAGTGGTATTGTTAATAGTAAGGATATTCTCGTCTCAGTTGATCAACAGCTTGTCTTCCACATCTAATTCACGGGATCTCCAATCACAAAGAATAGGTTACCACTGTGAACAACTCATATTGTGGGTCTCATACCCATCTCCCTCGATGCATTATCTATCACCTTCGGTGATAGACCCTTAGTAAAAGGATCTTCCAGATTTTTAGACGTTTGGAAATAATCCAATGCAATAACTCCAGAGTTTGTCATTTTTCTGACAGACTTTAACCCTCTTTGATCGTGTCTTGGTGACTTCATATTATCCTTTGAGCTGCTCACTTTCGTGATCACAGTTTGATTGTCGCAGTTCATAAGGATTCTCGGTACAGGTTTCTCAACAACCGGCAAGTCATTCAAGAGCCAGCGAAGCCAATCTGCTTCAACCGTAGTTGTATCTAGTGTTGTGTGTTCTGCTTCCATTGTTGACCTCGTTAAGATGGTCTGCTTGCAAGACTTTGAAGAAATAGCGCCACCTCCATGAGTGAATACATATCCGCTTCTGGCCTTTATCTCATCAGCATCTGAGATCTAGTTTGAGTCGCTATACCCTTCAAGCACCTTTGAGTGCCCAGTGTAGTGAATTCCATAATTCGCAGTGCCTTTCAAATAACACAAAACTCTCTTTAGAGCTTTCCAATGAACATCTCCTAGTCTTGAGACAAACCGGCTCAGTTTGCTAACAGCAAAAGAGATGTCAGGTCTTGTAGAACTAGTTAAATGCATAAGTGAGCCAATAATCTGAGAATATTTCAATTGGTCTCTAGCAATTCTTTGATTCTTTTGAAGCAACACACTAGCATCATATGGTGTTGGAGAGGGCTTGCAGTCACTGTAGCCAAAGCGACTCAAGACCTTTTCCACATGGTGAGATTGAAGCAATGTAATCCCACCATCATGGTCTCTCAAAGCAACGAGATAGGAAATCCTCAACCTCCTTAATAACCTTCAGATTTGTTCCGAAAATCAGCATGTCATCAACATACAAGCAAAGGATAACTCCCTTGCCCCCACCATGGCGATAGTACATAAATTGACTAGCTTCGTTTACAACAAAGCCGACGGCTATTAAAGTTCTTTCAAACATCTCATGCCACTGCTTGGGTGCTTGCTTAAGTCCATACAAAGACTTCAGTAACTTGCACACTTTTCCTTCCTGACCATCTACTACACACCTATCTGGTTGTTCCATATAAATTTCCTTTTCCAACTCTCCAATTGGGAAAGCAGTCTTAACATCCATTTGATGAACGAGAAGACTATGTGAGGCAGCTAGTGAAATTACTACTCGAATAGTGGTCAGTCGCGCCACATGTGAGTAAGTATCAAAAAAGTCTTCACCTTCCTTTTGAGTATATCCCTTAGCCACGAGTCGTGCGTTGTACTTTTCGATAGTACCATCAGGCCTAAGCTTCTTCTTGAATACCCATTTACACCTTATAGGTTTGCACCCATAAGGACGATTAGTTATCTCCCAAGTTTCATTTGCCAAGATGGAATCCATCTCACTACGAACCGCTTCCTTCCAGTAGTTAGCATCTTCAGATGCATAGGCCTCTGAAATAGAACTGGGAGTGTCATCTATGAGATACACAAGAAAATCATCACCAAAGGACTTTGCAGTCCTCAATCTCTTGCTCCTAGTAGGACTTCATTGTTCTTCTCCACGGGACTTTCAAAGTGTTCCATCGAAATGGCAAGTTCAGTACTTGTAACTGGTTCTTGATCGATGAATTTGGCATCTCCTGATTAGACGAGGTAGCCATATTGTTGTAGGGTGGAAACCTAGATGGAGATCTATCACGAATTGGAGGGGAAATCCCCAAGAACATGAAGAACACGAAGAACACAAGAGAGGGAAAACGCTCAAATTGACTACATCCAATCACACATATCCTAGATCCAAGAACACACAAGAGAGCTACAAAGGTCCAAATCCAACATAAGAAGATACAAGAGGAAGCTAGTTCATCCCAATCCTATGAGGAAAGAGGTCTTGATGATCCTATGATGGGGATACTTCTCCAAGAGGAGGGCTTGATCTCCAAGAGGAGCTTCTCCAAGAGGAGGTCTAGATCTCCAAGAGGAGGAAGATGATGCAAAATGTTAGCAAGAGTCAATAATGTTGGAAAAGATTCACAAATTCGCAAGTGAAACAAGTAGACCAATAGCAATGGGTGGCACATGGAAACACACACACGGATAGATAAATGGGGTCGTGCAACCAAGGAATGAGCACAAAATGTGGAATCCACAGAAAACGCTCGTGTTGCACAACTCAAGAGAGTCGCTAGCACAATTGCTCAGTAGGCGGATACGACACTTGTGCAGAACCTATAAGTTGCAAAATGTATGAGCTTTCTATCCCTAGTATGCTATGTGTATGTTGTTCCCGATGATCTTCTCAAGGTGATCCAAGATGATCGGATATGGCAATCTTATGTGCAATGTGGTATGATGCTATGGGTCTTGCTTACAAGCTCTTTGCTCTCTTTTTGCCTAAAAGCGTATTCTCTCTATTTTTTCTATATGGCCACTTATGCGAAATGCACAAACCAAGATAGCAATTGTGTATATGCGGGAGCAATCTTGTGACACAAGGGATGATATGATGATACCAAGATGATACCAATATGATATGGTATGTGTGTAATGGAAGGTACGGATCACTAATGTGCACAAGTAACGTTGCCGATAATACTCAATGGCTAGTCTCGATAGGCAAGTGATGCAAAATTGGCTAAGGGGTTAACAATGTAATTGCAAAAATGTACAATGATGGGATACCATGATATCAAGGTGATATGGAGGTTACCATTCTTGCTTACGGTTAGGGTGTCAAATTGGTGAAGTTGTCGGTGTCGTATCATTATCGAAGGTGAGCGGCGGTGTTGTTGATGTAGAACCGTTCCTAGTTACCCGAAACACCCTAGGAAACAGAAAAAACGGCAAACTCAAAATCTCAAAGGAAAATGTCAAATGGTAGTAGCGGAATGCGTTGGTGGTTCCAGAGTTAGCAATGCGGAAGTGGTGGTGATGGGTGGTGGATAAGAAACCGTAAGTAAGTATCCGAAACACCTTAGGAGACTCAAGTCACCTCTCAAGCAACCACAAATGCTATAAGGGTAAAAAATGGGTTCGGTGGCGGAAAGCGATGGTGGTTTTGCGAATGATATGGTGGATGGCCTATGCAAAGATGCCAAAATGTCAACATTTGTATGGAGTAAAATGATGTTGTAACCTATCTAGATGGATGGGGGATGTCAATAGCTACTCAACGAGCTAAAGAACGTCAAAATCGGACTCCGGGAGTGAAAGTTATGGCCGAAACGGTTTTTGTCGGGGAGCTGATTCGGGGAGGTGCGGGTGCCCGGGGGTGGAAGGTGCGGGCACCCGGGGTGCTCAGCGAGGTTGCGCGGAGAAGATGGCCCGGGGGTTCGAGTGCCCAGGGTAAGGGGTGCGGGCACCCGGGTTGGTCAGCGGGGATGCACGGGGGGTCCGGGAGCCCGGGGTTCGAGGTCCGGGTGCCCGGGGGTCACGGATTTTGGCGGAAATTCGTGGGAAAATGGGAGAAATTGGTGGATTTCGTAGAGGGAAAGGTGGAGATGGAAAGGGGGGAAAGCTAGATCCACTTGAAACCAAGAAAATCCTTGGATCAAATCCAACAAAACCTCATCAAACCAACAAATCACAAAAAAAATTGGGGCTATTTTTGGTGGGGAATTTTCAAAATTGGGGAAGAACACAACAAAATTAGGCTAGAGAACAAGAAGGGGGCTCCAATTTCGTGAGAAACCATGGCTCATGATACCAAGATGTTGTAGGGTGGAACCCTATGTGGAGATCTTTCATGAATTGGAGGGGAAATTCCCAAGAACACAAAGAACACGAAGAACACAAGAGAGGGAAAACACTCAAATTGACTAGATCCAAGAACACATAAGAGAGCTACAAAGGTCCAAATCCAACATAAGAAGATACAAAAGGAAGCTAGTTCATCCCAATCCTATGAGGAAAGAGGTCTTGATGATCCTATGATGGGGATACTTCTCCAAGAGGAGGGCTTGATCTCCAAGAGGAGCTTCTCCAAGAGGAGGGCTTGATCTCCAAGAGGAGGAAGATGATGCAAAATGTTAGCAAGAGTCAATAATGTTGGAAAAGATTCACAAATTCGCAAGTGAAACAAGTAGACCAATAGCAATGGGTGGCACATGGAAACACATACACGGATAGATAAATGGGGTCGTGCAACCAAGGAATGAGCACAAAATGTGGAATCCACAGAAAACGCTCGGGTTGCACAACTCAAGAGAGTCGCTAGCACAATTGCTCAGTAGGCGGATACGACACTTGTGCACAACCTATAAGTTGCAAAATGTATGAGCTTTCTATCCCAAGTATGCTATGTGTATGATGTTCCCGATGTTCTTCTCAAGGTGATCCAAGATGATCGGATATGGCAATCTTATGTGCAATGTGGTATGATGCTATGGGTCTTGCTTACAAGCTCTTTGCTCTCTTTTTGCCTAAAAGCGTATTCTCTCTATTTTTCTATATGGCCACTTATGCGAAATGCATAAACCAAGATAGCAATTGTGTATATGCGGGAGCAATCTTGTGACACAAGGGATGATATGATGATACCAAGATGATACCAATATGATATGGTATGTGTGTAATGGAAGGTACGGATCACTAATGTGCACAAGTAACGTTGCCGACAATACTCAATGGCTAGTCTCGATAGGCAAGTGATGCAAAATTGGCTAAGGGTTTAACAATGTAATTGCAAAAATGTACAATGATGGGATACCATGATATCAAGGTGATATGGAGGTTACCATTCTTGCTTACGGTTAGGGTGTCAAATTGGTGAAGTTGTCGGTGTCGAATCATTATCAAAGGTGAGCGGCGGTGTTGTTGATGTCGAACCGTTCCTAGTTAGCCGAAATACCCTAGGAAACAGAAAAAACGGCAAACTCAAAATCTCAAAGGAAAATGTCAAATGGTAGTAGCGGAATGCGTTGGTGGTTCCAGAGTTAGCAATGCGGAAGTGGTGATAGTGGGTGATGGATAAGAAACCGTACCTAAGTAGCCGAAACACCTTAGGAGACTCATGTCACCTCTCAAGCAACCACAAATGCTATAAGGGTAAAAAATGGGTTCGGTGGCGGAAAGCGATGGTGGTTTTGCGAATGATATGGTGGATGGCCTATGCAAAGGTGCCAAAATGTCAACATTTGTATGGAGTAAAATGATGTTGGAACCTATCTAGATGGATGGGGGATGTCAATAGCTACTCAACGAGCTAAAGAACGTCAAAATCGGACTCCGGGAGTGAAAGTTATGGCCGAAACGGTTTTTGTCGGGGAGCTGATTCGGGGAGGTGCGGGTGCCCGGGGGTGGAAGGTGCGGGCACCCGGGGTGCTCAGCGAGGTTGCACGGAGAAGATGGCCCGGGGGTCCGAGTGCCCAGGGTAAGGGGTGCGGGCACCCGGGTTGGTCAGCGGGGATGCACGGGGGGTCCGGGTGCCCGGGGTTCGAGGTCCGGGTGCCCGGGGGTCACGGATTTTGTCAGAAATTCATGGGAAAATGGGAGAAATTGGTGGATTTCGTAGAGTGAAAGGTGGAGATGGAAAGGGGGGAAAGCTAGATCCACTTGAAACCAATAAAATCCTTGGATCAAATCCAACAAAACCTCATCAAACCAACAAATCACAAAAAAAATTGGGGCTATTTTTGGTGGGGAATTTTCAAAATTGGGGAAGAACACAACAAAATTAGGCTAGAGAACAAGAAGGGGGCTCCAATTTCGTGAGAAACCATGGCTCATGATACCAAGATGTTGTAGGGCGAAACCCCATGTGGAGATCTTTCACGAATTGGAGGGGAAATCCCCAAGAACACAAAGAACACGAAGAACACAAGAGAGGGAAAACACTCAAATTGACTAGATCCAATCACACATATGATAGATCCAAGAACACATAAGAGAGCTACAAAGGTCCAAATCCAACATAAGAAGATACAAAAGGAAGCTAGTTCATCCCAATCCTATGAGGAAAGAGGTCTTGATGATCCTATGATGGGGATCCTTCTACAAGAGGAGGGCTTGACCTCCAAGAGGAGATTCTACAAGAGGAGGGCTTGATCTCCAAGAGGAGGCCTTGATCTCCAAGAGGAGTTTCTCCAAGAGGAGGTCTAGATCTCCAAGAGGAGGAAGATGAGCAAAGCTCTCTCTTGGTATATCAAATACTTTTTTATCCCTCTAAATGGGCTAGGGAAGGGGTATATATAGTCTAGGGACGAAATAGAGGGGAGAGGGGGATACAAGGGTCAATTGCCCAAAATGCACGCAGGCATATTCGGAGTCGTCCGGGCACCCGGGGTGCGGGGGACTGGGCACCTGGACCGGTCAGGGAGCAACACTTAGGTTCGGCCGGGCACCCGGACAGGACATGGGCCGGATGGAGGGGGCACCCAGAGGTCCCAAGCCCAGGCACCCGGGGTGGCGCCATGCGGCTGGGCGCAGGGGGGCGGGCACCTGGGGCTCAAGGCCGGGCACCCGGTGGTGGCCGGGCCGGACCAGGCGTAAGGCTCGCCACCCGGGGCAATGAGGCGGGGCACCCAGGGTGCGACCCAAGCGGCGGTTGGGCAAGTGGCCGGGCACCCGAGGTAGGCAGGGGCGACGCCCGTGCGGGGGCCGGGCACTTGGGGTCAACACGGCTGGGCACCAGGGGTATTCTGGGGACTTGGCCCTTCCGTGGCTTCATGTCCAGGAACTCCGTCTCCTCGCGCGTCTTGATGCTTCCATCCTTCTCCTTCCTCGATGTGTGCTCGAGTCTCCCTCCTAGCTTCTTCGTGGTCAAGTCCTTGGTACCTAAGAAGGCACAACGAATCCATCTGAAGTAGAACCCAACTCTAGAGTGAATTATACTGGAGTTTGAAGAGGAAGGAGTCAACCTCGGTTTCGGTGGCACATGCGTGTGCTCTTATCATCGGTCTTCTCTGTCCTTGCGGTGGTGGTGTGACGTCCATGGTGATGGTCGATGGATGCTCCGCATCACATATCCTTCATGGGAAAGATATCTTCAAAGAAAGTGGCATCATTCGACTCCATGATCGTACTGACATACATGTCAGGTACCTCAGATTTTACAACCAAGAATCTATAACCAATGCTATGAAAAGCATATCCCAAGAAAACTCAATCCACAGTCTTTGGTCCAAGCTTGCGCTTCTTTGGAATTGGCACATTGACTTTCGCCAAACAACCCCAGGTTCGTAGATAAGAGAGCTTTAACCTTTTCTTATCCCATTCCTTAAATGGGGTTATCTCTTTGTTTTCTGTGGGAAGTCGGTTTAGGACATGACGTGCAGCCAATATGGCCTCCCCCACCATGCCTTGGAGAGACCCGATGTGTCTAACATGGCGTTAACCAAATCAGTTAGAGTACGGTTCTTTCTTTCGGCTACCCCATTTGACTGGTGTGAATAGGGAGGCATCCTCTCATGGATTATACCATGTTCCGCACAAAAAGAATCAAATTCATATGAGAAATACTCTCCACCATTATCGGACCTCAGCCTCTTGATCTTTCGATCAAGTTGGTTTTCCGTTTCAGCTTTATAGATGTTGAAATAGTTCAAAGCCTCATCCTTAGATTTCAGAAGATACACATGACAGTATCTAGGGGAGTCATCAATTAACTTCATAAAATACTTCTTTCCACCTTTTGTCAAAACACCATTCATTTCACATAGATCTGAATGGATGATCTCTAGTGGTGCAAGATTTCTCAGTTCCGCAGTCACATGAGACTTATGAGGTTGTTTAGCTTGCACACACACTTGACAATTAGATCCCTTGACAGTAGTGAAATTAGGGATTAAGTTTAACTTCGCTAGTCGCGACATGCAACCAAAGTTAACATGACAGAGACGTGAATGCCACACATTTGATACACTATTATTGCAAACATGATTAACAACTTTATTGCATATGTCTGATAAGGATAAACGAAACATGCCTCCTAACTCATAGCTTTTACCAACAAAGGTTCCATACTTGGATATTGCAAATTTATTCGACTCGAAGACAAGCTTGTAGCCATCTCTACACAGAAGAGATCCGCTAATAAGATTTTTATTGACGGAGGGGACATAATGCACGTTCTTCAGCCGCACAATCTTCCCCGAAGTAAACTTCAGATCGACCGTGCCAACACCACGAACAGAAGAACTTGAACCATTTCCCATCAGCATGGTGGAAGTCCCTGCGGTATGATAAGATGAAAACAGGGAAATATCACCGCATACATGCATATTAGCACCTGTGTCAACTAACTAATCAGGAGAATGACATACTGAAAGAATAGTGGGAATATACCATACCCAGCATCCTTCATGTCACTGTCTCCAATGACAACATTAGAGGTCTTGCCGCCTTTCCCAAGATGACGCTTGTCATAGCGATTAGGGCAACTAGGAGCCCAATGATCAGGATCTCCACACAAATGACAAACACCTTTCTTCTTGTCATTCTTTTTCTTGAAGTTCGTGTGTTGTCCAGCCTTATTCTTCCCATCAAACTTTGCTTTGCCACCAAACTCCCCTTGTTCTTGAACTTGTGGGACTGAAAGTTTTTATTCTGTACCATATTGGCACTAGAACCTCCCTCAATACCTCGAGCACGGTTGTCCTTTGCTCTCCCCTTTTCTTCCAAATCAAGAGTACCAATGAGATCCGGAATAGAAAACTCCTGCCTCCTATGCTTCAGTAAGGAAGCAAAGTTCCTCCACGTGGGAGGTAGTTTAGTGTTGATACCTCCGGCAATAAACTTGTCCGGTAGGATAAAATTGAAGTGCTCAAGTTCTCTAGCAAATGACTGTACCTCATGACCTTGCTCAACCACGGAGCATTCTTCAGTCATCCTGTAATCATAGAATTGCTCCATGATGTACAGCTCAGTGCCAGCATCCGAGACCTCAAACTTGGCCTTGAGTGCGTCCCACATATCATTTCCATTATCATTTGACGCATAAGCATCAACTATGTTCTCACCAAGAACACTCAAAAGAGAAGCCTTAAAGAGAGTATTCATTTTCTGAAAAGCTTGTGCCTGTTGAGCATCATGCTCTCCTTCAGGTTTTCCAAGAGTGGCGTCATAGCAGCTCATGGTTTGAAACCACAGAACGTCTCTCACGTGCCTCCTCTTATAGTGGATACCCTCAAACATAGGAGGTCTCATGGAAGCAGCAAAACTACTTGGGGTAAATTGCCTATAATAAGGTTTTCGGATTGTTGGAAATATGAAAAATTTACCATATGATTTTATTAATGGAAATACATGATAAAGCATGACTAAAATAGCGGAGATAAACCAAGTCATGCGATCTGACAGAAAGAAGGAAAATAACATCTGCAAATATGAACTAGAACCGAACATCTCTAGAGCAGAGAGTAGATCAAGTTGCATATATGAAGTAGAGCCTAACATGTCTAGGGTAAACACTAGAACAAGGAACTGTGGTAGGACCTCTGACAGGAAAAACAAGAACGTGTACGGGACAGCAGCAGGAGCAGAGGCACTAGACTTGGGGTCAACATCCTCGGTAGCCATGTCGTTGAAGAGGTTGTCGACGTCGGGGAAGAAGTCGTCGTTGGGGAAGTGGTCGTTGTGGTCTGTGATGAAAAGGTTAGTAGTCGCGCAGAGCGCTCCCCAAAAACAATATCACCCTTCTCCCGTACAGGACTCAAAGAGGTGCAGTTTCAGACGCATACTGCCCCGACCTACGGTGGATGCCGCAAGCCGGGATGAGGGAGATCGTAGCAGCAACACATTGTTCAGGAACCCGTGGCAAGAGGAAGAAATAGTTCTGGTGCATCTCTCTGAGAGGAGCTACCTCCCTTTTATAGTCGCAAGAGAAGGAGGCGAGAGGGCAGCCACGGGAGGCAAAACAAAGATACGGAGATGAAGCAAACAGCCAGCAGCCGAAGGGCTGCATCATTCACATTCGAACTCCACTATCGCAAAAATCTTTTCACTTCCGTGTGACCTTTCGTATACCCGTAGTGCGTGTTAAAAATTTAGACATCGGCTCGGCTCATTCTGGCAACCCGCGGTGCGTCGAGACGAGGCGTGTCATGGCGTGGCGAGGCGGCCGGCGGAGGAGGAGCGCAGGTGGATGTCCCTCTTGTTCTCATGCTCATACAAGTGGGGAAGGAACCTCCCTTATAAGGAGGTCCAACTCCCACTAAACTAGCAATGTGGGACTAAACATTAGTAGTATCCCTTGCCTTGCACGAATGGGCTAAGTGGGCCTCTAGGATTTATTAGGAATTTTTGAAATAGTTATTGGGCTGTCCCAAAATAGACTAAATTCCAGCAATCCCCCACCCGATCTAAGAGGCACACAAGAATTGCCTTTGAATCCAAAACACTGTTTTTTATACCGGTACTACAGTGGAGACTGTTAAGTTGAACTTCCACCTAGAACTCTGTGCTACACCAGTAAGTAATGTGAACAGTGGACTGGGCCTTGAACTGCAAGTTTTCTGCGAATCTAGCTTCACACAAAGCCTTGACCGATACTTGGCTACCATGGGTCTTCCCCATGGGTGGAGCTTATACGTCATACTCCGAGACCTTTCATGAGTTTACTAGAGAGAACCCTACTCTCATAGATTGCGACATTTAACAATCAGACTCATATATGTGTGTTCTTCAAAAGATGTTCTACAGGACAACATCTCTTCTTAAAGAGCCACTTAGAACACATTAAGATATACATCAACCTGCCATGCAGATTAGGAGAGTATTGCATCTTGCTGGAGTGGTATTTTTAACAGTAAGTATACTCTCCTCTCAGTTGATCGGCAACTTGTCTTCCACATCCAATTCACGGGATCTCCGATCACAAGGAATAGGTTACCACTGTGAACAATTCATATTGTGGGTCTCATACCCATCTCCCTCGATGCATTATTTATCACATTACGTCATAGACCCTTAGTAAAAGGATCTGCCAGATTTTCAGACGTTTGGGTATAATCAAGTGCAATAACTCCGAAGTTTCTCATTTTTCTGACAGACTTTAACCTTCTCTGAACGTGTCTTGATGACTTCATGTTATCCTTTGAGCTGTTCACTTTCGTGATCACAGTTTGATTGTCGCAGTTCATAAGGATTCCCGGTACAGGTTTCTCAACGACCGACAAGTCATTCAAGAGCCGGCGAAGTCAATCTGCTTCGACCATAGTTGTATCTAGTGCTGTGAGTTCTACTTCCATTGTTGACCTTGTTAAGATGGTCTGCTTGCAAGACTTCCAAGAAACAATGCCACCTCCATGAGTGAATACATATTCACTCGTGCCCTTTGTCTCATCAGCATCTGAGATCCAGTTTGAGGCACTATACCCTTCAAGCACCTTTGGGGTGCCCAGTATAGTGAATTCCATAATTTGTAGTGCCTTTCAAATAATGCAAAATTCTCTCTAGAGCTTTCCAATGCACATCTCCTTGTTTTGAGACAAACTGGCTCAGTTTGCTAACAACAAAAGATATTTCAGGTCTTGTAGCACTGGATAAATACATAAGCGAGCCAATAATCTTAGAATATTTCAGTTGGTCTCTAGCAATTCTTTGATTCTTTCGAAGCAACACACTAGCATCATATGGTGTTGGAGAGGGCTTGCAGTCACTGTAGCCAAAGTGACTCAAGATCTTTTCCACATAGTGAGATTCAGGAAATATAATCCCACCACCATCGTCTCTCAACAACTTGATGTTCAGAATGACATCAGCCACTCCTAAATCCTTCATCTCAAAGCAACGAGATAGGAAATCCTTGACCTCCTTAATAACCTTCAGTTTTGTTCTGAAAATCAGTATGTCATCAACATACAAGCACATGATAACTCCCTTGCCCCCTCCATGGTGATAGTACACACATTTATCAGCTTCCTTTACAACAAAGCCCGCGGCTGTTAAAGTTCTTTCAAACTTCTCATGCCACTGCTCGGGTGCTTGCTTAAGTCCATACAGAGACTTCAGCAACTTGCACACTTTTCCTTCCTAACCATCTACTACAAACCCATCTGGTTGTTCCATATAAATTTTCACTTCCAACTCTCCATTTAAGAAAGCAGTCTTAACATCCATTTGATGAATGAGAAGACAATGTGAGGCAGCTAGTGAAAGTAGTACTCGAATAGTGGTCAGTCATGCCACAGGTGAGTAAGTATCAAAGAAGTCTTCACCTTCCTTTTGAGTATATCCCTTATCCACGAGCCGTGCCTTGTACTTTTCGATAATACCATCAGGCCTAAGCTTCTTCTTGAAAACCCATTTACACCCTATAGGTTTGCACCCATAAGGACGATTAGTTATCTACCAAGTTTCATTTGCCAAGATGGAATCCATCTCACTACGAACCGCTTCCTTCGAGTAGTCAGCATCTTGATATGCATAGGCCAATGAAATAGAACTGGGAGTGTCATCTATGAGATACACAAGAAAATCATCACCAAAGGACTTTGCAGTCCTCTGTCTCTTGCTTCTAGTAGGAACTTCATTGTTCTCCTCCACGGGACTTTCAAAGTGTTCCATCGAAATGGCAGGTTCAGTACTTGGAACTGGTTCCTGAGTCGATGAACTTGGCATCTCCTGATTAGATGAGGTAGCATTATCCTTCATGGGAAAGATACCTTCAAAGAAAGTCGCATCATTTGACTCCATGATCGTACTGATATGCATGTCAGGTACCTCTGAATTTACAATCAAGAATCTATAACCAATGCTATGAAAAGCATATCCCAAGAAAACACAATCCACAGTCTTTGCTCCAAGCTTGCGCTTCTTTGGAATCGACACATTGACTTTCGCCAAACAACCCAGGTTCATAGATAAGAGAGCTTTAAACTTTTCTTCTCCATTCCTTGAATGGAGTTATCTCTTTGTTCTTTGTGGGAACTCGGTTTAGGACATGACATGCAGTCAATATCGCCTCCCCCCACCATGCCTTGGAGAGACCCGATGTGTCTAACATGGCGTTAACCAAATCAGTTAGAGTACGGTTCTTTCTTTCGGCTACCCCATTTGACTGGGTGAATAGGGAGGCGTCCTCTCATGGATTATACCATGTTCCACACAAAAATAATCAAATTCATTTGAGAAATACTCTCCACCACGATCGGACCTAAGCCTCTTGATCTTTCGATCAAGTTGGTTTTCCGCTTCAGCTTTATAGATCTTGAAAATAGTTCAACGCCTCATCCTTAGATTTCAGAAGATACACATGACAGAATCTAGTGGAGCCATCACTTAACGTCATAAAATACTTCTTTCCACCTTTTGTCAAAACACCATTCATTTCACATAGATTTGAATGGATGATCTCTAGTGGTGCAAGATTTCTCGTTTCTGCAGTCACATGAGACTTATGAGGTTGCTTAGCATGCACACATAGTTGACACTTAGATCCCTTAACAGCGGTGAAATTAGGGATTAAGTTTAACTTCGCTAGTCGTGACATGCAACCAAAGTTAACATGACAGAGACGTGAATGCCACACATTAGATTCATTATTATTGCAAACATGATTAACAACTTTATTGCATATGTCTGATAAGGATAAACGAAACATGCCTCCTGACTCATAGCCTTTACCAACAAAGGTTCCATACTTGGATATTACAAATTTATTTGACTCGAAGACAAGCTTGTAGCCATCTCTACATAGAAGAGATCCGCTAACAAGATTTTTATTAACGGAGGGGACATAATGCACGTTCTTCAGCCGCACGATCTTCCCCGAAGTAAACTTCAATCGACCGTGCCAACACCACGAACAGAAGCACTTGAACCGTTGCCCATCAGCACGGTGAAAGTCCCTGCGGTCTGATAAGACGAAAACATTGAAATATCACTGCATACATGCACATTAGCACCTGTGCCAATTAACTAATCAGAAGAATGACATACTAAAAGCATAGTGGGAATATACCATACCCAGCATCCTTCATGCTAGTGTCTGCAATGACAATATTAGCGGTCTTCCCGCCTTTCCCAAGATGACGCTTGTCATAGCGATTAGGGCAACTAGGATCCCAATGATCAGGATCTCCACACACATGACAAACACCTTTCTTCTTGTCATTCTTTTTCTTGAAGTTCGTGTGCTGTACAGCCTTGGTCTTCCCATCAAACTTGCCCTTGTTCTTGAACTTGTGGGGCTGGAAGTTTTTCTTCTGTACCAGATTGGCACTAGAATCTCCCTCAATACCTAGAGCACGGTTGTCCTTTGCTCTCGCCTTTTCTTCCACATGAAGAGTACCAATGAGACCCGGAACGGAAAACTACTGCCTCTTATGCTTCAGTAAGGTAGCAAAGTTCCTCCACGTGGGAGGAAGCTTAGTGATGATACCTCCGACAATAAACTTGTCCGGTAGGATACAATTGAAGTGCTCAAGTTCTCTAGCAAATGACTGTAAGCTTGCTCAACCACGGAGCGTTCTTCAGTCATCTTGTAATCATAGAATTGCTCCATGATGTACAGCTCAGTGCCAGCATCCGAGACCTCAAACTTGGCCTCGAGTGCGTCCCACATATCTTTTCCATTATCAATTGACGCATAAGCATCAACTATGTTCTCACCAAGAACACTCAAAAGAGCAGCCTTAAACAGAGTATCCATTTTCTGAAAAGCTTGTGCCTATTGAGCATCATGCTCTCCTTCAGGTTTTTCAAGAGTGACGTCATAGCAGCTCATGGTTTGAAAGCACAGAACACCTCTCACGCGCCACCTCTTATAGTGGATACCCTCAAACATAGGAGGTCTCATGGAAGCAGCAAAAACACTTGGGGTAAATTGTCTATAATAAGGTTTTTGGATTGTTGGAAATATGAACAATTTACCATATGATTTTATTAACGGAAATACTAGTTAAAGCATGAATAAAATAGCAGAGATAAAGCAAGTCATGCGATCTGACAGAGAGAAGGAAAATAACATCTGCAAATATAAACTAGAACCAAACATCTCTAGAGTAGAGAGTAGAGCAAGTTGCATATATGAAGTAGAGCCTAACATGTCTAGGGAAAACACTAGAACAAGAAACTGTGGCAGGACCTCTAACAGGAAAAACAAGAACACGTACGGGACAGCAGCAGGAGCAGAGACACTAGACTTGGGGTCCACATCCTCGGTAGCTATGTCATCGAAGAGGTTGTCCACGTCGGAGAAGAAGTTGTCATTGGGGAAGTGGTCGTCGGTGTCCATGATGAACAGGTCAGTATTCGCGCAGAGCGCTCCCCAAAAATCTTATCACCCTTCTCCCGTACAGAACTCACAGAGGTGCGGTTTCGGAGGCCTACTGTCCCGACCTAGGATGCACGCCGCAAGCCGGGATGAGGAAGATCGTAGCAGCAGCGCATTGTTCAGGAACCAGTGGCGAGAGGAAGAAGTAGTTCTGGTGCATCTCTCTGACAGGAGAGACCTCCCTTTTATAGGCGCAAGAGAAGGAGGCGAGAGGGCAGCCATGGGAGGCGAAACGAAGAGACGGAGATGAAGCGAACACCCAGCAGCCGAAGGGCTGCATCGTTCGCGGCAAAAAGGCAAAAATTTAGACATCGGCTCAGCTCATTCCCGCAACGCGCGTCGCGTCGGGGCGTGGCGAGGCGGGCGGCGATGGAGGAGCGCGCATTGATGTCCCTCTTGTTCTCATGCTCATATAAGTGGGGAAGGAACCTCCCTTATAAGGAGGTCCAACTCCCACTAAACTAGCAATGTGGGACTAAACTTTAGTAGTATCCCTTGCCTTGCACGAATGGGCTAAGTGGGCCTCTAGGATTTATTATAAATTTCTGAAATAGTTATTGGGCTGTTCCAAAATAGACTAAATTCCAGCACGTACGACGCTCGCTTTGGCCTGAGGTCGCAGTTATGGTCCTCATCGCTTGCTTGGACGAAGGTGAGCAATGGCTGCTGCCCGGAGGCGAGTAAGACTGATGCTCGGAGGCAATCACAGCCATTTCCTCCGTCCTCCCGCCGGTCGCCATCAGCATGTTTTTTAGAGGACGCCAAAGGCGAACCATATCCTATATACCTAAGAGATTCATCCCCATTATCTTATTTATCTTGACATGTAACCTATCCACATGATCAAGTAGGTCCACCAAATAATTAATTCCCACTAACTCACTTATCTTAACATGCAACTATGCCAACTCACCATGCCACAATGCATGCCCCACTAATTTAATTATCTCGACATGCAAACTATGCCAAGTTAACATGTCATTATGCATGGAAAACTCACATTAACATGCATCATGCATGCTACTCATATTCAAAAAATATTCTGCAAACATATAATAATATATCATATGAACCTTAGCTTCTATTCTCACATGCTAATACAGAAACTAAAGTTGCATACTGTCAAATCATATAGAAAGAACTGCATCCAATTCCCGCAACAACGCGTAGGGTATGATCTCTAGTTTTTATAGAAAAGAGAGTCAAATAATTACAAGAAACATGATGGAGGTGCGGACATCCCCTCAAGTCGAACCCACTCAACACCTCACCACCCCAACACTAAGGCTACTCTAGCACAAATCGTTGCCAACCACCAACACCAACACCTGCACGTCGCCATTCCACAATTTCTTCTAGGATCAAGCATCTAAGATAATGTGCCGTCTTGACTTGGTTCTCCCTCTTGAAAACCCGTGTGCGTTCAACACCCATGCATTGCTATTGTTTGTAACCTGTCTACCCCTTCTGTTGCTCGGCATTTGTTTTTCTTCTTTAATGGAATTTTTTGCTCAGATCATGTGCGTGTGATCCCAGCCAGAATGTGCACGTATGCATGAAAGAATGAATTAGAAAATTTATTAATTGTTCGATGAATGTGATAAGTTTTTGCAAGTTTTATTACTGACCATTTGTTCATTCTGGATGTTGCGGTCACTTCACAATATTTGTGGGTTTTTCTATATCAGGGTTAACAAACAGCCAGGTTCTGATTCTCAAAATCCACAGCTATAATTGATTCTTAGTAATCTGTAGCCCAAACAAAGAGGGCCTTAGTGGACACCATGGGCGGCCCGTGTCCACCTGTAGTCTGACTTGGGTGATGGCTGGTCTAGTGGCGTTGGGCTATGGCCTGATTGTGTGTGGTGATAGCGTCCTTCATTGTGCTAGTGATGTTGACTTAGGCCGTCTTACCCATGATGCTGTTGCTTTTGCAAATTGGGTCACTTGTGCCATGGTGCTATTGCCACGCTGCTATGCGAGAGGGGGTTGGCATCTTTTCCAGGGAATCAATGACATGATGTGCAACGCTGTGCACTCTGGCAATCTCAATTTCAGACTGGTGGAAGATGATCTGTAGGCAACAAGGTGCGCCAACCAGGGCTGTTGAGGAGATACCCCTATCAGCTTACATTGCTTGGCACCTTTCAAAGAAGCAAAATCCGAGAGTTTTAGAAGATAAAGAGATGACATCGCTGGCCTTGGCAAATCTGATTCGTGATGATGTGAAAATGTTCACTGAGGCTATGTGTCCTACCACTACGGTGGCTGGGTAGTGCAAGCAACTGGGAGTGAGTTGTTTTAAAGCTACACGATTGAGTGTGTATCTTGTACTCTTGGTGTTTAAACCCCTCAAATTGTACCGTGTAACCTTTTCCCTCGCAATAATGCAAAGACGGAGCTCCTACTGTTCTCGTCAAAGCGAGTAGGGTCACTTTGGCTGATGGTTGTGGCCGTAATGGCACATCCATAATGGAGGACTTGAGTTTTTGTTGCCGTGGTCGTTGCTCTCGAAAGTTGCTAGCTCATGCAATGTGTGGTCAACGCTTTCATGCTTCTTTATGGTCTTTACTTGTACAACTTGTGTGGGTTCTAATGTTACTGTGTTAGAGCATCTCCAATAGACGCCCAAAAAATCGGCGTGCTAAAATAATTTTACAGCGTAATTTTAGTAATTTTAGTGCACTGTGGCCAATTCAGTTTTCCAGACGTACAAAAATATAGCGGGCAGCGCGCAGCAGTCTAGCAGACGCACTAAAAAATAGAGCACCACAAATATGTCTACAATAAACAGATCCCTAACATTTACAAATAAGTCCATCTGAGCAAAACAAAAACGCAATTAGGTACCCAATCATTGGAGCAAGCTAGCTTGCAAACCATCTTCCGCCGCCGGCCACCGCACGCGAGCTAGCTTGCTGATGGAATTGCAAGCTCCGCACGCGCCCCTCGCCTCCGGCCACCGCACGAGCTCCCGGCCGGCGAGCTCGAGGTGACGAGCTACAGGGAGGCGACGAGCTCGAGGCGGCGAGCAGAAGTGCAGCGGGACTCCTGGCCGGCACACGCTCCCGGCCGATGAGCTCGAGACGTCAAGCTGCTGTAGGCGAGCAGAAGGGTAGCGGCCGCTCCGCCCCGTGCCGGGACGAGCAGAGGACGAGCACGCAAAGGAGTGACGGCGGCCGGCGGCGGCGAGCTGGAGGGAGTGACTGCAGCGACGAGCTCGAGGCAGGATGAGCAGAGGGAGCGGAGCGAGTCGGAAGATTCATGCGGCAGTTGGTCTTCGTGCGTCGTCTCCAGATTGTTGGTTGCCAGCGGTTGTGCTTGGATCCCTAGTTTCTTCACCGTTGTTTAGGTTATGGTTTTATTTGTTGGGCCGTGCCTGCTTTGGCATCCTACGATGCCTTCTGCGTTGTACTCTTCTATCTAACTAATGAAATACATGCATCTCTTATGCATAGTTCAAAAAACATTATAAAGATATATTTGATGATGAATTATAATGGTACTGATTTGATATCTTTATCTTCATATATATTTTTATATATGCTTGTTCAAACTTAGAAATCATTCACTTTTTGGGCGGAGGGTGTATTAACTAATGAATTTGACCAAGCAGTTTACTTGTTTTCGTTGTGGCTATAAAGTTTTTTCTCCTCACTAATGAATGATTTCCAAATTGAGAAAATTTGCAATTCACCACACATTTTATAGTTGAGAGAATGGCGATCTTTATCTTCTCTATCTGATTGAGCAGTAGACGAACTGCAACAGGTTGAGTGCAGCCATGAACCTGTAGAAGTAGCCGAGGTGGCCTTCGTCGAGGTTGTGCGAGATCCACCCGGTGGCCGACGCGATGGCGCTGAGCAAAGCATAGTTGAGCGCCCAGGCTCTTCATGGACACTGGGGACTGGTCGTCGAAGAACTCGAGCATGCCGATGCTAGTGAACACCTCTGCCGCGCCCAGCACGGAAGTAGCACGGCGCCACCCACATAAAGTCCTAGACCTACAAACAACTACAAACGTTTTTACGTAAAGTTCCAACTAACTAACTCTCTCCCCCACTTATTTCAGGGAGGGTGGGCCTCTTCCTCCCCAATCTTCAATCACAAACCGCCATGTTGTTGATTACATTAATTACGTAGCTATTATTACGTAGGTGTAGCATTACTTATTCAGAGACGTTGCATTTTATAACCGATTGAATGGCAGATGTTGTCGCACTTACTAACGCGTAAATGGAGAGGAAAAGTACTCCCTCCTTCCGGAAATACTTGTCAGCAAAATGGATAAAAGGAGATGTATCTAGATGTATTTTAGTTCTATATACATCCCTTTTTATCCATTTGATGACAAGTATTTTCGGACGGAGGAAGTACAATTGTAGAATGAGTGTGTCGCAGTCGAGTGTGGTGGGCTTGACGGCGCCAGCTGTTGGCACCATGGTGGTGCCACAGCTGGTCAGACATCACCGGCCTGGATCCCTTTCGTCCAGTCCCCGACAGAGATGGCGGCGGTCCGTGCACAAGAGATGGAGGCTCTTCGAACAGATCT
Source organism: Aegilops speltoides (assembly GCA_021437245.1). Classification (NCBI taxonomy): domain Eukaryota; kingdom Viridiplantae; phylum Streptophyta; class Magnoliopsida; order Poales; family Poaceae; genus Aegilops; species Aegilops speltoides. The sequence continues at coordinate 502,188,623 of CM038147.1, forward strand.
GGAAAAAAACTTGTGATTGGCTACTGCAATGGCCGGTGGTGGCGGCGCTTTCTGCGTCGTTCCCTTCTTGAAGGCATCGATGTGAAGAAGTTCAAGGCCACTCTCTGCTACCTCCAGGGAAAACCCTAGACTAGTAGATCGGATGACGGTGGTGCTTTGGTGTTGTTTCCCTCTCGGGGGCGTCATTCTTGGGGTACACACGGGCTCGAGGAACCAGAGCACAATTTCTTTGGTGGAGTAGCGCTTCATCTTACACATTGGTGGCGACGGATCTCGGTGACCTGGCGGAGTGAAGACACGACGTCCAATGCACGGAGATGGACTCGCGCAGGAGGAGGACGTTATCTGGCCTCATGGTGGCGTCGATGGCAGAGAGGCCTGGCAATGTCTGTGCGTTAGTTTCTGCTCTAAAGATGAATTGGCGGAAGATGACGGTGCCGACACATGAGAGTGCGTCAGGCCGGTTTATGCCCCAAACCCAGTACATTGCTTGGTTGGGGCCTCTGGCTTTAGACGTTAGTCATTTGTGCGATGTATGTTTGGTATTAGGCTCGGACTATCAACAACCCTTCATCAAGTGGATAGGAGTAGAGACAAATGTTGCTAAGATGGTGGCTTATACTACCTGATGCACTACTTTGTAAGGTCTTTGTAAATAATTAATAAAACAACTGCACGCATCGTCAGATGCAGAGGCCGGGGTAATCCTCCTTTTCTAAGAAAAGGGTCTCAGTTCACTGAGACTTAACCAAGTCTAATTCAAGTGACATAACACATAAGAAAGGAAAAAAAGATAAACAAAAATAAAAATTTGCACGGATCTCCATCTGACATCCCGCAGATATAGCATCGACTGAGACTTGATTAAGTCTCAGTTGACTGGGATTTAGCAATCCCGTTGTCGAATATCTTCCCCAAGAAGAGTCGGCCAAGAAGGCCCCGATGACCAACCAACATGAGAAAGAAGCTGCCGACCCAGGTGGACACATTCCTCACAGCGCCGACGTTGCTCTCATGGAGCACCGTCGTAAGGTAGGTGACCAAGTTCTTCGAGACGGCGAAGAAGCACAAGTATTCACTGAATTCGGCACCTGATTTACGTCCAAGGCTCAACATGTTACTTATGTATGGAAAACTAGATCATTGATAACGCGCGTTGCCGCGCCCGTCTATTTTGAATGTTGTATGAGAGTGTTAGAATTTTATGTAAAATCATGGAGTCCAAATATGGAAACACTGAAGTGAAAAGAAGCTTGGAAGAATGAAGTGAAGACACGTAGTCCAAATTTATGTAGAAATCTGGCTATGTAGGAAGAATGCAATGAAGAGAATCGGTGCACAGATGTAATGATATATACATAGAAAATTTCACAAAAAGTACAGTAAATAATAGTCTACGAGGGGGAGCAAATCAACAGTAGTCCATAGATAGATGTAATACAAAGGAACAAGAAAAGAAGACCCAACAAAGAATGGGCTAGAGGGATTTCCAAATATCATTGTACACCGATGAAGTCCTAAGTAATGAAGTCATATGTATTTCTCACTATAAGAAAGTAACAAGTTGTGCGAGGATCCATGTTGCAAAATTGATGATCAGCCACACTTCCACAAGGCTTAATTGAAATGTGAATACTTATAACCAATTGATGGGTCTTGGATGGAACTTAACAGGAAACAACAAGAACAGTTGAATTTAATAAATGAAAGTACTTAGCAGAAGCAAATGTTGCTATTCTCACTCTGAATCAATATCATGTTTGTCTCTCTTGAGAAGCATAAATTTTATCTGATAAAAGCACACAACAGCAAATGTTGCTATTCTCATTCTGAATCAACAGCAGTTTGCCTAACAATATTCAGTTTCGGTCCCTCTTTCTACTGCATTGACAACAAATGTAATCGAAAAAATACATCGTTGTAGTGACCAAAAAAAATGCGGTCTAGCACCTAAAGAAAATATGCGATGGCAGAGGACAACGAATTAGTTGACACACATGAGGAAACAAAAGCTATAAGAACAAATATGGGACCAAAAAAAGAAACGCCACATCACCTGTTATACTGTTATGTATAGCCTGTCATACATGAAAGTGATTTGTTTAAAACTGAGTTTATGAACACTAGCCGGGCCCCATATGACATAAGCTTGCCGTTCCAGCAACTTAGTTTTTTCTCAAATCGTTCTTCAAGGCACTTCCACTCCTTATTCGATAATTTTTGATGATGAATTGGTATCCCTAGGTAAGTAAACGGTAGGATCCCATTTCACATCCGAACAATTGTCTATACGCATCTAGTTCGTCTTTGGCCTTCCCAAAATAAAACAATTCGCCCACTGCCTGCAGATTACCATGTGAACCGGTAAAAAGAATTTTTTTTTGCGGCGAGGGAGGGGGGGGGGGGGTAAAAAGGAATTAATGACACCAAAGAATTAATACTAACATCAGAGATTGCGGGTAACAGGCAAGATAGGGTATACCTACAATCTTGAAAGATTTTTGGGCATGCAGGGTGGTGAATCAGGCTAAGGCGGACATGCGCTTGACTTGTTGCATTTTAATTGTGAAGTAAGAATAATGGTAGTACATCGACTCATCTTGTTCCTGTATAACGGCTAGCTTATGTAACATCAACCTCATCAAATATCTGATGTAAGAACTTTTTGGGTCATTCTCTACTTGCTTCCAACTATCTGACACCAAACTTCAGCAAGCAATGGAAATTTTAGTAGGATATCAAGTAACAAAAAGAATGCAACCAGAGTTCATAATGGCCTAAGATGTGATTGCTATTATAAAATACAGTTTGATAACTATGGAATTGGATACATCAAAAGAGAGCCTTCCCTTAGTAGGAGTAGTATCCAAGAATGGTAAAACTGAGAACATAATGCTTATGTTTCTCACCAAGGATTTTTTTTTGAACCGGGCTAACCCCCTTTCCATTACAGAGAACGGAAATACATCAGTCTTACGTAGTATCAAGAGAAACGAGAGGGGTAGGGCGAAAGCGAGTTCAACGCACTACTAGGAAACACACTGCATCCGCCCGTCATCGAAACGAATGCTATAGGGCGAAAACTTAGCAGCACCAAAATAGTCTTTTTCACCAAGGAAATGAAACATTGATCTTCATTGTCCAATTGAACAAAAAATATGGTGCACTATTAAATGTATCTAGTCTATCTTATGTAACTAAACCCAACAAATGAGTATGCTACAACCTCTCTCTAACAGGTCGAATTACAGAAGCACCAAAATTTTGTATCATATATGAAGTAAATTCCATTATGGTCACTAACAAACAGTTAAAGCGTTAACTGGAATCAGAAAATTGTGTCAAAGTGGTATGGAAAAATTATGGAGATGCTTGAGAAGATCGGATATAACATTAAAGTTAAATTAGACTTCTAAAATATGCATGTGCCTTTTCAAGTCCTGTTTCCTCAGTGCTCAGCCTTTATTTCTAAATCTCAAGTCGTGTTGCCTATTTCACCTGCAAAAAAATGAGCAGATTGCCCTGCAGGGAATAAGTTTCCTATACAACAAAACATATACTCTGCAACAAATAAGTTTCCTATAAACGACCGGGTTGTATAGGAATTTTTTCCTGTATGGTACAACAGCTAAGATGTACAAACTCCATTACCTCCCAGTTTACCATGTGCTTGGTTTCGTCGGTCTGCGCGTAGGGGAGCACCAACACGTTGCTGCCTGCGGCGAGGTCCGGCAGCGCCCAAGGCGGCGAGAGGAGACAGCGCAGCCGAAGGCCGCGAGCTGGAACCGATATTGCCCAGCCCCACGATCCACACCCGCTTGCCGCTCACCTGCCATTGAAAAATATTCTGGCCAGCTTCTCTTCTTGTTCGTGCTCTTTGGAATAATTTGGTATGGCCAAAAACAGAGTTGGTCCAAAACATAGTGGTCAGAAACAGAGTCGTACCAACCTTGGTGGCGAGAGCCGAGAGGGTACTTGCCGTCGGGCGTTGGTCTTCCACCTGCCGCTGCGGACGTACGCGTGGGCTGCGGCCACCTTCAGGAGCACGGTGACGAGAAGCCCGACGGCGTGGACGGCCGAGTCGGCCGCGAACACGGCGCCGTCGATAGTCATGACGAGCCCGTTGCTCCGGCATGCGTCCTGGTCTACGTGGTTGTGAGAGAGATGTGCGGATCCAATTCTTGCTCGATGGGCGAGTAAATTGCTCAAAGCCATCACATTTGTGGTTAGGGTACTTCAAAACCATCATTTTCGCTAAAAATTACAAAAACCACCAACTCCGCGGCAAGTGAGTAACAAATCGCACTAATTCAAAAGTGAACCGCGTATAACAGCAGAACTGACGGATAGGACCCGTCTGTCGGGCTGATTTGGCATGTCTATGTGGATAGTATGCCGAGGTGGAAGATGGCCCCACTAGTCAACCTCTCATCTCTTTTACTTTTTTCTTCTTCCACGCCATGCCTACCGGCCGCCGGCTCTAGTCTGCGGCGCGCGCCCGATCAGCCGCACGTGTGGCCGCGCCGCCCCCGCCCCCCTGCAGCTCCCTCCGACGCCGCCTTCCCTCCACGCACCGTCCCCGGCCTGGCTTCCCCCGCGCGGCCGTGCCACAAACCCGCGCCGCCCCTGCATCTACCTCCGACGCTGCCGGCCATCCACGCCCCAGCCCCGGGCCAACTTCCCCTAGTCGCCTTCCATCGTATCTTCTTCTACCCGACGCCGCCGCCAGCACGCGCGGCCGCTGCTGTAGCCGAGGCGACGGGACGCCGCCGCTGCCATTGACGCGAGGCGACACCTGCGGGGGACCTCCTGCGCGTGCTCGTGTCGTAGCGGAGCAGCAGCTAGCCGGCCGTGAGGGTCGTCCCGTGCGTGCTGTGGCTCTGCAGCTAGCTGGCCGTGAGGGTCCTCCCGTGCGTGCTGTGCCTCAGCAGCAACAGCACATGCGATGTACCTGCACACACACGCATGCCATTGCCCACTGCTTCTCTCGTCTGGCGTTTCCGCGGCCAATGCATCCTCGTCGTCTTGTAACCATGTCAGGGAGCTCCGCCTCGTCATCCAGATCATCTCTACCCAGGGAATTGCGCTGAGCCACCGCGACTCAAAGGCACAGTCGCCGTCTTCCCTAGCTCTGTACGCCGGCCACCTCGCCAGATTCGCCGCCGTCGCTGGACCCTGGCTCTTCCCGTCGCTTTCTCAGGTCTTCGTAGACCTCCCGAAGCTCCTGGAGTCACAACCAATGAGTGCCTCGTCCCTGAGCACACCTCCCCGCGATGGCCCGCTCCGGCCACGACCGCTTTCGTTCCCGGCCACCTCGTGGGCCCCTGTGTGCTGCGTGCGCGTACTGCACCTTGGGCGTGCTTCCGCAAGCCCAGAGCGTCATGCGCGCGTCCTCAGGTGCTCGCTTGCGTGCTCCGGCGAGCAGCCGTGAATTCAGAGCATGGGTTCGTCAACACCACGGGCGCTGCCGTTCCCGTGGGGAGATGGGACTCGCCCAGGAAGCAGACTGGTCGGATGGGCTAGAGCCGGCGAGGCGCTAAGAGATGGAGGCGAGGCGTGGGCACGTGCATCGCGAGGCGGTGGCGGTCGGCATGGTGCGGTGGTGGCCGGAGGAAGAAGAATAAAAGGGGGAAATAAGACATGTGACTGACAGGTGGGGCGCCGTCCACCTCAGCGGGTCAACACATTGACTTGGACTAGTTTTCTCCATGTCAGCCCGACAGACGGGTCCCACCCGTCAGTTCTGCTGAAACGCGCGGTTCAGTTTCGAATTAGTGCAATCTGTTACTCACTTGCCACAGAGTTGGTGGTTTTTTGTAATCTTTAGGAAAAACGGTAGTTTTGGAGTACCGTAGCCACAAATGTGGTGGCTTTGGGCTATTTACTCTCGATGGGCTTTGTGTAACGGCAGTGTGTACAGGAGGTGCGGATCCAATTCTTGCGCCATGGGCTTTGTGTGAGAGCATCTCGAGACGTCCTATCTTATCCGCACTTTGGAAAAAACTACTTCTTTACTCGCGCAGAGTCGAAACGGACGCTCCAGCAGATGCACAATAATAACGCGCGCGGTATAATGGGTTCAGCGCGTGGAGGAGAATGACATCACGTGCTGCTTATTTCGTGTGCCTACTCCCGCGCGCTGTTTGCTCGAGCGCCCGCGACCAACTGCCGCCAACCTCTCCGGCCGCCCCGCCTTCGCCCCGCCCTGTGCCGTCGCCGGCGAAATTCGATCGATGGAAGCCCGCGCTGAGATCCCCCTAACCCCTTCCTACACCCGCGACCCTTCCGCCGCCGCCGTCGCCGCTGCAAACCCTAGCGCGGGGTTGAGCTTTGGCTTTGCCGCCGGTGGCCCTCCTCCAAGCACCGGTCTCGCGTGCGGCCTTTTCATGGCACCGCGGGCGACCTCGCACGGCGGCGTCGCGCCGCCGCCCGCCGTGAAGCCACGGGCCCCCATCTCCAAGCGACCGAATGCGGCGGGTGACGACGGCGGGGAAGGTGTCTGGGAAGAAGAACAAGGCGGATGGCTCTTTTAGGTGGCCGAAGAAGAAGCTTGTAGGGCGTCCGGCCGCGCCTCTGCCGACCGAAGCGTCGGAGAGCTCACAATTTGTTGCGCGGACGGACGATGCGCACAAGGTGTTTGGTGAAATGCCCACAAAGTATGACCCCCCTCTTTTGTTGGCGTTTTTTTACATAAATGTATACATATGGATAGCTTAGTTTTCTTCTACATACTTTATAGTTGCAATGATGACACATATATATCAACTATGGGTGTCGGCTCCAACAATTCTCATTGGTGTCAAACCAATGAAGTGAATGAAGATGATCATGAGTGGGATGTGGATGAGGATGGTGAGCAGTGGCGTAGTCAGGCCCCAGGCAAGGGGGCCATGGCCTGGGGCATATGACTAGTCTTTCGTTGACTGTAGCAGGATAGTTACTATAGCTACTGTAGCACGCGCTGTTAGCCCGGGGCGTGGCTCAGTCCTGCCTACGCCACTGATGGTGAGGGTTTCATCGATGCACTGAAAGAAAGAGCGAACAACTAAATCATTGACAAAGCACTACTAGGAAAGGGCTATAGATGATATGGCCACTAATGGCGCATCAGACATGTGGTGCGCCACTATTATATAGCAGTGGCGCACCATGTGCTGGTGCGCCATTAGTGTGAAGGGCACTAATGGCGCACCAGACACATGGTGTGTCACTAGTAACAATTTTTTTTCGAAAGATACTAATGGCGCACCAGGACACAGTGCGCCATTACTAGTTTGAACTAGTAATGGTGCACCAGCCACACAGTGCGTCACTGCTATATTTTTTTGCAAAACTACTAATGGTGCACCAGGGCACAGTGCGCCATTAGTATATATTTTTTTAATTTTTTTTGCAAAACTACTAATGGCGCACCACCAGCAGGTGTAGATGGTGCGCCATTAGTAACCTGGGACTAGCTAGATATTTTGGACAGCCACACCTACCCACTCACTTTTCCCACTTCATTCTCTCCACCTCCTCCTCCAAACTTGTCTCGGCTGCCTCCTCCTCCTCACCTCATTTGCACCATAGATTCCTCCAAATTAAGTGGTTAAATTACCTTTTTTTGATAGGTAAGTAAGGGGGAAGCTATCTTTATGTTGTAGATCTACTTTTTTTCTCCCTCCAACAACGTGCACATGCACTTTTTATGGCCTAACTAGATCTATGTATGTTTGTGGTGTTGCATATGTTTGTGGTGTTGCATATATGTTTGTGTTTGCAGATACCGGTATTTGAAATGCGATAGTTGCCAATATTTTGCCGGAATGTTGATTCATTTCCGTTTCGGCGAGAATTTTGGCACTATGCATTCTTTTTGGTCCTATTTTTAGGCAAAGTCATGCCAAATTTTTTCTTGGTTCTAAAATATCGTTTTGCTCTACCGCGCAGGCGACCATGGTCCGCACGATGAACGAATGCATCGTGAATAGGTTTTTGAGCTCCGCGCAGGCCAAGGTGCTTCAAGAGAACGAGACGGAGATAAGATATCCGTGTCGAAGATGCAAGCTGAAGAGCCTTATTGCGGACCCGGATTCCGGGCAGGTGCGGGTGCGTGGTTTCATGGATGGCTATCGGTGGCAAGGTGATGAAGATGACAATGAAGTCGTCCATGGGGGCTGGGCAAGAAATGAGGAAGGACAGCAAGACAACCACCGCGGCTCGGGCGGGCGAGAAGACGAAGAATCTCCAGGACATGATCACGACGGTGATGCTGTACACAGTCATCATGTAGAAGATGCAGGACATGATGATGAGGAAGATGCCGGAGCAGACGAAGGGCATGATCATGAAGATGAAGATTCTGGAGCAGACGACGATGGGCCATCGATGGGCTGGGTGCAGGACCCTCATATTCAAGAGCTGCTTCTCAAGCAGAGGGATAACGCAAGAGCTGCCGCCCGAGAGAAAGCCAAGCTGGATTAACTGGAGATAGACGCGGTTACTCCATTGTATGAAGGATGCAGGCCCAAGGATACCCGTCTGAAAGTAATGCTCATGGCTCTGGAGATGAAGGTAAAACACAAAATGACCGACGCATGCTTCGACGAGAACATGTCATTCTGGCACGTGAAATACCATATGTCATTCTGACTAGTTTCGAGGAGGTGAAGAAAATCGTGTGTCCTCTGGATTTACCGCATGTGAAATACCATGTGTGCATGAACAATTGCATCATTTATCGGGACGAGCACGTGAAGTCTACCATATGTCCGGTGTGCGGCGTCACTCGATACAAGAAGAGGAAGAAAGCTCCTCGAAAAGTGGTGTGGTACTTTCCGATCACTCCTCGTCTACAGCGGTATTTCGCGGACCCTAAGGTAGCAAAGCTCCTACGTTGGCACGCAGATAGGGAGGAGAAGATGCGAGAAGATGACGCAAATGATCCGGAGATAAATAAAAAAGACAAGATGCTGAGTCACCCTAAGGATGGGAGCCAGTGGCAAGCGTTGAACTTCGAACACCCAGGATTTGGGAAGGATCCAAGGAACATCGTGCTGGGTGCGAGCACCGATGGAGTCAATCCGTTTGGCAGCCACAGAAGAACACATAGCACCTGACCTGTGTTTGTGTGGATGTACAACCTTCCCCCCTGGTTGTGCATGAAGAGGAAGTACATTCACATGAGTATGCTAATTGAAGGGCCGAAACATCCAGGGAACGACATCAATCTATATCTGGGGCTGCTGAAAGAGGAGCTAGACACGCTGTGGAAAACGCCAGCCAATACATGGGATGCCGTAGAGAAAGAATATTTCCCTATGAGAGCCACGCTGCTCACCACGGTGCACGACTATCTCGGTTACGGATATCTCGCGGGGCAGGTGGTCCACGAATTTTCTGGATGCGTCAGGTGCATGGATGACACAATGTATCGCCAGCTAGATAGAGATCCCGGGTCTTCGAAAACCGTGTTCATGGGACATCGAAGGTGGCTTCACGACGATGACCCGTGGAGGAAACGCAAGGATCTGTTCGATGGTGAAACCGAACCCTAAAGACGCCCGCGTACGAGGAGCGCGAGGAAATAGACGAGCTGTTGAAAAATTGGAAAGATTGCCCACTATCGGGAAAGAAGCAAAAGGCGCCACAGCCGGGAAAGAAGCGAAAGGCGCCAGAGCCGCTGCTAAAGGTATGGAAAACGAGGTATGTTTTCGGGGACTTGCCGTACTGGAAGATCCACCGTGTGCCTCACAGCCTTGATGTCATGCATATCACGAAGAACGTGTGCGAGAGTCTACTTGGTACCCTGCTCAACATGCCAGAGAGGACCAAAGATGGGCTGAAAGCAAGGGCATACTTGAAATCAATGGGCATCAGGGAGGAGCTTCACGCTAATGATGATGAGGATGATGATGAGGCGAAGCAGGACACGGAAAGTCGTCGCAAAGGCAAAAAGTCCAAGAAGACTGGAAATGACTACCCTCCCGCGTGCTTTACTCCAAGTCAGGAGGAGATCGATCAATTTTTCACCTGCCTCGTTGGAGTAAAACTTGCTTACGGTTACGCGGGGAAGATAAGCAGATACCTAGACCCAGCGAAGCAGAAGTTCAGCGGGATGAAGTCTCACGACTGTCACGTGCTGATGAGCAGATACTTCTAGTTGCAATCCGTGGGATCATGGACGTGCACGTCCGTGAAATGCTATTTGGCCTATGCAACTTTTTCGACGTCATCTCTCGGAAGTCGGTTGGCGTGAGGTAACTCAGAAGACTACAGGAAGAGATCGTGGTGATACTATGCGAGCTTGAGATGACTTCCCGCTCGCATTCTTCGGTGTTATGGTGCATCTGCTGGTCCATATCGTGGAGATTATCATCAAACTTTGGCCGACGTTCCTGCACAGCATGATGCCGTTCGAAAGGATGAATGGTGTCATCAAAGGATACGTTCGCAACATGTCACGTCCAGAGGGAAGCATAGCCAGGGGCTTTCTGACCGAAGAGTGCAGCTCCTACTGCACGAATTATCTAGGCATCGAGAACCCCGTTGGTCTGCCCGTCAACAGGCACCTCGGTAGGCTCGCTGGATGGGGTCACCGTGAGGGTCGCTGCGAAATGCATGTCGACTTCGAGGGTCGACTCGCCGACTTTGAAAGAGCAAACCTAGTCGCGGTACAACACATAGACGTGGTCGATCCTTGGGTGGTAGAGCACAAAACCTTTATTGAGAAGACATACAATGACCGAGGCCAACAGAGGAGGGACAGAGATATAATCAAAGAGCACAACTCATGTTTCACGCGTTGGTTCAAGCAGAAGCTTCTGTCATACCCTTTACATGAGGATTCTTCCGCGGAAGAACAACTCATATTCTCCTTGTCACAGGGCGCCGAGCACAATCTGATGACGTATGAGGCATACGATATCAACGACTACACATTCTACACCGAGGGAAAGGACATGAATAGCGATGGTTATTAGAACTCCGGGGTAATGATGGAATCCTACACCGGTAACAACAAGGATAGATACTACAGAAGGATCGAGAAGATCTGGGAGCTGAGCTACGCTGGAGAGAAGGTCCCGATATTCCGTGTCAGATGGGCCAAGAGCGTCATAAAAGAAGATTGGTATTTCACCACAATGGTTATACCCGAAGACAAATCCAAGACCGCGGGCGCAAACGTCACCGCGAAAAATGAGCCATGGGTACTGGCTTCCCAAGTGGACCAATGCTTCTTCATTACCGACCCGCCAAAGCCCAGTCGTGTTGTCGTGAGGAGAGGCAAAAGGAAGATCATCAGAATGGATGGAGTTGCCAATGAGCAAGACTTTGACAAGTACGGCGACCCGAAGATGGAACATGACGACGACAATGAAGTATCAGCATACACCACAAGAAGAAGCAGGACCACCCTACCTAAAGGACGTCCGTTCAAGAGAAGAACTCCATTTATGAAAAATAAGGGCAAGAAGATTGAGAACAGATAGCTAGCTTAGATCGATTGTATTTAAATGGTAGCCTTCCTTTCTCGATTAAATTTCATGGGCACTTTTTGAACTCATGAATATTTTTAAATTTCATGGGCACTTTTTGAATTCATGAATATTTTTTCAAATTTGATGATATTTTTTCATATTCAGTATGAAAAAATATTGAATATTCATGAGGACACTCGATCTCGACCCCCCTCCATCTCGATCGCTATCCCACCTCGCCAGATCCCCCTCGCCACCGAGCACCCGCCAGACCTCTCCCCGCTCCACCGCCGCCACACACCCACCGCGCACCTCCCGCACCACCACCCGCCCGACCCCCGCACCTCCCCGCCCACCGCCGCCGCCGACCCCCGCACCCTCCCCCGCACCGTCACAAATGAATGCAACTAAAATTCCAAAAAAAAACAAATTTGATTATATTTTCAAATAAAAAATTTGATGATATTTTCAAATAATAAATTTGATGATATGTTTTCATATTCATAAATATTTTCAAATAACAAATTTGATGATATTTTTAAAAAGTTTATTACTATTTTTATAGAAAAATATTACTGTTTCATATTCATATTCATTTTCTAAAAAATTAATAGATGCAACAAAAAATAATAAAAAAATTATTTATGGCGCACATATGGCTGGTGCGCCATTGCTATCTAAAAAAAAGATTACTAATGGCGCACCGCTCGGGGGTGCGCCATTGCTATCTAAAAAAACATACTAATGGCGCACCGCTGCGGGGTGCGACATTAGTAATCTTCCCCCCTAACTAATTCCTCCCTCTCCCTCGCCAGGTCCCTTCGTCCCTCTCCCTCGCTAGATCATCCACCCGCTGCCCCGACCCACGACGCCGCTACCCCGAACCCCGCCGCCCCCGCGCCCCCGCGCCCCCACCACTGCAGCTCCTCCGCGCCACCGCCCCCGCGCCCCAGCGCCCCGAGCCGGAGGAGGAGGACATGGAGGAGGAGACGGAGGCAGCCGACGCGGAGCAAGAGGACGCGGAGGGTGCGCTGCTGGACCGCGCGCAGGCCCTCATCTCCCGCGTTGTCGAGCAGGAGGCCAACCTCAACCCGTGCCGCATCCACACCCTCGCCACCATCTGCGAGGACCAGGAGGCCAGGTAGTCTGCCCATCCCCTCCCTCTCCCCGCGCCGTACCGGAGTCCTCCGTCCGTGCCAGGTTGATCCTCTCTTCCTCCCTCCCTAGGCCCTAGCTTGGTGGTAGGTTGGTTAGTAGGGGAGTGGGAGGAGGCGGTGGGTGAGGAGCACCGAGGAGCTCAACGGCGTGTCCTCTCTGAGATGGCACGCCCTCGCCGACGCCGGTGAGGTAGGGCCGGCCGAGCGAAAGAGCTGGGACGCTGCTCGCTGCTCCGCTTCTTGTTCTGGTTGCTTCTGCTGCTTGTTGCTCTGCTTCTTATTCTGGTTGCTGCTGCTTGCTGCTCTGCTTCTTATCCTATCCTAGTGTTGCAATCTGTACTGAAATTATTGTGGTGTATCATTGTGTTGTATGGTATAGGAATTAGAAATATTTTGGTAGAGCAGCCTCTCAAGTGATTTGACAGAGGAAAAAACTTGGTAGAAAATGAAAATTGTGAAGATCATGGACTGAAAACATCTAGCGTCACGAGGTTCGGACTTGGGACCTCCAAGGGATATGCCTCTGATAAACTCTACACTGTAGTTGTATATACTGTCATAAAGTTCAGCAAGAACATGGCATCAACAGTGCTATTCTAGTATCTAGTTGGGGAGGGACAAATGGACAGGGCATCACTGTAGCTGTACTGCACAACAAACTATTAGTCTTAGGATTAACACTCCTCATATGAGATGAGAGGATTTTTTTTAAATGGCTTCTTGCAGTTTTGAAAATTCAGTTTATTCGGTTACTGAAAATTCAGTTAGGCACACAAATTTCAGAACTTTTGTGTGCCCTAGTACTTGGTGTTTGTAGAAAACCAGGAGTGTCAATGTGACTAGAATTCACTTGTTCTTATATAGGTGAAACTTCACTTGTGTTTAGGCTAGTGCAGGGTGTTGCTTTATTCTGTCATCATTAACTATGTCACAAATAAATTGTTCCTTCTTCTGTATTTGACAGGTAATGACTGTTGATAAGCTGAGGCATGGATTAAGCTGTTTCTTTGCTGTAACATACTGTATATCACTCCACAATGAAATACAGTACATATTGATGTGCTTTGTAAAACTTGTTCATGTACTGAACTACTAATGCCTTGTGATGCTCTGAATTACTTGTGATGCCTCTAAATTACTTGTGATCACATTGAGAAAGACTTGTAAAGATGATGATCATCTTTTACAGAAAACAATTTCTGTAAACACGTCAGTAACTTTGCTAGTTTGCTGGGGTTTTTCTCTGACCATCATGTCGTGATGATTTTGCGGGTACCCCGAGAGGTCCTTGAGTTTGCTGGAATGTCGATTAACTTCCGTTCCGGCAAATTTGGGTACTCCATATGTCCTATTTTCAGCAAAGGTCATGCTGAATTTTTCCGTGAATTTTAGCATGACTTTGCTAAAAAATAGGACATATGGGGTACTTGTCACTAATGCATGGGCCGGGGTCTTAGTACTTAATTAAGTAGGATCAACTGCCCCTTTATTCTTGCTACATTAAACCATAGGTAGCAATAGAGCCAAGTGATTAGGCCCAACTTAGAATTCTCCTTCCCAGCTTAGCTTTTAGGGTGCCTCGGCGTTGACAAACCCTAAATTATAAAACCTTGGCTTTTAGGGTGCCTCGGTGTCAATAAGAACCTAAATGATGAAAGCATAGGCTTTTAGGGTGTCTCGGGCGTCGACAAACCCTAAATGATAAAGGCTTAGCTTTTAGGATGCCTCGGTGTCGACAAACCCTAAATGATGAGACCATGATCTTGTTCCTTGACAATAACCAACTTTTTGACCAAGCTTTTTTCCTATTTAGACCGAAACATGGCCCACAATGATGAGGCCGGCGGTTCGGGCGGCAAGCAATTCTGAGAGCTGTCCCAGGAGATGGAGGAAGAGCCTCACCGCTATGAGGACGCCGCGGAAGACACCGATCCTGACTACACAACCCCTAGTGGCGTCAGGGATGACACCACTAATGGTGCTACCGAGGATGCCACCACTGATGATGGCGGCGCACGCACAGATGGCTGCCAACCGAAGAGGCAACGGAAGGACCGGCGCTCGAACATGCTCGGCACCATCAAGGAAGAATTTACTGAAGTGAACTCCGATGGGCATCCAACGACGCCCAAAGAATTAGTCAAGGAGTACTTGGTTCAGCTCGGGTGCATTCTCCGGAGCACCATCTCGATCAACACCGAGAACCTAAGGCATAAGGACCGAGGGAATTTGCGCAGCCTCCACTTCACGAAGCTGCACGAACAATACAAGTTCCCTGCTGACTTTGCAAACACACACCTCTCATGGAATAAAGTGAACAGTGCCGCCCTCACGAGGATGTGCACGTCCCTGTCTACTTGGAGAAGCATGGTGAAGAGAATGATTGACAAAGGTGATAGTTATGAGAAGATCAAGGTGAAATATCCTTCGATCAGTGAAGATGACTACAAGGAGTTCAAGATCAAGTGCGCGAGCAGCGCAACCGTGGAATCAAGTCAATGGGGGAAAGAAATGCGGGAGTTGAACTTAGGGGTCCACCAACTCGGTCCCGGCGGTTACAGAGTGGCGGAGCCTATATGGGACAAGGAGGGCGCGGAGCGTGCCGAGCAAGGACTATCGCCCCGCTTCGAGAAATAACGTGACAAGCAGACCAGGAACTTTGTCAGGGCCAGGTACAAGGAGGACCCAGTAACAAAGGAGCTTACCACGCATCCAAAGACCAGGGCGCTTGAGCTTGTTCTGGTAAGGATTACACTCCCGCGTAATTAGCTCCATATGTAGAATTCTAATTAATGAAGCCAAATTTCTAAATGGTTCACATTCCTTCCGCATGAGACTGAAAGCAGTAGCGCGGGGTCGTCTCAGTGCTCCCCTGCTTGGGACAGCACTCTAAATAGGGCGTTGAACATAATGGAAAACAAGGATAAGCTCAGTAAGACGTCGTCAGCTGGTCGTGTGGCCGACAAAAGCTTGTCCACAAAATGGTCGTCATACTATACCGCTGATGGGTGAAAGGAGATAAAGACCAGCTCGGAAAGCCAGTCGTGCGAGGTTCAAGAACTCAAGGCACAAGTGGCGCGGATTCCGGAGATTATCCAAGAGCAAGTGCAACAACTACTGGGAACGACGCTCACCGCCATGGTGCCTACCTTGATTCAGGGGCTGACGACGTGGATTGCGGGCGGCCAATAGGGGCCGCCCCTGATTCCCAGCTTCACGGCCAGCAACTCGCACAACGCGTAAGCGGCGCCATTGGTGTCTCCGGCGGAGACGGTATTCGTGTCTCCGGTGCCAGCACGGGCATTGGAGCTTAATGCACCCGGCTGTACGCCGGCCGGCACCTCTCCAGCAGGCTGCCCCTCCGTCAGTTGCACACCTGCCATTGGCGGTGCCTCGACATTAGCCGAGCTCGACGGTATCACGGTAACTAAGCCTCTCGGCCGATGACTTCATCTCATTGCCTTTGACTGGGCATCCCTGACGCCCTACATGTTTTCGCAGGGCGCCGCCGACGTTCCATGCACCCTCCTGCACTTCATGGGCGGCGATTTGAAATGTCACCAAGGGCAGAATCGTTCAACCAGGCAACACCGTGTTCCACGGTAATCCGATGCCATCCACCGTGTATAGGGTTGAACTAGTTCGGGTGCGGCCAGGCTGCGACGAGTTGTTACCTCTAATTCGACCCGCTGGGGCCGACGAAGATGATGTGATGACCCTCAGCGCCTGCGTAAGCTGGCCCCTGCTTTGGCCGAAGAGCCAGATTCGTTTGGGGGCAGGAGACACCACCCCACAGACAAGACCGCTAGTCGTGCCGGCGCCAAGCCATGGAAAGAACGCCGCAATGCTACCGGACATGCCGGACATCCCTATGGCATAGGATCCGGACATGCATATGGCACAGGATCCGGACGATGACGGCAACGACGATGGTACATTTACCAACGTCGATAAGTACTTTGCCGAACAAGGGTATGGTGACGAATTCTGCGGGCCTCCTTCTCAAGAACCCAACCCTGAAAAAGACGACTGCGATCTAGCTAGTACCGCGGAGAAACCCAATTGCAACAGGCGTCATCTGGCGTTCAGTTCTTAGAAGACGCATCCAGCTGCCGCCTTCATCGAGCCTCAAATAGCCGAGGTGCGAAATATTATCAGCCCCAACACGCTCAAGAAGGTGGTCTGTGAGCAGAACTTGATCCTTTTATAGCAGATCAAGAAGAATGGACGGAAACAAAAGACTAACAAGGGCGCCGATGCGAGCCAGCCGGCACCGAGTACGATCCATTCTCAGGACGGGCCACCTTCACCTAAGGATATCTCGAGGAGGGTGCATGTGGCGGGTAGGGCGATGCTACCGACAAATATGCTCAATACTGCAACCGGTGCTATGCGGAGTCTGCATGACAGTGTTCTTTCTTTGGAGAAGCGGCGTCTCTCCCAGAATGATGTGGCATACCCGGTTTTCATGGCCAAGGTGCCAGAGGGCAAGGTCTTTGTGGATAACACCATTAGGGGTACGATCGTCCTGTGGTTTGATGACATCTTCGCTATGTTTAACCTTCATCCGCTGCACTACACCTTTGTTCGGCTGTTTTCGCTGAGTATGGAGATGCGGATCATTAGAGACAAGACCTCGGACATCGGGATAGTCGACCCCTTCTACATGCTTGCCAAGATCTTGGGCAGCGCTGGGGACCGGCAAGTCGCGAGTTCACACCTCGAAGGCGTCATTCTGGCAAACCCAGATAAGGATAACTTCCTCGTGCCTTACTTTCCCGAGTAAGTCATCCCCTCATCGCCCCGTAACATATGATTTCTTAGATTTCGATCGTTCTTTTTTTCTAACATTCTGTGTTTTGTGCAGTGACACACATTGCACACCCATCCTCTTAAGCCCGAAATATTCCATGGCCACGTATTTCGACCCGGACCGTGAGTCGAAGATAGACTACACAAATATCAAGAAAGTTCTTGATGATGCTCTCCCCGACTATGCCACATCTGGAGGCACCTTCAAGAGGCCAGTTCGTAGGTACGGCAAGCACGTGTTCACCCACAATACGACGTTCCCCTGCGTCAAGCAGGCGCCTGGCGGTTAGAAGGATGCCTACTACACCCTCCATCACATGCTGGCGTTCGTACGGGACCATAATCACCTTCTGCTACCAAATAATCTCAAAGATTGGGCCACAAGCTTGTCGGCAATCCAGGACATGAACATCAGACAAGAATTATTTCGCATCCAGTCGGAGTTTGCAGAAATCATCCATCAAGATGTCCTTCGTACCTCGGGACAGTTCTACCTCAGATATCAACCGTCCAACAGTGAGACTGAAACAACGCTACAAATGCAGGCTGACAACGCCCGCGATTTCATGACCATCACGAAAGACAGCGGCTTCATCCACGCTCAGGTCCCATGAGTCGAGTCGAAAGTAGTGATACTATGTGTAGTTCTGAAACATCGATTAGCTCATGTTGTAATTAAACTTTAATGAACTTGTATGTCTCTTTGGTTTGGACAGTCGTTCAACTTAGATGTAATCGATGCTATTTATTAGTAGGACCATGAATCGTGCTATTAATGTCTTGCTTTTCTCTTCCGATCCTTTTCTTGCATACTTATTTATTGCTTATGTATTGTCTATGAATTGCTACTAACGTTTTGTTTGGCTAGTGCATAGAGATGCCGCCGTATGTCGTGTACAAGGGTAAGGTTCCCGGAGTCTACGACGACTGGGAGGAGTGTCGGAGACAGGTTCACCGTTTCAGCGGTAACAGTTACAAAGGGTACACCACTAGGGCGGAGGCAGAATCTAGATACGCGCGCTATCTAGCGGGAGAGAGGAGGGAGCGTTGGAGGAACCGTATGAAGACCAGTTTCATCGATATCGACTTGTAATGTGAAGACAAACTCGCTACTCGCAGTCTCGAGACTTGTAATGTTCTATCTTTGTTCGGTCTTTTGAATTCAGAGACTAATATGATGAATTGTAGTCTGAGACTAATCTTCTATTGTATTCGATGAATCTGCTGTTGTTGTGTGGTGCTGTCTATATTCTGTCCAATAATATATTTTGTAACCTATGCAAATATCAGAAAAGAAAAAAAATAACCCCTAATATTCATACTAATGGCACACCACTCAACACTCTAATGGCGCACTGCAGAAAGGATACTAATGGCGCATCGCACCCAAGTGCGCCATTAGTATGCCAAAGCACATGGGTAAATATAGCCCCCTGGGAGGCATACTAATGGCGCATGTTGGGCTATACTAATCACGCACTGCATGGTGCGCCATTAGTATACCAGATACTAATGGCGCATCAGTGGTGTGCCATTAGTATTTAATACTAATGGCGTGGTGCTAGTGGCACACCAGTAGTGCGTCATTAGTAGGCAAAACTGGTGCGCCATTAGCAGGCCTTTTCCTGGTAGTGAAGACATCTTGCTATGCAATACATGGCGGCATGTGTATGGACACCAATGTTGGATGAGACCAAAGTAGACATGCATATTGGGACCAGATGAAGGAGCACTTTGATTTACACAGCAAGAGTGGAATTGACCTCACGAATTGGTCTCTTCGCTCCCAGTGACCGACAATCAACAAAGATTGTCAAAGGTGGGTGGCGGCACTTAAGGCGGTTGACACGATAAACCCAAGTGGCACTAATGATAGAGATAGGGTAAGTGTCATTTCTTTATGTTCCTTCCATGTTCATGCTTCTTTTTTGGTGTTTCAAGTGCTAACTTGTTCTTTTGTTTGTAGCTCACTATTGCACAAAACATATTTCAAGGAGAAGAGAAGAAGACCAAGAAATGGAAGGTCAAGAAAGGGAGGCCATTTGTGTTGGCCCATTGCTACAATGTGTTGAAGGACGAAGGGAAATGGAATCCCCGTGATGACCAAGAGGAGAGCAAGAAAAGCAAGGATGAAGAGAAATTTTGTCTATCTAGTCTTCTCCTAGTATTCTCCCTCGATGTAATCTCTTCTTCTCCTTCTCTTTTAAAATTTCTGGAGAGTCCTAGCGACCTCCCAAACTTGTAGGTCATGATAATGATTCAATATATACATGCGGCCCGAGACCAAAGGGTTTGATGCTTCCTTACACCAACAGCTAGGAAACATGCACCCATCATTCGTGTTGCTACAGCTCTCCCGATACCTATCACTCCCAATGGCTAGGATGTTGTGATAGCGAGCAAGAAATTAAACGAGAAAAACAACAAATCTAGCATCGCTAGTTCTTCCAAAACTAGGAAATTGATATCAAATAGACATCAGGACGGGAAGGAATGGCTTATACATACGTAGGTGGTAGTCAAGCTTGAATTTTTTTTGTAATAAAGGTGATTGATTTGATGTTGTGAAGAGCATATTGATCATGTACGATATTAGATGTGGAGAGTTATTGCACATGTTTTGCCAATGGCTTGGAAAATATAGAGCTGCTTATTCATGGTTTAATTCTACATAGGCCAAGAAAATTCTTTTTCTAGAACGGTCGTCATGTGAGCATTAATTGTTTATCTAATGGAACTTGAGCAGTTGCATAAACTTGAGTGTAACTTGATTGCTTAAAATTACCATGTCTCAACTCCATGTAAGAAATGTATCAATCTGATGATATTATTTTGGTTAAGCATTGCTATACGGTGAAGTAAATTTATAGCTGGATTCAAAGACCGAAGAGACTCTCAATCATCTAAAAAACCAGAATAGATGATTCATATGGATTAGAAAACAAACCAAATCTTGTTGAGTACTAGTACTTAACACCACAACCTTGAGTGTCCTACATACCTGAAAACCAGTTCTAAACTTACTCTGGACTTTCACTGTCCCAGGTAAAAATAGTTCAGTGCAGGAATAGTAAGTCAAAGGAACATAGATCCTCATGACTACCAACAAGAGTTCATATAGAAGGAAATCAAGTGGCAAAGTTTTGCAGAGGAGAACGCTACTAACAATTTGTCACAACTGACAGCCATCAGTTCAATAGGACAGCAAAATGTCCGAGAAAAGAGCAAAACAGCCCCACATTATTACTTGTATTTGATACCTCCTCCATTCCAATGAATAAGAGGTACACACACCCCAAAATTAAATTTTCACCATAAATCAGGCCAACAAAATATGGATTATATGTAATAAAAATTATACCATAGAATTTGTATTGTAAAGAAGTTCAATGATATAACTTTCAAGTCACAAAAATATGCACTATTGATCAATTTTAATGTCAAAATTAGGGTTTGGGAAGCGTGTACGCCTCATTCAATGGAATGGAGGGAGTATCCATCTGTTCTAGATCGTTATCTCAAGTTGTTGTAGGTTCAAAACTTAAAATGAAGGTTTTGGATTATGACAAATGGATGGATTACATCTCGGATACCTGCTGAACTCGAGGTACCGAGGTAGAGAAGTCCCTAGGCCGGCAAGCTCCCCAACGCGGCGACAAGCACGAGGAGGCCGAGTCTGTAGCTGGCTACTGAAGTAGGCGATTTGGCAGGAATCCATGTGAAATCGGACAAGAGCCAGGAGGTAGAGTAGAAGGATACACACTGAACATATTTCTATATACACAGTGAACTTTCTTTTAGTGTATAACTTGTTTGAAGATATGATGACCATTCTTTATACAAATTGAACATTTTTTAAAAGGATGGTGTGCTTTTTAAATATATTTTGAACTTATTTTAACATACGGTGACCATTTTTGTACAAACTGAACTCTTTTTAATGTACGCTGAACTGTTTTTTAATGTATGTTCAACATTTTTTAAATACACATGAAACTTTATTTCCTTTTTAGAATGTTTGGCGTGTGTTTAATAAAGGAAGGAAAGAAACTGAAGAGAAAAACATCCAATTGTAAATTTTTCAAAAAAAGATAAAAAGAAACAAAAACCATAACAAGAAAGAAAATACCAGAAAAAACAAGCAAAAAATGAGCAGGAACAAACAAAAAAAGTACAACAACACCAATGAACGAACGCAGCCGCTGGCCGCTGCCGAACTGGGCCAGCTCATTTGTGCTTGATAGCGAGCGTAGCCTCCTAGGGAGGTCCTGGAAACGCGTCGACTATTTCTCGCTTTAAGCGAGATGGGAAGGATTGCTCGCTCAAGAGTCTATGTTAATCTGGCCGGCCCATTCTTGTAGGCACAGAGCAAAAGGAAAAACACGCATAGAGCCGGGTTTCAAACGGTTAGAGCAATTGCGTCCGGCCACTGGGCTAGCTTTCGGTTCCTGACAGCAGACGGCAAACCCTATGTCTCGCTCGGGCCCTCCTCCGGCCTCTCCCGCTGCTCGGTCGCTGCTATTCGGTCTCCTACGTCCACGACTCGCAAAGGCAGGCGGGTGGCTAATTCGGGTGGCTCTATCTTGGAACGGGCGGAGAAGCGGGCTGCGGCGAAGGATCTTCCCCCCAGGTACTCCTTCCGTCCCCTCCTCTGTTTCTTCTCCGGTTCGGTTGGTTTTACCCTCTCTTTCGGATGATCTTCTTTTAATTGTTATGTCGGATGTGGGAGTGGTGGTAGATACTTCTGTTGGCTCTCCTAGTTCTCTTGTTGCAATCATTCAGGCTAACGAGGTGGCTCAGGCGGCCATATCTAAAGCCAAAGAGGCTGTTGCCTCTTAGGCTGCTGCTTCTAGTAGTACTAAGGGTGCGGAGGCGGGTGTGGAAGCTGGTAGTGACCAGCCCCAACCCAACTTAGCCAGGAGGGGCACGACTAAACAAGCTAAATCCTGCATGGCTCCTAGCAGGTCGAGTCTCCGCATTAAAAACCTATCTTACAAATGAGGGATTTATTTTGGAATATTAGAGGGTTCGGTGCTAGGGGCGCCGCGACCAACTTAAAGATCTGGTCCGCTCTAATTCTATTGATTTTGTGGGGTTGATTGAAACCTTTAAGGAAGCTTTTTCCCCAAATGATCTTTCTGCTATCGTGGGCATGGACAGATTCGACTGGCACACGTTACCTGCCTCGGGTCATTCGGGCGGGATCTTGATAGGCTCTATTAAAGATATTTTTGATTTTGTTGCATTTGATCATGGGATCTTTTGGGTGGTTATGTAGTTTTTCATAAAGCCATGAATACCCTCTATGAGTTTATTGTGGTATATGGGCCTGTGGATCATTCTTTGTCCCCTTTATTTCTTAATGAGCTTTCTATGAAGATCGAATCCTGCAATCTCGCGATGGTTATCGGGGGTGACTTTAATCTCCTTCATTGTCCTTCTGATAAGAGCAACGATATCTTCTCCTGGCCTCTAGCGAATGCCTTTAATGATTTTATCAGCACCAATGCTATTCGTGAGCTTCCCCAGGGCGGAGCTCGCTTTACCTGGTCCAATCATCAGGCTAACCCTATTAGATCAGTGCTTGATAGAGTCTTCATATGTCCCAGGTGGGATTCCATGTTTCCTAGGGCCTCCCTCGGCGCCAAATGCATAGTTGGTTCTGATCATACCCCCTTAATCCTTGACGACGGTTCTTTTAATCTTAGACCTCCAGCTAGATTTCAATTTGACGCCTCTTGGCTGATTGTCGATGGTTTTATCGAGATGGTGGCCTCAAAGATATATCTCCTTCTCTCCTCCAACGCTCGCTCCTTTGGGCCTTTGGATGACTGGCACTCGTTCTCTTACAACCTTCGTAAATTTCTTAGAGGTTGGTCTCGCAATCTTGCGGCGGAGGATCGGCATTCCAAATTATTCCTTGAGGCACAGATCGCGTCTCTTGATCTCACGGCCGACTCCACTGGGCTCTCTGATGATGGCTGGGCGGTTCTATATAACCTTGAGGCCGCATTAATGCAGTTGCACCACCAGGCTGAGGTTTATTGGCGCCAGCGGGGCACTCTCGATTGGACTCTAAAAGGTGACTCCCCTACGGCTTATTTCTTTGTGATCGCGAACGGTAGGAGAAGGCGCTATGGTATCAATAGCCTGATTATTAATGGTGTGCGCTCTTCGGATCAGTCTACTATTATGGATCACGTGGTGGAATTCTTTTCTTCGTTGTTGGGGGCTAAGCCTCATTCGGGCTTCTCTATATCCCCTTCCCTCTCGACCATTAGCCTAAAAATTTCGCCTAAGGAAAATGCTTCTTTGATGATTCCCCTTTCTGATCAGGAAATATGGGATGTAATTAATTTTGCTAATCCTAATGCTGCCTCTGGGCCAGATGGCTTCTCTATCCCTTTCTTTCAGAAATTCTGGCCTCAGCTGAAACAGCTGGATTGCAATGTCATCCAGGGTTTTTGTCTTGGTACTATCGATATCTCCCGCCTGAACTACACAGTGATTTCCCTGATCCCCAAGGTTAAGGGTGCTGAATTAATCTCTCAATTCCGACCTATTGCTTTGATCAATAACTTTGCCAAATTTCCGGCTAAGGGATTTGCGAATCGACTGTCCCCGGTTGCGCATAGAGTTATCAGCCCCTTCCAATCTGCATTCATCAAAGGTCGTTTCATTCTAGATGGTATCTTATCTTTGCACGAGATTGTGCATGACCTTCACTCTCGGAGATCTAAAGCGATTATCCTTAAGTTAGATTTTGAGAAAGCTTATGACTCGGTTAGTTGGTCTTTCCTCAAACAGGTCTTGCTTGCGAAAGGCTTCGATGGAGCTTATGTGCATCAAGTCATGCAGTTGGTCTCGGGTGGCCATACTGCCGTTTAAGTGAATGGGTTCATTAGTAATTTCTTTGCCAATGGCAGAGGTCTCCATCAAGGGGATCCTGCCTCCCCTGTTCTTTTTAATTTTGTGGCCGACGGCTTTTCTTGCATGCTCACTAGGGCGGCCCAATGTGGCCACATCATTCCAGTGGTCTCTCATCTACTCTCGGATGGGGTTTCTCATTTGCACTATGCTTATGACACAATTATCTTGGTGGATCTGGGCGATTCATGTATTGGCAATCTTAAATTCATCTTGCTATGTTTGAAGCTGTCTCGGGCCTTAAGATTAATTTCTCAAAAAGTGAGGTCTTAGTGACGGGTGTTGATGACGCGGAAGCCTTGCGGGTGGCCAGGCTTCTTAATTGTTCCTTGGGCTCCTTCCCCTTTAAGTATTTAGGCCTTCCAATCGCTCCTGTCTTGCTTCACTCTAAGGACTTTGCTCCGGCGGTCGCTAAGGTGGGTAACAGGGTGCTCCCTTGGAGGGGGAGATATAATACCAACGCTGGCAAAGTTGCTCTAATTAATTCATGCTTATCTTCCCTTCCTATGTTCCTTATGGGCTTCTATCTTCTTTCGGCTGGTGTTCATGCTGGCTTTGACAAACATAGGGGAGCCTTTTGCTGGAACTCCGCGGACAACAAACAGAAATATAGGCTGGTCAAGTGGCAACATATGTGTAAACCTAAAAACCTCGGGGGTTTAGGCATTATTAATACGCAGGTGATGAACAAATGTTTGCTTATTAAGTGGTGGTGGAAAATTTTGACTAGCGGGGCGATTCCCTTTGGTTTTTGATTCTCAAGGCTAAATACTTCCCACACTCTAGCCCGCTGTTTGCCGCCACTCGTCGTGGATCTCAATTCTGGAAGAACCTTGTCAAAGTCAGGCCTATTTTCCTGGAACATGTAAAATTTATCATGGGTAACGGGACTGCGGTCCGCTTCTGGCTGGACTGGTGGTCTGGGGATGCCCCTCTAGCTGTTCGTTTTCCGGTTCTGTTTTCATATTGTCCTAAACCGGACATCTCCATCACGAAGGTGGCGGCAAATAACTGGGATCTGGCTTTTCGTCGTTCCCTGTCTCCTGAAGAGTTGGAAGACTCGCAAAGTCTCTCTGCCCTCTTCCCTATGCTCTCGGAGTCGTCTGATACTGTGGCTTGGCCTCACTCGGCCTCTGGCAGGTTTTCGGTTAAGTCGTTGTACTCTAGGCTTATCGATGGTACCCCTTCGAGCAGATTTTCTTGTGTCTGGAAATCCAAAGTGCCTCCTAAGATTAAAATTTTCCTTTGGCAAGCTTTTCGAGGCCGCCTCCCGGCGGCTGACCAGATTCACAAGCGCAATGGGCCAGGCTTGGAGTTCTGCCATCTGTGCGGTGCCTTAGAAAACTCGAAACACATCTTTTTCCATTATGTGTTGGCCAAGTTGGTTAGGAGTTGTGTCAAATCTTGGCTTCAGGTTTCTTGGAACCCTTCCTCATTCTCTGAGCTTAGAGACCTAGCCAAAGTTTTGGTTGGGGTTACCAAGAGGGTGTTCTGGGTCGGCCTGGGTGCCTTATGCTGGGCTCTTTGGACTATTAGGAACAAATTTACTATTGAGCATATCTTCCCTTCTAAGCCTGCTGACGTTCTTTTCAAATCATGTATTACTATTGCAGCAGTGGAGATTATCGACTAAGGAGGAAGATCGGGATGCCCCGGACTTGCTCATCGCCTAAATTCGGGCTTCGGCATCCCACATCTCCGGGCTGGATCACGTCGTCTAATCATGGTGTCGCTGTCCTCGTTGATTGGTTCTAGTCTTCTCCCTTCCAGCCTGCGCGCCGAGTATGGCAGGTTGCCTGTACACCTTACTTCCGTTTGATGGTCCCAAACTTTCTGTTCGGTGATTCACGTTGTTTCGCCTGTTGGCTATGTCTATGTTCGGGTCTGTGACGCTGCCGTGTGGCTTTATTTATAAAGTCGGGCTATGGCCTTTTCTCTAAAAACTTATAGAGAAAAAGAGCCGGGTTTTCTCTTTTTTGGTTTTCTTTTGTTTTTGCTTCTCTTGGTTTTTCATTGTTTATACAATTTTATTATTTTCTTTTTTCCTTTGGTTTATTTTGTTTCTTTTTTGGTTTTCATTTATTTTTTTCTTTGTTTCTTTTTGTTTTTCATTCTACATTCTTATATACATGATAATGTTTTTTTCAAATACTTGTTCAACATTTTTAAATACTTGTTCAATATTTCTAAACACCTGCCCAACATTTCTATATACATGATCAACATTTCTTGAAATACTTGTTCAATATTTTTCAAATACTTATTCAACATTTTCTGAATACTTGTTCAACTTTTTTTTCAAATACTTGTTCAACAGTTTTAATACTTATTTTAGATTTTCAAATACTTGTTCAACATTTTTTAATACTTATTCAACATTTTTTTAAATAATTGTTCCACATTTTATCAACTGTGTTTTTGAAGAGTGTTTTTTTGTCATATATATGAATATTTTAAAGAATACATGAAAGTATAAAAATAAAGCAAAAAACGAGAACAAAAAAAAGGTCGGGGCCTCCCGCGTGGCTGGGCCGACTCATTTGGGGCTCCCCCGACGCGTGAGCTTCCCCCTGTCTCGCTTAAAGCGAGACATAGGGGCGCCCTCGAACGGCGCCGGAGGTGACCGTGGCTGCGCTGCCGGCGGTCACGGCGATCCGGATCAGGGCGGCTCGCCAGGAGCGTTTGAATTCGCTCCTGGGCCGAGACGAGTTGCACAATGTTGTTGGGCCGGTGAGTATCAGTGGGCCGTGGTCCGTTGGGTATGAGGGCCAGTAGGAAACGGTACTGCTCAATAATGCGGGAGTCGAGGCAGGCAGTGCGTTCAGATCGACGTTGCCGTCTCCCTCACCGCGCCCTAGGGTTTTTGTTCGTCGGACTCCGCTACTATGCTCCACAGGGATCGGCCGGGCTCGCCGCATCTTGCCTATCGGTGCCATGGCGGGGCGTGGTGGAGCTCCGCCGCCCGAAAAGAAACCGGCTACACCTGGTGGGGTGAGTCGCGCTGGTGGAGCGCCGCCGCCGGGTGCGGGCAGCAGCTGGGGCGTTGCGCCTGTGCCGGCGACTGGCGTTGGGTGTCGGTGTCAAAGCCGGCGGATCTCGGGTAGGAGGTCCCGATCTATGCGTCTTAGGCTGATGGTAACAGGAAGTAAGGGACACAATGTTTACCCAGGTTTGAGCCCTGTCGATGGAGGTAAAACCCTACTTCCTGCTTGATTAATATTGAAGATATGAGTAGTACAAGAGTAGATCTACCACGAGATCGTAGAGGCTAAACCCTAGGAGCTAGCCTATGATGGTATGATTGTAATTGTGATCAGCCTTCCAAGGACCATCCTCTCCGGTTTATATAGACACCAGAGAGAGCTAGGGTTTACACGGAGTCGGTAACAAGGAAGGAAATACAATATCCGGATTGCAAACCTTGTCTTCCACGCAAAGGAGAGTCCCATCCGGACACGGTCCGGAGTCTTGAGTCTTGTATCTTCACGCTTCAATAGTCCGAACGATGTGTATAGTCCGGCTGTCCGGATGCCCCCTAATCCAAGACTCCCTCAGTAGCCCCTGAACCAGGCTTCAATGACGGTGAGTCCGGCGCGCAGTCTTGTCTTCGGCATTGCAAGGCGGGTTCCTCCTTCCGAATACTCCAAGGTTATTATCGAACAAATAGACCGTGTCCAGATCTGCAAAATGATCTTCACATACCACCGTAGAGAGAATGATACTTCAGCTGACAACTTTTTAGACGACGTGATATGTCATTACGGTCGGGTCATTATTCGAACCATTTTCCCACAACCAGCCACAACATGTATTACGAGGCGGTTTCCTTGACACGTCTTTTCAAAGGAGAGATCGTGTCCCCCTATCGCGGGATTCTCATCAATACGGGTATGGGTAATCCCACCGTGCCATCAATCGTGGCGCTTGGGAAGTAAGCTATTTTCAACGGGCAAGTGGGGAGGCGCACCACTTTCGTCGCCTCTATAAAGGGATAAAGGACCCTCATTTTCACCCACGCCCTCCTCCTCCTTTGCCCATCCTTACCTCCCCGAGCTTTAGCGCCCTAGTCCAAGTCTTCTTCGCACAGCTAAACATGTCCGGAGCAGGAGGCAAGTGGGTGGCCTCCACCGTGAAGGAGAAGCACATCACGAATCTTAGGGCGGCCGGATACTTGGCCGCAGACATAGCGCACCGGCTACCGGACGACGGGCAGGTCACTCCAACTCCGGGACCCCATGAGAGGGTCGTGTTTCCTGCCCACTTCATCCGTGGACTGGGGTTTCCACTTCACCCCTTCGTCCGCGGGCTCATGTTCTACTACGGGCTAGATTTCCATGATCTAGCCCCGAACTTTATCCTCAACATCTCGGCGTTCATCGTCGCATGCGAGGCCTTCCTCCGCATCAAGCCTCATTTAGGCTTGTGGCTGCAAATCTTCTGCATGAAGCCGAAGATCATAGGCGGCCAGCAAGCAGAGTGCGGAGGAGCCATGGTGGGCAAGATGCCCAACGTCACCTGGCTTGATAGATCCTTTGCGGAAACCGTGAAGGGGTGGCAGTCGGGATGGTTCTACATCACCGAGCCGCGCGACGCCAACTGGGCGGCGGCCCCCGAATTCCGATCCGGCACCCCCATGCGGCTCACCTCCTGGGAAAAGAAGGGCCTGTCTTGGGGCGAATCTACAAAGCTGACCGGGCTCCAAAACCGTATAAAGAGCATGAAAGACAAGAACATCAAACTTGTCAACGTGATCCAGGTCATGCTCGTTCGCCGGATTCTACCGTGCCAAAGACGGGCATTCAATCTGTGGGAGTTAGTTCCAACTGAACACCAGATGCTTCAGAGCTCTACGGCATGAAGCACGAAGACGCGTGGAAGGTGTTGTTCAAGGCCTCCGAAGTACCTCCTCCCACATCCGAGGACCGCGGGCTCCATGCCGCGCGGCCTCCTAATCAGGTGAGTTTTTAGGCTACCAACGGATTCAGTTCTTCCCAATATATTCATGAGGGAGCCTCAAGTAATTGTGCATATTTGTTCAAGATTACGTGGCGATGGCGGAGCAGGTTGACTGTCCGGCTCCGCTGCCAGAAGACCCGGCTGATGCTCTCCTGACGGAGATGCTGGTCCCAGCGGTCTACAAGGTGCCGGAGAAGAAGGCCGGAAAGAAGGCCCCGGGGATCCAAAAGGGTCTTCGGCATAAGGTCGCGCCGGAAGCCTCGTTCGAAGACGACGAGGCACACTCCTCCCCCGAAGAGGAGGAAGAAGAAGAAGAAGAGGAGGCCGCCCCATCCGGAGAGGACGGGGGGCCTGAGAGGGTGGACCAGGGGGGGCAGGAGAGGCCCCCGGCGCAAGGCCGTCATACCCTCGTCGTCCGATGACGACGAGGCAGATTCCTCACGCGGAGGCGGGGGAAAACAAGAAGAAACTCCACCTCCCCGTATTGGGGGGGGGGGAGAAAAAGAGGAAGGCCACCCCGTAGGGGGAGGCCGGGACGTCCAAGAAGGGAAAGGTGTCCCTTCCGGACTACTCTGCCACCGCCGCCGATAGGAAGGAGGGGTGGCTGCCCAGGAAGAAGCCCCTAGTGCAATCGTAAGTATCCGCACTCTATCGTCTGCTTCATAGCTTTGTTAGAACGCCGAACTTGTATTTAGTCCGGCCAGGGTCCATCCCGAGGTATCGTCATCGGATGGTTCCTTGAGTGAGTCGGCAATGAACTCACTTCCGACGGCCACTACTCCTCAGCCTGCGGATGACATAGAGGTGTTGTCCCAAAGGCTCCCAGAGCGGGGGGAGGTGGATCTGGAGGCACCCCAAGGAGGCATTCCATACTTTGGACACGCGGGGTTAAAGATCCCCGCGGATCGTGTTGATGAGAGCCGCAGTAAGCCGGACTCTCAGCCGAACACTGTTCCGGAACCTCCCGTGGTTCCGGACTCAGGCGGGCAGCCCCTCGTTAAGGAGGGCGAGCCGTCTATGCTGAGGACTTCCTCTACGCCCGAGGCGTCGGATTGTCTGCTGGAAGTGCTTCGAGGCGCTTCCATGGATGAAGAGCACCGTACTCTTGTGAGTGCGGTGATTCAGAAGGTTTTGTCCGCCAAGAGCGGACTAACGGAAACTTGCACCAGCCTACTAACATGCTTTGAGGTAAGTAATAAAAATGTGTGAAATTACCACCCGATAGGTAGTAGCCCCTGACACTCTGTTCGGTGTTCGGAAAGAAAGACCAAACGGAGGGTCAATTATAATCCGCAGGAGTCGAACAATAAGTTTGAATGTGAATAAACAGGCTGTGCTGCTTGCCGCCGCTGTCCGTACAACCGAGATCGCCGGATTAAAACAGGACCTGGAGCAGGCACAGGGAGAGCTCGACCTTACGAGGAGGCAGCTTGAAGAGAACAAAGGTGAATGATTCCCCTCTCTCATGTAATGAAGGATAGATAAAATTGGTCATCCTAACGACGAAGCGTCGTGAATTTGTAATAGGGGCCACCACCGAAGTGGCGTCTCTAAAGAAAGCGTTGTCCGAGGCCGAACACAAGGCGGCCTTGGAATGCAAGGAGCGCGAAAAACAAGATGCTAGAGTGGGCGAGGTACAACAAGAGCTCCAGGAGCTCGGCAAAAAGTTCGAGTCTGTGGAGCATGAGCTTAAGGCGAAAGAGGCCGAGCTTGCGAAGGCCCTTGCAAGTATAAAAGACGCCAGGCCGAAGTCGAGAAGGCACAGCAGGAAATCCAGGAGGCCAAAAAGATAGCGGCGGGTAAGAAATTCTTTATGGAAAGCAAACATGTGGAGGAGGCGTTTCTTTTACTTACCCGAGTCCGGAGCTCTCAGGGGCATTCGCAGATCTGCCACACAACGTATCAGATGCCGCGGAGTTCTACCGTGCCCAGGAGGGGAGCTCAATGGAGAAGTTGTTCTGGTCCCATTATGCTGGGGCCGAACATCCAACGCCTCTGAGTGACCAACTGAAGCAGTTGGTCGAACTCCACAGGATGACCGAAGTGGCTATGAAGGATTTCATAGTCCGGATGTGGCCCGGTGAGCTCCTCCCAACCAGCTACTTCCGCCTGAACAAGCGGATGGTGAATGCATGTCCGCGACTCGAAGTCATCAAGCGATCCGTTTGCATTGAGGGTGCCCGCCGGGCCTTTGCCCGTGCGAAGGTGCATTGGGGCAAGCTGGATACGGAGAAGCTGGTGAAGGACGGGCCGCCGGAGGGCAAGGCGCATCGCTATTCGGAGAAGTATTACAATGGCGTTATGAAGGGTGCTCGCCTCGTGGCCGATGAATGTACCAAGGACACCATTTTAGAATGAATTCACTTCTGTCATGTTTGTAATATAAGGGCGAAGTTACTTGCACTATGTAGCGCTTTTGTTATTTAAAATATTACCTTCTGTGCGGCTGTTTATAAAATACTGAAAGTAGGCCAGTCGCCGGCTTCCGCCCCCACGTAACTAGTACTGGGGTGTTCGTGGAAAATCCAGACACTCTTTATCCAAATGTTTGGTCCCTTAAGGAGGTGTCCGACGCAGCGAACAAGGCAATTGGACTATGCGGCTTTATAACCTTCACTTAGCCATAGAAGTCTACAATTTTAAATTTCGGCGAAGCCCCTAGAATCCGGAAGGCCGAATTGGGGCGCTATATACGCCTAGATCGGACGAGGCCGATTTATCGCCTAAAGCGGAAAAATCTTTAAGGATTTTAAGACCTCTCAAACAGCGACCAGCTCTTGCCTCATCATGCCGGTCAGTTTTCGGCTTTCTCTACTGAGGTGCTCGTCCGGAAGAACCAGAACACAATCGCAGTAGTTCTCCCTGCGCTACCTTAGACGATATAACAGAACGTCAGGCACTAAAACAAGGGAGCCGGGCTAACCCAACTGTAGACCCAAGACATGATTCGGAGTTGATGCATATAGTGTTATAAGTTCGGGGTGCCGCACTGTGGAAAGTGTTCGGACTTGTCTTGCCATATTATGGGGCGCCATAAGAAGCCCCTGGCAAACTTGAACGTACCAAGGTGTACGGATGCAATATCAAATAAACATTTGTAAAAAAGAAATGCTCAAATAAGAATAATAAGCTGATGCTATATATGGTCTCCCATTGATGAATAATACGTTTAAGTGTATGTTTACAATGAATGCATTAAGCGGAGATAAATAGGATTATTTGACATATCCTATCCATGGGCAAGCTACGTACAGATAGATAAAACAGGTATAACGATCGTAAATAGATTCCACCTGGGTATTTCGTTCAGTACGCAAAGCCTGTTGCCTCCTTGGTTTTCTCTCCTATGTAAGTCCGACAATCCGGCTCTTCTGGAGAAGCTGCACTAAAGCAATGTCCTGAAAGGTAAAAGGAAAGGTTATGAAGGTATGTTGCGGTGATACCGCACTGTTGACTGAGCCACTGCTGCGCCTCCGCCTGTGCCCATGGTATTTTGAGTGCGTAATTGTGTACGCGTGGCACAAATGCTTCTTTGATGGGATTTGAGCGGAGGCCGGACTGCTAGTCACGCTCTTGGCGTGCCTGGTGATCCTGTTGCGGGGTGCTCCGAACTCGCTTGACGGTGCTTGAGGTTGTCGTCGCCAGATTGGTGGTTTGCCGGAGGAGGCCGCATTGTACTTCTGCCGCGAGGGCTGCAGTATGCTCTTCTGTACGGAGAGAGCGGTCCATGTTTCCGTTGATTGTCATGACCCTGCGCGGGCCTGGCATCTTGAACTTGAGGTATGCATAGTGTGGTACCGCATTGAATCTAGCGAATGCGGTTCGTCCGAGCAGTGCGTGGTAACCACTGCGGAAAGGGACGATATCAAAGATTAACTCCTCGCTTCAGAAGTTATCCGGAGATCCGAAGACCACTTCCAATGTTATAGAGCCCGTACAATGGACCTCTACTCCAGGAATTACACCTTTAAAGGTGGTTTTGGTGGGCTTGATCCTTGAAGGATCGATGCCCATTTTGCGCACTGTGTCCTGGTAAAGCAGGTTCAGGCTGCTGCCGCTGTCCATAAGGACTCGCGTGAGGTGGAATCCGTCGATGATTCGGTCTAAGACCAATGCGGCTGAGCCGCCGTGATGGATGCTAGTAGGATGATCCCTACGATCAAAGGTTATCGGACAAGCTGACCATGGGTTGAATTTGGGCACGACTGGCTCCAGCACGTAGAGACGTCCCGTAGTGCTCGCTTCCGTTCCTGCTTGGGGATGTGAGTGGCGTAGATCATGTTGACCGTTTTCACATTGGGGGGAAATTTCTTCTGTCCCCCCGTGTTCGGACGCCGGGGCTCCTCATCATCGTCGCTGTGCATCCCCTTGTCCTTGTTTTCGGCGTTTATTTTGCCGGCCTGTTTGAATACCCAGCAGTCTCTGTTGGTGTGGTTGGCTGGCTTGTCCGGGTTGCCATGAATTTGGCACGAGCGCTCCAGTATACGGTCTAGACTGGACGGTCCCTGATTGTTTCTTTTGAACGGCTTCTTTCGCTGACCGGATTTGGATCCACTGAATTCGGCGTTGACTATCGTGTCTTCGGTGTTGTCGCCGTTGTTTTGTCGCTTATGTCTGTTGCGCCGTAGCTTGCCATTATTGTCATGGACGTCTGAAGTGCCAGAATGTGGTGTAGTGCTGCCGCGAGCCAACCAGCAGTCCTCGAACGCGCAAAAGCGGGTCATTAGTGTCGTGAGAGCTGCCATGGACTTGGGTTTCTCTTGGCCGAGGTGTCGTGCAAGCCACTCGTCGCGGATATTATGCTAGAAGGCCGCTAGGGCTTCGGCATCCGGACAGTCAACTATTTGGTTCTTTTTAGTTAGGAACCGAGTCCAAGATTTCCTGGCTGATTCTCCGGGCTGTTGAGTAATGTGGCTCAAGTCATTAGCGTCCTGAGGTCGCACATATGTGCCTTGGAAGTTGTCAAGGAATGCGTCTTCCAGGTTTTCCCAACTACCAATGGAATTTGCCGGCAGGCTGTTTAGCCAGTGCTGGGCGGGTACTTTGAGCTTAAGGGGAAGATACTTGATGGCATGTAGATCGTCTCCGCGGGCCATGTGGATGTGGAGTAGGAAATCTTCAATCCATACCGCGGGGTCTGTTGTGCCATCGTATGATTCGATGTTTACGGGTTTGAACCCTTCCGGGAATTCATGATCCATCACTTCATCGGTGAAGTAGAGGGGGTGTGCTGCGCCTCTGTGCCGGGCAATGTCGCGACGTAGTCCGGCTAGGTCTGGCTGGTTGTGTTTGGCCCAACCGGATTTATTGTTAGTGTATCTGGTATAACGGTCATCGTTATGTGCTGCAGCGCGTCCCCGTGATCCGTAGATCGATCTTGGTTGTCATGCGGTGTTGTCCAATCTATCGCGTAGGTCCTGAGCATTGCCCCGTGCCGTAGTAAACTAGCACGGGGGTGCGTGCTAGTATTCGGGCTGATATGCCATTTTATCCCGACCTCGAGGCGGCCGGTCAGCCGTGTGGCGCTCGAGTCTATATTCCGCGGCTGCTAGGACTTCTGTCCATCTGTCTGTGAGTAGGTCTTGATCAGCTTGAAGCTGTTGCTGCTTCTTTTTCAGGCTCCTCGTAGTGGCAATAAGCCGGCGCTTAAAGCGCTCCTGCTCCGCGGGGTCCTCAGGCACGCCGAACTCGTCGTCGCTGAGGCTAATCTCGTCTTTGGAGGGGGGCATGTAGTTGCCCTCCTCCGGATACCCATCAGTTGCCTGTTCATCTGGGTTGTCCTGCCCATCTTCCTGCTCGGCCTGCTCGAAGGCGGGCTGATCGAGATTGTATTCATCTTCGGCACCATCCAGATTGTTTTCGTCTCCGGTGCCGATATTGCCGTGGCGGGGCTTGGAGTGGCGCTGGCGACGCCCATGCTTTGCCTTCTTCTTGGAGGGGTTATCCTCTGTTGCCTCATCACCATTGGTTTCTTTCGGAGTGTCCACCATATATATATCATATGAAGAGGTTGTTTTCCACCGCCCTATGGGCGGTGGCTCCTGTACTTCTCCTGCGTCGTCGTCCATACCGTCGATGTCTTCGTAGTCGAAGTCAAGAACGTCGGTTAAATCATCGACCGTGGCAATGAAGTGGGTGGTGGTTGGGCAGTGAATTCCTTCGTTGCCTGCTTCCCACTACAACCGGACATAGTTCGGCCCAGAGCCTCCTGACAAAGAGAGAGACTTTAATGAGTACAGCATGTCGCCAAAGGGCGAGTGCTGGAAGATGTCCGCAGCGGTGAACTCCATAACTAGAGCCCAGCCAGGCTCGGCCGGCTCAGGAGCGCGTGGACTGGAACCTACAACCGGATATGAGTCCGGGGGTACGGAATCACAGGCATCTCTAGGGGTGTGGCCTGCGTTCGGCTCTACCGCCAATGAGTGTGCGGCCTGCGGAGCGGGGTCCATCCACCCGTCCTTGGGCCACACAGTCTACTCCGGATTTAGGTCCAGGGCCCCTGCAGGGGTGATATCCTGAGCATTGTCCGACAGCAGGCCTAGGCCATGCTCATCGCGACTGTTCGGTGCTCCTGGCACATGCCAGATTCCGTCGAAGATCAAGTCTCCACGGACAACGGCCGTGTAGTTCAGGTTTCCGAACCTGACCTGATGGCCGGGGGCGTAGCTATCGATCTGCTCCAGATGGCCAAGCGAATTGGCCCGCAGTGCGAAGCCGCCGAATACAAAGATCTGTCCGGGGAGGAAAGTCTCGCCCTGGACCATTTTGTTGATAATTAAAGGCGCCATCAAGCCTCGAATGGACGACACAAAGGAACTCTCAATGAAAGTACCAATGTCGGTGTCAAAACCGGCGGATCTTGGGTAGGGGGTCCCGATATATGCGTCTTTGGCTGATGGTAACATGAAGCAAGGGACACAATGTTTACCCAGGTTTGGGCCCTCTTGATGGAGGTAAAACCCTACTTCCTACTTGATTAATATTGAAGATATGAGTAGTACAAGAGTAGATCTACCACGAGATCGTAGAGGCTAAACACTAGGAGCTAGCCTATGATGGTATGATTGTAATTGTGATCGGCCTTCCAAGGACCATCCTCTCCGGTTTATATAGACACCGGAGAGAGCTAGGGTTTACACGGAGTCGGTTACAAGGAAGGAAATACAATATCCGGATCGCCAAGCTTGTCTTCCACGCAAAGGAGCGTCCCATCCGGACACGGGCCGGAGTCTTGAGTCTTGTATCTTCACGCTTCAATAGTCCAGACGATGTATATAGTCCGGCTGTCCAGATACCCCCTAATCCAGGACTCCCTCACTGGGCGCGGCGGTGTGTCGCCCTCGATTTCTGCTGCGGGCTGTGGAGTTGGCGTCCTCGGCGGGCTGCCCAGTGCAGCGGTGGGTCGCGGCGCTGGCGGGCTGCCCACTGCTCGGCCGCCGGCGCCGGGTCCGGTGACCGTGCCTTCGGCTGGGCGTGGAGGGCCGATCCTCGGTCCTCGTCCGGTGGCACCCGGCGTAGGTGGGGTGGCCGTTGTGGGCCGGGGTGCTGCACCGCCCAGGCCACCTGCGCTGGGGAGTCAGGGGGTGACAACGGGCCCGCAGCCTCTGCCGGACACGCCACCTCATTTCATTGCCCGGCCGCCTAAAAATCGGGCTGCGCCGGTGCTGTCGCAGGCACCGCCGCCGCAAAAAACGCCATTAGTGTTGCTTCAGCTACGCCCCGGGGTCAATGGGGGGATGACAATTACAATGCCTATGGAGTTGGTCAGCACTTGGGTTCTTTGCCCATGGGTGGAGGCCGTGGATATGCTTGGTAGAGCGACGGTTCGGCAGAGTGGCCATTTTTGGGTCCTACAGGTGGTTTTGTCGAGGGGTCATCTAGCCCGGGATATCGGCAGCGGGGTGGTTTCCGCGGTCATCGTGGTGGTCGAGGCGGTCAAGGTGGCCTGTACCGTCCACGACAACCTCCTCCGACCGTTGTTGTCAAGCAGACGACCGCTGGCGGGGCTACCGAGGAGCCGGTGTTGACCAGTCAGGCTATGGAGGTAGTGACGGCTCTCGCTAATGTTCAGGTTCCTGAGAATGAGACTATGGGTGATGTGTCCGTGGACACGCCAGACAGGGCTGATTCAGATAGAGCATCCAAGTGGGCACGCAGGATGGAGAAAATGCTTTGCTATCATTGTGGCGACAAGGGTCATTTTATTGCTGAGTGTGTGGCTGTGTTATGTGATACTTGTGGTAAGTCGGCACATGATTCGGGGGAATGCCCGCTTCTGCGAGATCATGCACTGTCTCTTATGATATATGGAGTGTATTGTGCTAAACTCACGTTTTTTGAGTCTCCTAATGAGAGGGACGTTCCTGATGAGGCCCAGAGCATGACTACTTGGATTGTCAACGTGACCAGAGGAGATGTCTCTGAGACCCAGATCGTGCAGAGGTGCTGACGCTCAAAAGTGGCAATTAATAAAAGTTGCTTAAAGCTATGTCAAGATTAATTCAAAGTTATGATTGGAAGTCACCATGGGATAGCTCTATTAGAGAAGATCAAGATGGATTTGAAGATGGTCTAAAGCGGAGCTTGGATGCAAAAGTTATGACAAGTTCGGAGATGTGCATATTGACATCAGATTTTAAATGGCCATAAGCTCAATTAAGATGGCCTCTGATGGAAATGTTTCAACATGAAAGCTGTGCGTATCGTCGAATCGGTTGATTTTGATATAAAAATCGTCTTAATCCTAGGTCGTATGCAACATGTGGAGGCAAAACAAGGAGGGAAACAGAAGCTGCAGAGTCATTTCGGACGGACCGAGTTGATTGACTCGGTGAGACCGAGTTGATCCGGGAAATTACAGAAAGTTACAGAAAGTTGGCAACGCTCACTGGGTGGCACCGAAGCAAACTAATCGGTGAGACCGAGTTGATCCGGGAAATTACAGAAATTTACAGAGAGTTGGCCACGTTCACTCGGTGGGACCGAAGCAAACTAATCGGTGAGATCAAGTTGATCCAGAAAATTGCCAAAGATTCTCGTCCGAGTTAGGTTTGGGTTTTTGACGTTTTGGATGGACTTTTTAGTCCTTCTCTTGTACGAGAAGTCCAGCCGCCTCATAAATAGATGAGAGGTGACGGCCGATTGAACAACACCAATCGAACCAATCAATCTATTACACTTTTGTGTTCATCTATCTTTATTCCCTACCCTTGCATCTTTCTTTCTCGTTCTTTGTTCGTTCTTCGCATTGGAGGGCAGCGATCCACGAGGCTCTAGGGGCAAGCGAATCGACCTAGGGCAGCCCATAGCCGCCGCACTCCCTAACTGGGTCCTTCCCGGGTGTGTGGGGTTTCGGGTCTGCAAAACCACCCGCCGACTGTCTTGCCTATCGCGCTGTCGGTCGGGTCTCCTTCGACATGAGCTACGGTGCATCACCCCCGGCGTCGAGGGTACACATGACGTCTTCATGTGTCAACAAGAGGCTTCGGGAGTTAGCCCCTAGGGACTTCCAGTGGGAGCTCGTCAGTCTCGCGGATAAGATGTTCAGGGTTGAGTTCCCTTCGGTGGAGGATTTGCAGAGGCTTCTGAGTTTTGGGATGTGCAAAGTGCCGGGTACAGATTGCATCCTCGAGTTCCATGAGTGGAAGCAGGTGGAGCCTCAGGGCAAGCCACTTACTCAGGCGTGGTTGCGTTTCTCCGGGGGCCCCTCGAAGCCGATGCAGGATGCTAGGGTCATGGCTAGCTTGGGCATTATGGTGAGGAAGCCTGAGCGAGTGGATATGGCTTTTACCAGAGCACACAGGATAGCTCGCTTACTGGTTAGTATTTTGGACATTGAGTATGTGCCTGAGGTCGTCAAGTGGACTTATCGAGGCAAGATTTATAACCTTCTGATTGAGTTTGAGGATGAGACCATGTTGGCCGAGGCGGCTAATGGGACTGACGTGGATATGCACGAGGGAGATGACAGCGCGGGAGCGAAGGAGACTCCGGTCGATGATACTGGACGACAGTTGTCCAAGGGACCGGGGTCCGTGTCTACGAAGACCGAGGATGGGGCGGTTCCACCCTCCTCGGTGCCTATGACAACTCTGAGATTTGGGTCCTTCGAGCCTTTTTTTTGCACCCCCGAGGCTGTGGAGTGATCGAGTGGAGTCGGACGAGGCTTTTGAGCTCGCGTTGCCTGCTTTGGTTTTTGAGGATGCTGTGAGCCCCGCTCCTGGGGCTTCGACGGTCTCGGTCAGGGGAGAGGAGGAGGTGTGTAGGCAGGCGGCCACTCCCTCACGTGCTCAGCACGTTGTCTCTCCTTAGGACGTGGTTCCGGTGTTGGAGGCTTTGTCTTCGGGAGGGGTCCCGGGGCAGGCGCCCTCGGCTCTCTCTTCTCATATCGAGGGGCAGGTGCTGCAGGGGGCGGTACCGCCTTCTGTAGGGGACTCGAGGCATGTGGCACCCGTGTCCTTCTTTCCTCCAGTGGTGGACAAGGCCTTGGCGGTGGCGGCCTTACCTTTGGGAGGGGGTCCGAGGCAGGTGGCCTCGGAACCTCCTTGTCCCGTCGTGTCGTCCGCTCTACAGGTAGCAGCATTGTCGTCGAGAGGGGGCTCGGGGCAGGTGGCCTCGGAGCCCTATTCCCCTGGGCGCCTATGGTGGCCGCCCCTCCGGTGCTGGGTGGGGAGTTCGGGCAGGTGGCCCATGCACTCCCTTCCCCCGGTGCGCTGCCGTCTCCGCCCTGGGCGGCGTGACCGACGTCTCTGATGCTGACGAGTGTCTCACCGCGTCCTGGCGTTACCGCTAGGGCGTCCATGGAGGCTGACCAGCTTCGCGTTTGGGGTGAGGTAGGACACCCCACCTCAAGTAGGATCTCTCGGGAGGAGGTATTGCGTTTGGAGGGATTCCGGATCCAATTTCTGAGGGACGACGATTCAGCTGCCGTCTCCAGAATCATCCGGAGGTGGACGACATTCAGCAGCGGTGCGCCATGAGGGCGGCCAAGCTTCGTGATGTTGACGTCACTACTGGTATGTCAGTTAATACTTCTAATTCCATTTTGCATTTTTCTAATGATGAGATTGTTGAAAAT
Organism: Aegilops speltoides; assembly: GCA_021437245.1. Taxonomy (NCBI): domain Eukaryota; kingdom Viridiplantae; phylum Streptophyta; class Magnoliopsida; order Poales; family Poaceae; genus Aegilops; species Aegilops speltoides. Next base: position 502,229,014 of record CM038147.1, read on the forward strand.
GCAAATCAATTAGGAGTTTCACTAGGTAGTAATGTTAGCGAAATTTCAAATTCTGTTAATGATCTCCTATATTTAGAGGCTGAGCGGGCTTTAGAGATGATTCGCAACTTAGCGGCGGTTAAGCCCATGAGTGATTCTGAGTTTGATGCTTTGGGGGTCAGGGTGCTCAATAATTTTGGTGCGGATCTTATTCCTCCCATGCCTGAGTCGGAGGAGGAGGATGATACATCTGAGAATGTTGTGGTTAGACCTTCTGAGACTGGTTGTGAGGACCGGTTGCAGAGTCAGAATATTACTAAACGCAAGTGGAAGCAGAAGGTTTACCCAGTGTTCGCAGTGCGTAGGAGTGCTAGGATCCGTACGGCTAAAAAAATTCCATGATGAATTATGAAAGGAATCTTTTGGAATAGCAGAGGTCTAAAAGACTTGGCTAAAAGAAGGTTTCTTGCAGAGGCCTCTGTCGAGCATAGATTAGATTTTATCGCTTTATCGGAAACTGGTAGAGATAATTTTGCGCCACAATTTCTAAATACTTTGTCGGGAGGTATTGATTTTGACTGGAACTGTCTGCCACCGAGAGGGAGATCGGGTGGGATCTTACTCAGAGTTCAATATGATTCGCTCGAGGTTCAAAGTGTGGTAATGGGAGATTGTGCAGTCAAGTTTCGGGTGCGGTCGAAGGCCAATGGGTTCAATTGGGGTTTGGTAGCGGTATATGGTGTTGCACAGCCCGAACTCAAGCCCGAGTTCTTGGTTGATCTGGTTAGGATTTGTGGCTCTGAGCAGCTTCCTATCCTGGTGGGGGGTGATTTCAATATCATTAGAAGGCGTGAGGAGAAGAACAATGATAACTTTGACGGCAGATGGTCGTTCATGTTTAATACTATCATTGAAAGCTTGGATCTGAGAGAGATTGAGCTCTCGGGAAGAAAATTCACTTGGGCTAACGCGATGCCAAATCCGACGTTTGAAAAGTTGGACGGAGTGTTAGCTAGCGTCGAATGGGAACATAAGTTTCCCTTTGTAACAGTTTAGGCTCTTTCCCGTGGAATTTCTGACCACATGCCGTTATTTGTAGACTCTGGTGAGGCCACCCACTTGGGAAACAAAAATTCATTCTCTTTTGAGCTTGCTTGGTTTGAACGAGACGACTTCTTTGATCTCATAGCCAGAGAGTGGGCTAAGGATACCGGAGGTAAGACTGTGCTTGAGCGCTGGCAAAATAAGATCAGGCATTTGAGAAGTTTCCTGCGTGGGTGGGCTAAGCATCTTAGCGGGATTTATAAGGTCGAAAGGAACGATTCCTTACCCTTAGTTAGTCCTTAGATGTAAAAGCAGAAACCATAGTTCTCCCAGCCTCGGAGCTTCATGCCAAGCTTGACGCGGAGATGAGGCTGAAAGAGCTTCTTCGAGAGGAGGAATTGAAGTGGGTGTCGCGGGCCAAGGTCCGACGAGTAGTCAAGCGGGACGCGAACACTCAATTCTTTCACATGATCGCTAATGGTAAACACAGAAAGAAGAGGATCTTTCATCTTGAACAAGATGAAGGAACGATTTTAGGACAGGAAAACCTAAAATTATACATTACCGAGTATTACAAGCAGCTGTTTGGACCCCCAGAGGATAACTGTGTGTCTCTGGATGAGTCCAGGATTGAGGATGTTCCTCAACTAACAACAGTGGACAACGATATTTTGGCGGCTCCTTTTACTGAGAAAGAAGTGTTTGAGGCCATCGCAAATGAAAATAAATAAGGCTCCCGGCCTGGATGGATTTCCGGCTGAGTTTTATAAGAAGTGCTGGCATATTATTAAGGGGGGTGTGTTGCCTTTGTTCAATGATCTCTTCTCTGGGCAGCTTCAACTTTTTCAACTGAATTTTGGAACGATAACACTTCTTCCTAAGAAAACAAAGGCCGTGAGAATTGAGCAATTCAGGCCCATCTGTCTTCTTAATGTTAGTTTCAAAAATTTTACCAAGGTCGGGACTAATAGGCTCACACAGATCGCGCATGCTGTGGTGTAGCCTACCCAAACTGCGTTCATGCCAGACAGTCAAGGGGTTGTGGTCCTTCATGAAACGCTCCATGAGATTCACACAAAAAAGCTAGATGGAGTTGTTTTCAAGGGGGATTTCGAGAAGGCGTATGACAAAGTCAAATGGCCTTTCCTTCAACAGGCCTTACACATGAAGGGTTTTGATGAAGCTTGGCGACGCCAGGTAGAATCTTTCACGCAAAAAGGGAGTGTTGGAATTAAAGTGAATGACGACATAGTTCATTATTTCCAGACACACAAGGGCCTGAGACAAGGTGATCCAATGTCTCCTATTCTGTTCAACATTGTGGTTGACATGTTGGCAATTCTGATAGGAAGGGCAAAGAAAGCCGATCAGGTGGGTGGCTTGGTGCCTCATCTAGTTGATGGTGGTGTGTCCATCCTGCAGTACGCTGATGATATAATCATCTTTATGGAGCACGACTTGGCAAAAGCGAGAAATATGAAGCTGGTGTTATGCTTATTTGAACAATTGACCGGATTGAAGATCAATTTTCATAAAAACGAGTTGTTCTACTTTGGTAGAGACAATGAGGAACAAGAGGCTTATAGGCAGTTGTTTGGATGCGAATTGGGGGCGTTACCTTTCACGTACTTAGGTATACTCATTCACCATCGTAAGCTGACAAACAGAGAATGGAAGAGCATTGAAGACCGGTTTGAGAAGAAACTCAGCTGCTGGAAGGGCAAACTCATGTCATATGGAGGCCAACTGATCCTTATTAATTCGGTGCTCACGAGTTTGCATATGTTTCTCTTATCTTTCTTCGAAGTCCCAGTTGGTGTTAGGAAAAGGCTAGACTTCTATCGATCCCGGTTCTTCTGGCAGGGTGATGAACTAAAGAGAAAATACCGACTCACCAAATGGGATATCATCTGTCGACCAAAGGACCAGGGGGGCCTTGGTATTGAGAATCTTGAAGCAAAAAACAGATGTCTTCTTAGTAAGTGGTTGTATAAACTTTCAGTTGAAACTGAGGCCACGTGGGCGCAGATTCTACGTAGTAAGTATCTACAGTCCAAGACGTTGTCCCAGGCGATAGTGAGACCAACAGACTCACCGTTTTGGAAGGGGCTTATGAGAGTCAAAGCTGCCTTCTTCAATAGATCAAAGTTTATAGTCGGTAATGGTAACACCACTCGCTTTTGGGAGGATACTTGGCTTGGTGAAACGCCGTTGTCGATTCAGTATCCGTCCCTGTATCGAATTGTTCAACGACGTGATGCTCTTGTTTCCATGATTCTGCAGTCCATTCCCCTTAATATTCAGTTTAGGAGGGCGCTTGTGGGCGACCGGTGGGAAGCATGGCTTCATTTGGTGAGTAGACTGATGGAGGTTCAGCTATCTCATCAGCCCGATCAGTTGTGTTGGAAGCTTACTAGGTCTAGAGAGTTCACAGTTAAGTCGATGTATATTGATGTCATTAACTCTAGTGTTATCCCTAGTTCCAAAGAGGTTTGGAAAGTCAAAGTTCCTTTGAAAATTAAAGTGTTTATGTGGTTTGTACATAAACAAGTCATTCTAACAAAGGATAATTTGGTTAAGCGCAACTGGACAGGATCTACTAGGTGTAGATTTTGTGATCGGGACGAAACCATCAAGCACCTCTTCTTTGACTGCCCATTGGCAAAGGTTTTGTGGCACACGATGCATGTTGCCTTTAACATTACTCCTCCGAATTCGGTCAGTACGTTATTTGGAACGTGGCTTGTTGGGATAGAGTCCGTAACAGCTAGACACATTCGTGTAGGAGTATGTGCTTTGTTGTGGGCAATTTGGAATTGCAGAAATGATTTGTCTTTTAACAGGACAACAAATATTCATTTTTTGCAGGTTTTATTCCGAGCTACTGCGCCGATCCGTATGTGGTCGTTACTCACTCCGACAGAGGCCAGGGAGCGTTTGGTTACTGGATCTGTCCGGTGGGAGATGGTAGCGCGGGATATATTCAACCGATTTGGATGGCGGTCATGTAATAGGATAGGCAATTAGTTTACCTATCTTTGTTTTGCGAGCTGGTTGTGGCTTTTGGACCTTTTGTTTTTGGCATTGTGGCTCTTTGTGAGCTCGCCGTTATTCTGTTTTCAGACTTTATGACCTTGTTGAACACCTTTATTTATCTATAAATGTGGCTGTATGCATCGTTCTGATGTAGAGGCCGGGGAGTCCCCCCTTTTCGAAAAAAAACGAACTCCAGTACTCCACCTCCACGTTTAGTCCCAGCTAGATGAGATAACAAAGGACAACTTATTGTTTTTTATGATTAAAGTCTTGCATTACTCAAAGTTTAGAATTACAATCACGTCCAACAATTTCCATGACCTCATTCAGACCAAAGCGACCAAAGCCTAACCAAACCGCAGTTCGGCGTTGCAATCTACCAAAATTAGCCATGAAATGACTAGCACTATTACCGCTCCAACGGATGTGAGTAATGCAAGAATCTCTCTCCCATACTGTTGATGATCTCCCCGATCAAGAAACCATACCTAGACCTTTTGTGTCCATTTCCCTTGATCATTGTGTTTGCCTCCATATAGTCAGATTCTATATCAACTAGCGGGTGACACCCGTATTTGCACGACTAGATTTATTTCTTATTTGTACATTTATGTTGTTTGTTTATTTATTAGAGTAGTCCTAAAATTTGAATATGCTTTTGGTACATACTTATAAAGATATGAAACGTATAGCCAAAATTTAGCAAGGTTAAAGTTATTTGTCATTGTAGAATAGTCAACCCTTAACCTGGTTCTCTGCCTCCTTGATGCTATGCATCTATCAAGATCCTTGTTGCAAGATGATCACCCTATTGTATGTTGAGTTGTCTTACACCATTGAAAACATCAAGGTGAAGATGGAGGACAAGGAGGGCATCCACCGAACCAGGAAAGCCTGATCCTTACCGGTAAGCAGCTTGAGCAGGGCCGCACCTCGGCAGGGTACAACATCCAGGATCCTCTATGCACTTGTTACTCTGCCCCTGTGGTGCACATTGTTCTGTAGTCGCATTGGATGACCCAGTATGAATGAATAAATGAGCCCTTAATATAGTGTGAATTTAGTTGTTCATGCCCGCTCTTATGCTCTTCATTGGTCAGGAAGAACTGTGCCATGGATAGCAGATAGCATTTGGTAATACTTGTATTGGTTTCTCGTGAAAATGTGAGCTTCAAATTCATCTATGTCGAACATCTTAATTTTTTTAACCATAATTTCATCCAATGGTTTGAGCAGATTTTTTGGTAACCAAGTTGAGTGCTATCTATTGTATTATGCTGCTTAAAGTTTGGAAGTTTCACCATTTCTCCTCAATTTGGAGTTCCAATTTACCATGCTATTGAATAAATCTTAACATGGACCACTTATCCATGAGATGAAGCAAGACCAACACGAAAAAAATGCGGGGCATAGTTGCAAAAGTCGCGCCCTTAGTCAATTATTAGTCGTCGCCGGTGATGTCGCAATATCTCAATGATGTTGCTGCTCTTGACCTCATGCCACCCCTTTGTGTGGTCCTCGACCATGATGCTCTCTTGTGTAGTTTGTGGTCCAGCAGATGTAGATGCAGGTGCGGTGCCACCCTCGGAGGCAGGATCCACAGAGGGTGCAATGATCGGTGTCGACTTCATCACTGTCAAGCTCCTAGCACCTGAAGAAACGGTGATACGACTCTACGAGGATCTTTACAATATAAATAAATAAAACCACTAGACAATTCTCGCCACACTTGTTGGTAACACTTTCCAGAGACCTATCACTCCCACCGAATGTCTAGGCTGCAGACATAACAACCGGAAAAGTGGAAGAGAATAACAATTAATCTAACATCAGTGGTTCTCCCAGCGTTGAAAATTTGACATATCAAATAGACCTAGGGAAGGGAAGGGAGGTTGTGCAAATAAGTGGGCGCTAGTCGAGGTTGAAAATTCTGTAATAAAGGTGATATATTTGATGGCATAAAGAGCATGGATCATGTACATTATTAAGTGCGAAGAGTTATTCCAGTTGCATGTTAAATATATGAATAATTTGAAACCACAACATCAATCCTCTTAGGTTGACAGATATCTTCCCCTTTACGAAGCGTACATGCATGATGTGAGAAGAAGAGGACCCATAATAGGGTTCGGGTTTTTGATTTTGCTCTCTCGTATGCCTCGTGTGACATGCATAAAATAAAGCTGTGGATACAAACTAAGTTGACTACAATGTTGAATGAAGGATATCAAAGAAGAATATTTGTGGATAAAGATGCCAACATGACAACAATAAAGAAACGTAGGTTATGTGGAACTTCCCACACACCAGCCAAGCAACAATAAAGAAGCATAACAATCAAAGTATAATGGAGTACTTAGACTCACATATCTTCTGAATTGCAACATTAATAAAATGCACTGCTGCTATATGAGTTGAATTTGCAGCTAAAAACGACTCAAGTTGCGACATGTCAAAATATTGCTTATAATAAAGATCTGGTAGAAGCTAACTCAACACCGGAATTCAGTTATTCCTCTTTGTTTAAGCAAGCAAGCAAATCATCGTTCTAAGTGATTATCGTGTGCCTAATGTTTTTTTACAATGTATTGTAAATAAGTTCAATAACTGCATCTTCACGAGCAACTTTCTCAAGTAGCTGGGTAGTACACCATTATGTTATAGTGATAAATACATATACAACACCAACATAGTGATTTTCTTGTAGAAACAATATTGATGTGTTCTTCCAACTTTTTGTTTCCTTGCATCCTTATTCAAAACTTGCGATTACTCTAGCCTGACAAGCGCTTGCTGCTTTGTAGCTTCGTAAAATTGGCTACCAGGGGAAAATTGAAAATAATAGTTAATGCTTCTCTAGGAAACGGACTATTCATCCCTTGCATCATTTAATAATTTTTTGGATGTCAATCAGTTCACTGAATAAGCAGCAACAAAAAGATCCTTTGTCTTCATGTTGCTTTGGGAACAACTTACATTAAGATAGATGTCTATGTTCTCTTGCAAATTGAAGTGAGGTAGATATTGTTCGTGTTTGGTTTCTCACCATTTCATTTACAAGGTTTTCAGTACGTACTCTTTATTTAGGAAGCTTCTTTTGACTTTTTGTTTGCTTTTGGATATTGAAGACTCAGACAGTGTATGCCATGTTTATTTAGCATATTATTAGGTGTAGAGGACCTATGATAATTACTACCATTACCCATGCTTTAGCATGCATATTACTCCATGGTTTTATCCTTATTAGTTTATCTTGACATTGTGTTTTGGTTATCTTGCCATTTGCAGCAAAAACTTGGTTTCGATCTTAGTGAACGTGAAATTAGGTAAGAAAGCTTGTTGGTAAATATGCAATTTATATTTAGTAGCTACTCTAACAAAATTAGTGGAAATATTTTGTGAACAGAAGACACCAGATCCTTCTTTATTTTAAAATTGAGTCCTAATATATAATTCATACTAAACCATGTCACTTCTAACTAACAACCATTGGATTCAACTTAAAAACCATTGGATTAGTTATTCAAGATTCAATTAAAAACCAATTCTTTCTGAGTTGGACAAAATATATAGAAAAATTATCAACAACTCTAATGTTGAAGAATTACATTAGATAAAGATATTGGTATCTCAATGGAATATTCTCGTCCGTGAGGCATCGGCACGGCTGAGATCTTCCTACATTAGTCGGTCTTGGATGGATTCATGTGCCCCTCATCTGGATGTAGAGTTCTTGCCTACCTCTAATCATCCTCGGATACCTATGATCCATGAACCTCGTCGCATCTTTGTTCAGTGTGTTTCCAACCCACCTCGGTCAACTCAGCCCAGATCCTGGCAACCCGCAGCTGGATCTGGTGCCCTGTTTCTCCTTTGTGTTTGTCTTGGCTAGGACATCCACTCCCATCGCCCACGTTGCCCCCTCGTCCTTTGGTTACTGAGATCTACCGACATCAGTTCTTCTACATCGGGAGATGGGCCTTGGCATATGGTTGAGTTTTTTTTCTTGCTGTTGGTCGGATTATGGTCGTTGGTGGCACCGGTGGCTTGTGTGTGCGGTAGCGCATTCGCCCGGTGGTCCGACCTCTTCTTCTCTGGATGGGCAACATTGGGGCACACTGCCTATCTCCCCCTCAACCCCTACCCCACTTTGCCGTTGGTCGTGGCCGACGTCGTCATTGATGCTCGTGCGAGACCCATGCTTCCCTTGGTTCGTACTTGTTCTCAATTGGCCCTCCTTCCATGGCTTGGGTGTTAGCCTATAGGTGGGACAACCCACGGGTGTCCCACATCCTGCCACATGTTTCCACATATTTAAGTGTGTTTAAGTGGGCTGCCCACATAATATATGTGGTATTTTGTGGGCAGCCACATGCCCACATAATTCACAAACACGACAATACAAAATTTGAGATATAGCACAACTTAAGACAGTAAGTCTAGGTTAAAGTACATAGTGTGTCCACATATTACACAAACACATACTACAATGTTTAGCGGTACAATGGCTGGAGCCTGGAGGTTAACACATATGACATCCATTTCTTTAGGATTACAAACAATATTACATGAATGAGAAGGCTAGTACACATGAATCAGCAAGATTGCTTGTCCATATCTTCAGGATGTATAAACATCAATCTGTCCATTTCTCCCGGCTTACTTGCTTCTTCAACTCAGCTCACTAAAAGTTAACAAAAGAGAGAATAAGAATGAACACTCAGAACTTGCAAAATTGTAGAAGTAAAACACAGAAAAATGAGACTTTTTGCACAGCTACAGAACACAAGGATGCAACAACTAGTACTATACGGTTAGCACTAACTTCTCCTGCTAAAAATGAACCAAGTTAACTAAAAGTACATAACAAAGATGAGACTTTTTAGACAATCACACTACATGTTGATAGCATTGTGAAGGGGTCTCCACCGGAAGAATCTTATAACAGAAATACTCACTGCAAAAATATTTTCACTGATAGATCATGAAAAAAATAGATAATAGACATGAACGTGCCCCGAATCCTAGATAAGTAGATATCTATGATTTTTTTAGATGGTTAGGAAACGTGGCTTTTCCAACATGACAGTAAAGTAAGGACACTTCCCTGCAGGCAACAGCTAGTTAAAGTGATAAAAAATAACACGAGAATGATATAGAACAATTATTATCATCAGAAACACAAAGCAAGAGAAGCACAACAAGGCACTATTTAAACAAAACTCCTGGGGAGGAAGCTGCTCAGTTGAGCATCAACATTACCTTATGACAATGATATGTGAGGTTTCTGCGTTGATAACACATGATATATAAATAACAAAGCCCTACTGACAAAGCATCTTTGTCGCCTCTAGCAAACCTTCAGCCTCTGTTGGCAACACCAAGAAACCTAAAATAAGTAGTATGATGGAGCTACAGAAAAATGGCAGAAAAGAGTTAATCCCACGACAAAACATAACCAACGGCTACCGCAAAGCCCAGAAACACAATACTTGGCGTTGGGGACATCTGTTTATTACTGACCATTTGTTCATTCTGGACGTTGTGGACAAATGTCAGTAATACTCCCTCTATTCACTTTTATAAGGCCTTGTAGACATTTCGGACAACATGCAAAACAGGCCAATTTCAGTTGTCTGAAACGACTTATAAAAGTGAACGGAGGGAGTAACACCATTTGTTTATTACTGATTATGGACAATACTTGGCATTGTGGACATTTGTTTAAACAAATGGCTAGTATCCCAGAATCGATTCTAGAATATGAACTGACATGCAGCGAAATCCGGAACCTGTGATTTTGGTGATTCGGGAGCGACTACTATAGAATCTAGGCATTGGGTCCAAAAATAGAAAAACGATCCTGGACTGTTGGATCTGAGATGAATGGCACAGATCTAGACGGACGAATCTGTACTCACAGTTACATCATTAAACCCATTAAGGAGCGCTAGATTGTTGCCCAACCAGTTACGCCATGTGGCGCATGTTGGTTGGTCAAGGTGAGAAAGCTTTTGATTTTTTTTAAGTTTTTTTCTAAATGGTTGTGAGACTTTTCCTTTTTTTGAGAAATGTTTTTCTAGGCTTTTTTTTCTTTTTGAGATGGATGGTCAACCACCTACTTCACGTGGCGCATGCTGGTTACTCACGGTGAGAAAGTTTTTGATTTTTTTTTTATTTTTTCTAAATGGTTGTGAGACTTTTACCTTTTTTTTCAAGAAATGTTTTTCTAGGCTTTTCCTTTTTTTGAGAGGGATGTGATGTCCACGTGACGTGAAAATGTTTTTTGTAATTTCGAGACGAAGGTTAAGTGCGCGCAGCTTCCTCTCAAGTGGTCCGCAATGGCAGACCCCAACCACTAGTTCTATGCAAAAGGATCCCTTTTCTCGTCACATGTTTTTGCTTTGGATCCTTCAACTCCAAACGATCCCCAATGGACGAGCGCCGCCGCCGCCGGCCGAGTCCTGATCCGGTGCGTGCCCCCTCCCACCGCAGCTTCTCCCTGCCTCCTCCTCCTCCCCCTCCCACTCCGGTTTCCAGGTCCCCTGTGTACACCTCCCATGCTGTCGCGCGACACAACATAGACAGGGATTCGTCCGCCGTCGCCAGTCCTCCTAGCCGGTGGCCGCAGGTGCCTCGCCCGCGCAGCTGCCTGGAGGAACAATCTGGCCTCCTCCGTGCCGGACTCCCACGGGTTGGCGACGGATCTGAAGATCAGTGCCACAGAGTTGTTGGCTAGTAAGCAGCCCGACATCTACACATGCCAGGTCTTCTTCCTTGCCTCCATCTCCTCACAAGCTCTGTGTAAAAGGTATGCTCTCCCCCTTCCCCCATCTCCCGTAGATTTTTAGTTCTAGATACATCCATTTCCAAGACAAGTAATTCCGAACGGAGGGAGTATGTAATTGGAAAGTCTGCTTTGTATTTGAATCCAGGCACTTGCCCAGCCAACGGAGCCGCCTGTTTACCACATGCTCTATGTTGCGCATGCATTTGACTTCACGAGTAGTTTATTACAAGTACTCCACTGCACATGTCTTTGATTGATTTGGCTTTGGATATTTTCCGAGCATATGAAGCTCCATGAGCAAAGAGGCAGTATAAATGCAGGCAGAAGGATAGAACTTTTCTCTCATGTACCATCAGGAATATCAAGGTTGATGTAGTTTTTGAGAGCAGTGCTTGTTTAGTGGTGAACATTTGAGTCCTTCACACTCATTCTTACTGGTCATGCACTAGAAAGAATCCTGTCGTGTTATCTGTGATGTATCACTTCATATGTATGTACGCATGTCTCTTGTGTATGCACAAATATTTGTGACTAGGAAGGTCTAGTTTGACAAGATCTGTGCAAGTGATGGTTTGTCATGTACTCAGATATTTCAAATATTTGTATCTGGAATGGTCCAGTTTGTCATGTACTTGAAGGAGATGGCTTAAATTTCTCATCTTCTCAAATGTTTGTGATATATATTGACACTCGTTGTGGTGATCAACATCTTTAAGTTTTCTTGAATAATTAGTGATATAGTAGAAGCAAATATTGTACTGGAATATACATGCAATGGCTATGTGCAAAGATGAAGCATCAACACTGACGATTTGAAAATTAGTCTTATGTGCAAAGGACAAACGAATAGATATGAGACTTGGGGTGTTCACTGCAAAAGTTGTGACTTATATCTAACTATCTGCAGGGGGGTTTCCGTGAAATGTACATTAAATGACATGAGCTCCCTCCACTAGAATATGTGCCATTCATCTTCGATCCAATGGTCCAGAATGCGTTTTTCTATTTTTGCAACACAAGTCCAGATTCTATCCTAGTCTCTCCCTGGTGAATCCAGTGATTCTGCAGCTTCCTGCAAAAGGAAACGATTCGTTTTCAGCCCTTGCCCCTATTTCTAGTCAGAATTACAACCAAAGTGCCACCGCAACCCTCACCTGAGCGAATCGTCCTATCCACTCATCTATCGTCTCTCCCGAGCTACTCACCCAGCTGCCACCACTCTCACCCTTTCTCGTTGCTCGTCCTCTGGCTAGGCTACGCACCAGGGACGACCGCCGTCTGCCTTCTCCCCTTTTTCCTCGACCTCACGGGTTCATGGCCATGGAGATTGGTTGTGTCCTGCTACTCGCCGTCCAAATCTAGACGAGGTGGTGCTCGGTGGCTCAGGAACCACGTAGGACGGTGGGGATGGTGCTATGCTGCGTAGCACCCACGTACGACGCTGGGAACGGTGCTTTGCGGCTTCGCTTTGGCCTGAGGTCACCGTTATGGTCCTCGTCGCTTGCTTGGACGGAGGTGAGCAATGGCTGCTGCCCGGAGGCGAGCAACGACTGATGCTCGGAGGCAATCACGGCCACTTCCTCCATCCTCCCGCACGTTGCCATACACCAGCATGTTTTTTAGAGGACGCCAAAGGCGTACCATAACCTATATACCTAGGAGATTCATCCCCACGATCTTATTTATCTTGACATGCAACCTATCCACATCATCAAGTAGGTCCACCAAATAATTGATTCCCACTAACTCACTTATCTTAACATGCAACTATGCCAACTCATCATGCCACAATGCATGCCCCATTAATTTAATTATCTCGACATGCAAACTATGCCAACTTAACATGTCATATATGCATGGAAAACTCATATTAACATGCATCATGCATGCTACTCATATTCAAAAAATGTTCTCCAAATATATAATAATATATCGTATGTACCTTAGTTTCTATTCTCACATGCTAATACAAAAACTAAAGTTGCATACTGTCAAATCATATAGAAATAACTGCATCCAATTCCTGCAGCAACGCGTAGGGTATGATCTCTAGTTTTTATAGAAGAGAGAGTCAAATAATTACAAGAAACTTGGTGGAGGTGCGGACATCCCCTCAAGTCGAACCCACTCAACACGTCACCACCCGAACACTAAGGCTACTCTCGCACAAATCGTTGCAAACCACCAACACCAACACCTGCACGTCGCCATTCCACAATTTCTTCTAGGATCAAGCATCTAAGATAATGTGCCATCTTGACTTGGTTCGCCTTGTTGAAAACACGTGTTCGTTCAACACCCATGCATTGCTACTGTTTGTAACTTGTCTACCCCTTCTGTTGCTAGACATTTGTTTTTCTTCTTTGATGAAATTTTTTGCTCAGATCATGTACGTGTGATCCTAGGCAGAATGTGCACGTATGCATGAAAGAAGGAATTAGAAAATTGATTAAGTGTTCGATGAATGTGATAAGTTTTTGGAAGTTTTATTACTGACCATTTGTTCATTCTGGGCGTTGCGGTCACTTCACAATACTTGTGGTTTTTCTATAACAGGGTAACAAACAGCCAGGTTCTGATTCTCAAAATCCACAGCTACAACTGATTCTTAGCAATCTGTAGCCCAAACAAAGGGGGCCTTAGTGGACACCATGGGCGGCCCATGTCCACCTGCAGTCTGACTTAGGTGACGGCTGGTCTAGTGGCGTTGGGCTATGGCCTCATTGCATGTGGTGATAGCGTCCTTCATTGTGCTAGTGATGTTGACTTGGTCGTCTTTTCCATGGTGCTATTGCTTGTGCAAATTGGGTCACTTGTGCCATGGTGCTATTGCCATGCTGCTGTGCGAGTGGGGGTTGGCATCTTTTCCAGGGAATCAATGACATGATGTGGATCGCTGTGCACTTTGGCAATCTCAATTTTAGACTGGTGGAAGATGATCTGTATGCAACAAGGTGCGCCAACCAGGGCTGCTGAGGAGATAACCCTATCAGCTTACATTGCTTGGCACTTTTGGAAGGAGCGAAACCAGAGAGTTTTCAAAGATAAAGATATGACACCGCTGGCCTTGGCAAATCTTATTCGTGATGATGTGAAAATGTTCAATGAGGCTATGTGTCCTACCACTACGGTGTCTGGGTAGTGCAAGCAACTGGGAGTGAGTTGTTTTGAAACTACACAATGGAGCGTGTGTCTTGTACTCTGGGTGTTTAAACCCCTCTAATTGTGACGTGTAACCTTTTCCCTCACTATAATGCAAAGGCAGAGCTCCTGTTGTTCTCGTCAAAGCATGTAGGGTCACTTTGGCTGATGGTTGTTGTGGCCCTAATAGCACATCCATAATGGAGGACTTGAGCTTTTGTTGCCGTGGTCATTGCTCTCGAAAGTTGCTAGCTCCTTCGATGTGTGGTCAACGCTTTCATGCTTCTTTATGGTCTTTACTTGTACAACTTGTGTGGGTTCTAGTGTTATGTCTACGTCCTTGGTTGCCGGCGGTTGTGCTTGGATCCTTAGTTTCTTCTTTGTTGTTTAGGTTATGACTAGCAAAAGGCCTGTGCGTTGCAACGGAAAAAAAGTCACATGTGGTTTAAGATTTTAGCAATCCAATATTTGACTGCGGCATATATGTCTTAATATATAGTTCATTCAATTTAAGCATTGGCTCTGTTGGCACGACCTCTAATCTCATCCTCACGCCGTCCACTAACTAAGCTCACGGATTATAGCCACACCTCGCCATTTGTTTTGATTATTTCGGTCATTGCCAGATTATAGCTAACCTCACCCTCACTTTTTTTAAAAAAAATCAAAGATATTTGTTGATTTTTTTAGATTTGGAGACATATATAAAATTGGTGGGATCCTGTGTAAATTAACGAGCTGGTACTATTGATCTTTTTAAGGATAGATGGTATTATTAATTAATAAAAAAATGATTGTACCGAAAGCTGGCCCAGCAGCCAAATAGAAACACTGGTGGAAAAACAGGCTTCCGTCCAGCCCCATAAGTCATGGGCTGTAGGAACTGGCGACTAATGGGACCTTTAATCATGATTCGGAGGTGAACCACGACCAAAGGCCTGGGGCCAGGCGCTCGGTGGCCAGCTGGTGCACGTGAGGGGCTTTAGTCGCGGTTGGCCAGGACAACCGCGACTAAAGGCCTTCGGGCACCTTTAGTCACGGTTTGCCAGGCCAACCGCAACTAAAGCCTGTCACATCCCTAGCTTCTGGTAATGCCTGGTGTTTTGCATCTTGTTGCATCATGTTTAAATTCTATTTAAGTTGAAATGGGGATTGACTAAACCCTAGCATCAGAAAGAATTCAACTAGGTTCAACTAAAATAATTTCAGTGAATCCAAATGGCTTTAAAAAAATGTTCATCATTTCTGGAAAATGCTAGAAGCAATAACCAGGGGTGTTGCACATTTTTCCATGACATATTTGGTCACTGAATTAAATCATATGTACTTTGCATTTGGGCATTTAAATGCTAGTAAATATTTTAAATGCTCAAATAATTCTGGAAATAAGTGTGGGCTGTTGGCATTAATCTAAACAGAGCCTATGATTATTTTCAGGATTTTTGAAGGTGTCTAACTATTTTAA
The DNA here is from genome assembly GCA_021437245.1 of Aegilops speltoides. Lineage (NCBI taxonomy): Eukaryota > Viridiplantae > Streptophyta > Magnoliopsida > Poales > Poaceae > Aegilops > Aegilops speltoides. The sequence continues at coordinate 502,244,469 of CM038147.1, forward strand.
ATAATGCCACAAAAGTACAGAAAATAGAAAACAGTAATTAAAATAAGAAAACAGAGAGAAGAAACTCACCTGGCCTCACCCACCTGGCCCACCTGGCGGCCCAAATGGCCGGCCCAGCCCACCAGCCTCTCCCTGTCGCCTTCCTCCTCGTGCCAATAGGCGGAGGAGGGACACCTGACGCCGCTGAAGCTCGCCACGCCACCAGCTGCTGCTGCTGGCTACCCTCGACAGCGCCGGACGACGCCACGCACCCCACGCATCGCTCTCCTCTTCCGTGCCCTCTCCTCTCTCTCCCGGCGCTCTCCCCTCCTCTGTTCTCTCCTCACGAGCGCGCCGCCGCCACCAGCGCTGTTCGCCCGTGGCCACCGCCACCCCACGCCTCCCGACACGCCCACGAGCTCCGCCTCGACCTCCTGTCCCTCCTCACCGAGCAGGCGGCGCTGGAGGCTGCATCGTCGCCCATGCCGTCTCCCTCACCCCGGTGCCGGAGATCGCCGCCAGAATTCGCCGTCATGAAGCTTCCCGAGCTCGCCGACCCTCCGTTCGATCCACCGTGAGCTCCTCCCGAACCCCCTCTTCTCCGTCTCGTCGCATGCCGAGCGCCATTCCCCACCGTCACCGAAGCTCGCCGCCGCTCGAGCTTGTCGCCGGCGTCGCTCCGGCGACCATTTGGTCACGGCCGTGCAACCGTTGTGCTCCCCGCGACCCGAAGAGCCCCTCCAGCGCCTCAGCTCCCTCGTTTGTGAGCAGCAGCACCGAACCCGACCGCACCCGAGCTCCGGCCGCCGCTCACGAGCTCGCCGTCGTCGGTTCCGTCCACCACAGGCACGACCTCCACCACCGTTCGACGCGCGCCAGCGAGGGCTCTCCAACGAGCCCAAGCACACCTCGAACCGAGCCCTGTGGGCTCTTCCCGAGCACCTCCGCCGCGTCTGGCCATGGCCGGCGGCCTAACTCCGGCGAAAGCGCCATCAGGCACTAATCTAATGACCCTCTGGGTCACTTACATGTGGGCCCATGCCTCACTGACACTTTTTAGTTAGGACTAAATTAGCGCTAACAGTCTTGGTTAATTAACTAGGACATCGACATGTGGGGCCTTTGTCAGGTTTGACCCTGGTTAGGCGCCTGTTGACCTGCTGACGTCATGATGATGTCAGGCTGACGCAATTAATAATTTTCTGGATTTAAAATAAATCCAGGAAATTTCAGAAAATGATTTTAACTTCAAAATTCATAGAAATTCAACCGTAACTCCAAATGAAATAAATTATATATGAAAATGATCAGAAAAATCCAATCTATCCATCTGTACCATTTTCATGCATGTTAGAACAACTTATAGCTGCTGTTTAGCACAAATCATTTAAATGGCATTTGAAAAATCACATATGGAGTTTGAATTTGAATCTTGTATTCAAACCAACTTCATTTAATCTGTTGCTAATTGCATTAGCTCAAACCACAGCATATTGCCATGTCATGATCATGCATCATATTGTGCATTTGCATTGATTGTGTTTCTTTCTCGATTGCGGTAATTGCCCCTCTCGATAGGCGTGGTTCCGACGATGAGTTCGATGACACCGATGAAGAGTTATATCATCTTGAAGTGCCGGCAAGCAAAACCCCTTGTTCATTCGATACAATCCCACTCTCTCGCTTCGCTCTCTTTTCTGCATTAGGACAACAACGGTTCATGTGTTACTTGCTGCGGTAGTTGAACCCTTTATCCTCTGCATGACTGTCATTCCACATAAATAGATGAAACCCACTAGCATGAGTAGGAGTTGTTTGAGCCCTGATGTGCCTACTCATTCATGCTTGTTTGTCATGCCTGCTATTGCTTAGAGTTGAGTCAGGTCTGATTCATCGGGAATGAATCGGAGGTGTGTGAACATGTCCTACTGTTGAGAGCTAAATGTGTGAACACGATTTGGTAAAGGTAGCGGTGAGAGGCCATGTAGGAGTACATGGTGGGTTGTCTCATTGCAGCCGTCCTCAGGAACTGAGTTCTGTGTTTGTGATCCATGAATAGTTACTACCACACATTGGGTTCCGGTAACTCGGCCCCTCTCGGCTTCTTAATCACCCGTGTTCTCTGTCCAGGAGTTGCAACTAGTTTCTGGTGTTTGTAGGTAGTGTTAGTAGTCTACGGTGGCACCGATGCAGGTGGGCTTGGGACAGACTAGGCACCGTGGCACGGTGTACCAAGCGTAGATCTACCCGTCGAGGTGGGCTTGGGAACCCTGCTCACATTGTTTGGGGCCGTGGCGACACCCGGCGGATCTCCTTACGGATGGAACCCGAATAGGCGATAAACACGGACGAGAGACTTGAGTGTTAGGTAGGCGTGGCCGACTCCTCGCCGGCTTCCGCTTGAAGGTTGCCGCGGTACATGGCGTGTCTGAGGCGATAAGTGGCGAGCGTGTGTGAAGAAGTACACCCTGCGGGGTTATCATTATCTATTGAATAGCGGATTCCTCGGATATGGAAGCGTGGACCCTTATGCAGTTCATAGACAAGTGAAAGTGGATACTCTAAAATCGCAAGATAGCGTGAGTGCTATGGATGGCGTTCTCGTAGGAAGGCGGAGGCGGATCCATAGTGGTGTATTGATATGGTGATTATGTGGACTCGTGCGCCACCTCAAAAGAGTTACTTGCGATCGTAGTTTAGGATAGCCACCGAGTCAAAGCTGGCTTGCTGCGGTTAAACTCCACCATCCCTTTATTGATAATGATGCATATGTAGTTAGTTACGATGTAAGTCTTCTGGGTACATTTGTACTCACGTTTGCCTATTTTATGTTTTTGCAGAGAGACTTTGGTCTCGCTAGTAGTTCCACGTGGACTTGACGTTTAGCTTGTTACCTCAGCTACGATCTTGTGCCCTCGGCAGATCGGTAGATAGTCGGGCTTCTTAGCCTTTTTCATTTATAGTTATGCGTACTCGGACATGTTAGCTTCGCTTGTGTTTGATTTGTATGCTCTGAATGTTGGGTCATGAGACCCTGTTTGTAATATCTCGCTCCTCGGGCCTAATGAATAAATACTTGAGTCGTAGAGTCATGTTGTGATGCCATGTTGTATTTGCACATATCGAGCATATTGTGTGTTTGTTATTGAAATGCTTGGCATGTGTGGGATCGACTATCTAGTTGTTTATCTTTAGTAGCCTCTCTTACGGAAATGTCCCTAGTGTTTCCACCGAGCCATGGTAGCTTGCTCTGCGCCGGAACACTTAGGCTGGCGGCATGTGTCCTTCTTCGTTCTGTATACATCCCTTCGGGAAATGTCGCGTTGAGTACGGAGTCTGTTAGCCCGCTACAGCCGGTTCACCGAGTCTGCTAGCCCAGTGCTATAGCCGGAACTTACTCGCTGATGACCGACACGTTCGATTTGGGTCATGGATGCTGTCCTCGTAAGTCTGTGCCACTTTGGGTTTACGACTAGCCATGTCAGCCGGGCTCCTTTTCATATGGATGCTAGCGACACTATCATATCTGGCGTGCCAAAAGGCATAAACGGTCCCGGGCTAAGGTAAGGCGACACCGTTGGGATACCGTCGTGAGGCCGCAAAGTGATATGATGTGTTACTGAGCTAGATCGATGTGACATTGAGTCGGGTCTGACAGCTTTGGTATCAGAGCTTGACTGCCTGTAGGTTTACCAAGCCAAACTGGTCGAAGTTGAGTCTAGAAATGCTTTAGTTATATGTAGGGGAATTGATTGTGGGATGGAACGTAAGGCTCTTTTTACTTCTTATACCTCATGGCCTTCTGATCTGAGTCAACCTCTTCTTTTCTACGGGGTTTAGGAACTAGGCCTTCTCATCTATCTATCAGGATGACGTGTTACTAAACCATAGACTTATAGAATTGTTAGTTTCAAATCTCAGCTCAGTTTTACTACTTCCGTATGTTCATAACTGTTGATCTCGAAACCTTGATATTATGCCTCGAAGTGGCTATGCCACCATTTTGTAGCATGTCTCCAATCTTTTGAGCATTTATAGCCGTTATGCTGTCCGAGTCATCCCAGGTTTCTAAACAATCTGATGCACTTGCAAATCCTTTCCCTCTGGTTTTGATGTTCCTTTGGGCCAGGTTAATCACACTAATTGCTGAGTTGAGGTATTCTATTGCCTCGACGTATATGTTGGAACTATTATTATGACCCTAGGTGTCTTAGGGGATCATCTAGTAATCTAGCCATGATTTGTATCCTAGTGTGATGATTCTGGCCATCAATCTCGAAAGCATCCCGTGATGCCACTTAGTATGTAGGTATTCTACTCGTGGGTTTTGAACCCAATACTCACCCTACTTACCTCATGTTGATAGTCTTTGCTCGTTCCTTTAGGTTATTAGTAACCTTTGCGATAGTCCTCGAGGTCCGTGGTATATCGTTCTTCCAAATACCATGAACCATTCTTGGCAGGAGTTCCTTTGAACCAAAAGATCACAACGAGTGCTCTTAATGAGTTCTCGATTCTATATTGTGATTCTGCGGTTCTACCTTTCCGCATGGGTTATCCGGAAGAAATATGTTGAATTGTTCGACATACTAATCTATGCATCCACAACTCAGAAAATCATATGTTCCTTTGAGTGGTTCTCTTAGTTATACTCTGACCCCCGTCTATCAATTGATAGTCAGGAGTATGTGTGCATTCGTTCATCGGTGCCTATTAATCTTGTGGTCCGTCAAGCCATTCTATTCAGGACGACTAGGAGAAACAAACTCCAGAACCTCATCCATATCCAGGATTGGGTCAAAGCAGTTGTAATTCGCAGATCAAAATGCCAATCCAGCTTCTGGTCTGTTCTACCTTGAAGTATTACCTTCCTGATGTCAGGATTGTCATGAGAATTGCACCACCTCTTATGAATTCTTGACGTAGTGATACTCTCCCCATCATTATTCATTTCTTGGTTCCCGTGTTGTTGCAACCGGAATGCCGACAAGTGAATCGTGATGCGTGAAATCTATACTGCTAGCAACTCCGTTGCTTGGTGGTTAAATGGACGATAACCTCATTCTTAGCGTGTTGGTTCTTGAATCCTCATTCTAAGACTGATTTTGCTACCTAGTCCTTGTTCCCGGTGCACTCTTCGATCAATGAGTTAGGAATTGCGCCAATCCCTCGCTTATTTGATCATATCGTCTTGCCACGAAAAGCAAGATTGTTCTCAAGCTTAGTAACATATCGGTGGTTCATGATTCTCCGATTGTCTTCTCGGAGGTATCACCAGGATGTCACCGACCGCTATGTTGAGTTCGTGATCAAGTTGGTTTTCTTATAAATCACCCTTCTCCAAGAATCGTGTTGCATACCCCTGAGCTAGTTGGTTAAGCTAAACAACAACTTGGAGAGTTGGAAGATAAAAGCTTGTCCGACTTAGCTCATGTTAAGGGATATCTTTTTGTGTGCGTGTGTTGAAGAAAGATGATATCTTCGTCAATTGATCCTCGAGGCCAGTTGTTGGAGCTATTGTCTTGCCAAAACTTTGATTTGAGTGTGGGCTATTCTCAAATCAAATCGAATAACGATGTTAAGTAATGTTGTCTTACTCGTGGATTTTCCTCGAGCATACACCATTATATCTTTTGGGTCTGACCAATACTATCACCTTGTTCACATAATTATGGAATTCCAACTCCATGGGAATCTGGATAAATTGCTGTTGAGCCCATCGACAACATCCTTGTCTTCTCCATAGTTTTGTTGAACATTAAGCTAGTAATTGGAAACTTTTTAAAGCATTTGTTCATGCTAGCTCATGAAGCATATGTTCGGATGTAAGAAGTGACTTCCTCTAGTTCATGCACATTTGATGCAAGTTGCCGCCGTGAATTCGAGAAAGTCAATGTTGCTTCCTTTGGAATCATCCCAAATCAGTCATGCATACGTACGAAGTATTCTATGGTTTGGTAGATTAATTACCTCCACTCCATATGTGTTTCTAGCACACCAAGCCACTGGTTGATTTGTTCAAGGATAATAAATCCTACGTGCTAGTCCTGAAGGTACCAGACGGATCTGTACAAGATTTCGATATCCTCGATGATGGTTCTCCACCTGAACTCGGTAGTGTTTTATTATAAGACTACCATGTGTTCATGCTTGTCTCGGACAACGTGTTCACATGTTTGTAGCAGAACCAGCTCATGTTTTGGAGCTTGCTATCATAGTTCATTTCCCGAGAATCTCGTAACGTCATCTCGTCGATTTGTGTTGCAAACTTTCATTTTCCTTTATAGACTCGATGAGTCTGGAATACTCTGACACCAACCAGATCTGAATCTCAGGCAGATATGATGGTTGGAACGTTCCCAAAATTATAATATTGGTCTCTCTGTAACCGGTAAAGTGAATGTCGTGGCCAACACAACCAGCCGGAAGACCTGTTATTGTAGTATCTTGATTGAAGAAGTTGGCCACCTCTCCATAAGGACCTCGTAGGAATTATTCCCTATTTGTGTGCCTTATAGACATTTGTGTTTCCGAAGTCCGACCTTTACTTGATGTTCTAGACACCAGGTCATATCTATGGATGGGATAAGCTAGTACATCAAGGAGAACATTAGAAGCGGAGTGCTAAATGTTTCTCGGTCGATCATCCAGATTTTGTCCCCTTGGTCTCGCTAAGGTGAAATCTGAGAAAGTGTTATCTTCCTTTGCATCCGCATCATCCGTCATTATTCATCATGGTAGTATGTTGTGTTGCCAGGATCCTTGACACGGATATTGGTAAAACCTTGATGACTATGGAAATGCTCAAGTTCTTGAGAGCACGCACAAGCATTAGGTGCAATCGTAGTTACTAACGGGATTGCTCTCAATTTCCTCGGTTATGCTATAACCATTCCAACGATGAGATTCACTCTCCTTCTTTGAGCTTCTCCCGATTACTAAAGTCATCCTTGGTGTTTGTCTTCAACAAGGTAATCCACATCATCCATTACGCCCGAGAATGTCATTCTCTCGGACCCCTTCAACCGATCGACTATGAATTGACTTAGGCTGGTATAAAGAGTTTCAATGATCTCTAAATCAAATGTAATTCTTTTTGCCACTTAAGGGGGTATATCTACGAGTCACCATCCTTAAGGTGTCTCGATATGGTATCATGGCAACTCAACTCCTCGCTACGTTGACAACCGTTCACCACCCTTTTAAGCGTGGATTTGATGTCTACCTAGTAAACCTCCGTCATCTGTTCCACCCCATCCCTCCAGATGTGTGTTTTGTGTCTCAGCTCGAGTGGTGTTGCTATGCCTCATCCCGCGAGTTGATCCTAAGTTGTTCGATCTTCGGGAAGATCGATCCTTCTAGAGTTTCACTGTTCTCTTCTTGTCATGTTAGTTGGAGTTCTCAGAGGAAGACGTCGAGACAAGGTGATGATGGAATCAAGGTTCTTATGGGTGCAACTTGGATCGTGAAGATTATATTAGTTTGTGCTTCCCTTTCATCTTACCCTACGCTTGAATCTCGGGTCGAGATTCTTGTTTAGTGGGGGTGAGTTGTCACATCCCTAGCTTCTGGTAATGCCTGGTGTTTTGCATCTTGTTGCATCATGTTTAAATTCTATTTAAGTTGAAATGGGGATTGACTAAACCCTAGCATCAGAAAGAATTCAACTAGGTTCAACTAAAATAATTTCAGTGAATCCAAATGGCTTTAAAAAATGTTCATCATTTCTGGAAAATGCTAGAAGCAATAACCAGGGGTGTTGCACATTTTTCCATGACATATTTGGTCCTTGAATTAAATCATATGTACTTTGCATTTGGGCATTTAAATGCTAGTAAATATTTTAAATGCTCAAATAATTCTGGAAATAAGTGTGGGCTGTTGGCATTAATCTAAACAGAGCCTATGATTATTTTCAGGATTTTTGAAGGTGTCTAACTATTTTAAATAATGCCACAAAAGTACAGAAAATAGAAAACAGTAATTAAAATAAGAAAACAGAGAGAAGAAACTCACCTGGCCTCACCCACCTGGCCCACCTGGCGGCCCAAATGGCCGGCCCAGCCCACCAGCCTCTCCCTGTCGCCTTCCTCCTCGTGCCAATAGGCAGAGGAGGGACACCGCGACGCCGCCGAGCTCGCCACGCCACCAGGCTGCCTGCCTGGCTACCCTCGACGCGCCCGGACGACGCCACGCACCCCCTGCATCGCTCTCCTCTCCCCGTGCCCCTCTCCTCTCTCTCCCCGAGCGCTCTCCCCCTCCTCTGTTCTCCTCACCGAACGCGGCCGTCGCCACCGACGCCGTTCGCCGTGGCCACCGGCCACCCCACGCCTCCCCGACACGCCCACGAGCTCCGCCTCGACCTCCTGTCCCTCCTCACCGAGCCGGGCGACGCCGGGAGGCCTGCATCGTCGCCCATGCCGTCTCCCTCACCCCCGGTGCCCGGAGATCGCCGCCGCAAATTCGCCGTCGCAGAAGCTTCCCCGAGCTCGCCGACCCCTCCGTTCGATCCACCGTGAGCTCCTCCCCCGAACCCCCCTCTTCTCCGTCTAAATCGCATGCCGTAGCGCCATTCCCCACCGTCACCGAAGCTCGCCGCCGCTCGAGCTTGTCGCCGGCGTCGCTCCGGCGACCATTTGGTCACGGCCGTGCAACCGTTGTGCTCCCCGCGACCCGAAGAGCCCCTCCAGCGCCTCAGCTCCCTCGTTTGTGAGCAGCAGCACCGAACCCGACCGCACCCGAGCTCCGGCCGCCGCTCACGAGCTCGCCGTCGTCGGTTCCGTCCACCACAGGCACGACCTCCACCACCGTTCGACGCGCGCCAGCGAGGGCTCTCCAACGAGCCCAAGCACACCTCGAACCGAGCCCTGTGGGCTCTTCCCGAGCACCTCCGCCGCGTCTGGCCATGGCCGGCGGCCTAACTCCGGCGAAAGCGCCATCAGGCACTAATCTAATGACCCTCTGGGTCACTTACATGTGGGCCCATGCCTCACTGACACTTTTTAGTTAGGACTAAATTAGCGCTAACAGTCTTGGTTAATTAACTAGGACAACGACATGTGGGGCCCTTTGTCGGGTTTGACCCTGGTTAGGCGCTGTTGACCTGCTGACGTCATGATGATGTCGGTGGCGCAATTAATAATTTTCGGATTTAAAATAAATCCAGGAAATTTCAGAAAATGATTTTAACTTCAAAAATTCATAGAAATTCAACCGTAACTCCAAATGAAATAAATTATATATGAAAAATGATCAGAAAAATCCAATCTATCCATCTGTACCATTTTCATGCATGTTAGAACAACTTATAGCTGCTGTTTAGCACAAATCATTTAAATGGCATTTGAAAAATCACATATGGAGTTTGAATTTGAATCTTGTATTCAAACCAACTTCATTTAATCTGTTGCTAATTGCATTAGCTCAAACCACAACATATTGCCATGTCATGATCATGCATCATATTGTGCATTTGCATTGATTGTGTTTCTTTCTCGATTTGCGGTAATTGCCCCTCTCGATAGGCGTGGTTCCGACGATGAGTTCGATGACACCGATGAAGAGTTATATCATCTTGAAGTGCGTGCAAGCAAAACCCCTTGTTCATTCCGATACAATCCCACTCTCTCGCTTCGCTCTCTTTTCTGCATTAGGACAACAACGGTTCATGTGTTACTTGCTGCGGTAGTTGAACCCTTTATCCTCTGCATGACCTGTCATTCCACAGTAAATAGATGAAACCCACTAGCATGAGTAGGAGTTGTTTGAGCCCTGATGTGCCTACTCATTCATGCTTGTTTGTCATGCCTGCTATTGCTTAGAGTTGAGTCAGGTCTGATTCATCGGGAATGAATCGGAGGTGTGTGAACATGTCCTACTGTTGAGAGCTAAATGTGTGAACACGATTTGGTAAAGGTAGCGGTGAGAGGCCATGTAGGAGTACATGGTGGGTTGTCTCATTGCAGCCGTCCTCAAGAACTGAGTTCTGTGTTTGTGATCCATGAATAGTTACTACCACACATTGGGTTCCGGTAACTCGGCCCCTCTCGGCTTCTTAATCACCCGTGTTCTCTGTCCAGGAGTTGCAACTAGTTTCTGGTGTTTGTAGGTAGTGTTAGTAGTCTACCAGGTGGCACCCGGTACAGGTGGGCTTGGGACAGACTAGGCACCGTGGCACGGTGTACCAAGCGTAGATCTACCCGTCGAGGTGGGCTTGGGAACCCTGCTCACATTGTTTGGGGCCGTGAGCGACACCCCGGCCGGATCTCCTTACGGATGGAACCCGAATAGGCGATAAACCTGGACGAGAGACTTGAGTGTTAGGTAGGCGTGGCCGACTCCTCGCCCGGCTTCGCTTGAAGGTTGCCGCGGTACATGGCGTGTCTGAGGCGATAAGTGGCGAGCGTGTGTGAAGAAGTACACCCTGCAGGTTATCATTATCTATTGAATAGCGGATTCCTCGGATATGGAAGCGTGGACCCCTTGTGCAGTTCATAGACAAGTGAAAGTGGATACTCTAAAATACGCAAGATAGCGTGAGTGCTATGGATGGCGTTCTCGTGGGAAGGCGGAGGCGGATCCATAGTGGTGTATTGATATGGTGATTATGTGGACTCGTAGCGCCACCTCAAAAGAGTTACTTGCGATCGTAGTTTAGGATAGCCACCGAGTCAAAGCTGGCTTGCTGCGGTTAAACTCCACCATCCCTTTATTGATAATGATGCATATGTAGTTAGTTCGATGTAAGTCTTCTTTGGGTACATTTGTACTCACGTTTGCCTATTTTATGTTTTTGCGAGAGAGACTTCAGTCTCGCTAGTAGTTCCACGTGGACTTCGACGTTTAGCTTGTTACCTCAGCTACGATCTTGTGCCCTCGGCAGGATCTGGTAGATAGTCAGGCTTCTTAGCCTTTTTCATTTATAGTTGTCTGTACTCAGACATGTTAGCTTCCGCTTGTGTTTGATTTGTATGCTCTGAATGTTGGGTCATGAGACCCCTGTTTGTAATATCTCGCTCCTCGGAGCCTAATGAATAAATACTTGAGTCGTAGAGTCATGTTGTGATGCCATGTTGTATTTGCACATATCGAGCATATTGTGTGTTTGTTATTGAAATGCTTGGCATGTGTGGGATCTGACTATCTAGTTGTTTATCTTTAGTAGCCTCTCTTACGGAAATGTCCCTAGTGTTTCCACCGAGCCATGGTAGCTTGCTCTTGCTCCGAACACTTAGGCTGGCCGGCATGTGTCCTTCTTCGTTCTGTGTACGTCCCTTCGGGAAATGTCACGCTGAGTACCGGAGTCCTGTTAGCCGCTTCAGCCCGGTTCACGAGTCTGCTAGCCCAGTGCTATAGCCGGAACTTACTCGCTGATGACCAAACACGTTCGATCTTTGGGTCATGGATGCTGTCCTGTAAGTCTGTGCCACTTTGGGTTTACGACTAGCCATGTCAGCCGGGCTCCTTTTCATATGGATGCTAGCGACACTATCATATACGCGTGCCAAAAGGCATAAGCGGTCCCGGGCTAAGGTAAGGCGACACCCGTTGGGATACCGTGCGTGAGGCCGCAAAGTGATATGATGTGTTCTGAGCTAGATCGATGTGACATTGAGTCGGGGTCTGACAAAGCCCTCCCTATATATACCCATCCAGCAGCCAACACTTAGCCATTTGGAGCCATTCTCTTCACAAGTGGGTGTAGGTTTGCTTTTGGTTCCTCTTATGCACATAAGGTGTTTGATGAAATGCCCCAAGAGCATGAAACAAACATGACATGAAGTGTTGGAGCCACACTCTTGATCATGGTTAGCAACTTGATGAACCTTTGATGTGTCAATATGCATGTGTGTAGTTCATAACAAATGCATGATGGTTAATTATATATTTCATATTATAATAATGCAGATGAATCGGCAATGGATGTCTGATAACCGACTCTCCGTGAGTTCACTACGGGTTTGAAAGATTTCCTCGTAGTGGCTAATGCGAACAAGCGGGGATTTTGTTATCTGTCCATGTGTTATCTGTAAGAATGAGAAGGTTACTCTTCCTCAAGAGTTGTTCACATGCATCTGCTTGAAGGGTTTCATGCCAAGCTATAATTGTTGGACCAAGCATGGAGAAAGAGGGGTTATAATGGAAGAAGATGAAGAAGGGATGATTTCATCGATGAAAGCTATCTTGCTCATTTCGGTAATACTTTCATGGAGGATCTTTGAAGGTGAAGGGAAGGTGAAGAAGAGGCGCGTGATGATCCGTTGATGATCTTGGTCGGACCATTGCTGATGCACGGAGACGCTGAAACTGAAAAGGAGAGGAGAATTTGGATCGCATGTTAGAGGATCCTGAAAGGCGCTGTACCCGGATGCGATGATGGTCGAAAAAGCTGGGCTGCTGCTGGATTTGCTGAAATGGAAGGCGAGGCAGGTGTAGCTGACTCGGCATTTGAAAACTTGCTGAAAATGTTGAAGAATATGTTTCCAAAGGATAACGAGTTGCCCGCCTTGATGCGTCTGAAGCAAAGAAGGTTATCGCCCTCTAGGTTTAGAGGTTACGAAGATACATGCATGCATCAACGATCGCATCCTCTACCGTGGTGAATCGAGAATTTGAATGAATGCCGGTGCACCTTTGCATTGCATTATAAGATCGAGGCGATGACCTGGTGGCGATGTTGAGGGCGAAACCGGAAGAGGGTTCCGCCAAGGTGATGTGGTATGCTCCTATAATACCACGGTTGAAACGTCTGTTCATGAACAAAGAGCATGCCAAGTTGTTGCGATGGCACAAAGAGGACCGTAAGTCGGACGGGAGTTGAGACACACCGCAGATGGAGCGCAATGGAGAAAGATCGACGAGATGGTTCAAAGATTTTGCGGTGACGCAAGGAACATAAGATTTGCTCTAAATACGGATGGCATGAATCCTTTTGGCGAGCGAGCTCCAGCCATAGCACTGCCCGTGACTCTATGCATCTACAACCTTCCTCCTTGGTTGTGCATGAAGCGGAAGTTCATTATGATGCGGTGCTCATCCAAGGTCCGAAGCAACCCCGCAACGACATCGATGTGTACCTAAGGCCATTAGTTGATGAACTTTTACAGCTGTGGGGTGGTGTCCGTGTGTGGGATGAGCACAAACAAGAGAATTTGACCTCACGGCGTTGCTTTTCGTAACCATCAACGATTGGCCTGCTCTTAGTAACCTTCGGGACTGTCAAATAAGGGATACAATGCATGCACGCTTTGCTTACATGAGACTGAAAGTGTACATTTGCCAAATTGTAAGAAGAACGTGTACCTTGGGCATCGTCGATTTCTTCGAAAATTCATCCGATGAAAGAAAGGCAAGCATTACAACGGCAAGGCAGATCACCGGCGAAGCTCTGCGGAACCTGCTTGGTCTTGAGGTATTTGATATGGTCAAGGATTTGAAAGTCATCTTTGGAAAGGGTCTGGCGGACAATCAGTTCGAAGGGAGCCGGCGGGCACGCAGCCATGTGGAAGAAGAAATCTATATTCGGGAGCTAGAATATTGGAAAGTCCTAGATGTCCGCTCTGCAATCGGCGTGATGCACGTTACGAAGAATATTTGCGTGAACCTCCTAAGCTTCTTGGGCGTGTATGGGAAGACAAATGATACAAAGGAAGCACGGCGGGACCAGCAACGTTTGAAAGACCACGATGACCGGCATCCGGAATGGTTTCAAGGTCGTGCCACTACGCTCGACCAAAGAAGAGAAGGTCATCTTTTTGAATGCACGAGCAGTATGAAGGTCCCGTCTGGATTCTCGCCCAATATAAAGGGAATAATAAACATGGCGGAGAAAAAGTTCCAAAACCGAAGTCTCACGATCGCCACGTGATTATGGCGCAATTGCTTCCGATTGCTTTGAGGGGCTCTGCCGGAAAATGTTCGAGTAGCCATTGTGAAGCTATGTGCATTCCTCAATGCAATCTCTCGAAGGTAATCAATCCGGAAGTTCTACCACGGTTCTGAGCGGTGTGATCCAATGTCTTGTCGATTTCGAGTTGGTGTTCCCGCCATCCTTCTTCAATATTATGGCGCACCTCCTGGTTCACCTAGTCGAAGAGATTCTCGTTCTCGGTCCTGTATTTCTACACAATATGTTCCCCTTGAGAGGTTCATGGGAGTATTAAAGAAATATGTTAAGTAACCGTGCTAGGCGAGAAGGAAGCATCGCCAAGGGCTATGGAAATGAGGAGGTAATTGAGTTTTGTGTTGACTTTGTTCCCGACCTTAAGCCGATTGGTCTTCCTCGATCGCGCACGAGGGGAGACTAAGTGGAAAAACACGATCGGAAGGAAATCAACGATATGTATGGACGGCCATTCTCGATGAAGCACACCACCTTTGATCTTGACCAATTCCAGCTTGGTGGCTCCGTACTTTGAGAAACACAAGAATATTTTACGCTCGGACAACCCGGGAAGCCTGAATCTGGATTAGGAAGGCCCACATGGAGACTTTCGGCAGTTGGTTGAGAAAACATTTAATGAATGACAATGATGTTGTAGATCAATTTGTACATGTTGGCCAAGACACCATCTTCGACTATAACAACTTTCCAAGAGTACGAGATAAATGGGAATACATTTTACACGATCGCCCAAGATAAAAAGAGCACCAACCAAAACAGTGGTGTCCGCTTTGATGCAAAGAACCGAGAATGGGCAAAAGGTCACATATTATGGTTACATAGAGGAGATATGGGAACTTGACTATGGACCCTCCTTTAAGGTCCCTTTGTTCCGGTGCAAATGGTTCAAGCTAACAGGAGGTGGGGTAAAGGTGGACCAGCAATACGGAATGACAATGGTGGATTTCAACAATCTTGGTTACCTTGGCGAACCATTCGTCCTAGCGAAAGATGTCGCTCGGGTTTTCTATGTGAAGGACATGAGTAGCAAACCGAGGAAGCGGAAAGATAAGAAAGCGATTAGTACATCAGCGATGATCCAAAGCGCCACATTGTTCTTTCGGGGAAAAGAAACATCGTGGGAGTGGAGGACAAGACAGACATGTCAGAAGATTATAATATGTTTGCTGAAATTCCGCCCTTCAAAGTGAACACCGACCCAAGCATTAAGTTAAATGATGAGGATGCTCCATGGATACGGCACAATCGTAAGAAAGCGAGGGACACAAGGGAAGAATTGATGTGTAATAATTTATTGTACCAAACTTTGTTGAATGGATCATGTGAATTATATTACCCGTGATGTGTTTGGTGTCCATTTTGAATGATACATGAAATTTGGAGTGATGTAGTCCATGACGCTCTCAGAGAGTCGGCCCGTACCACCATAGCCAAATTTAATAGGCCTCTGGTATATTATTTTGAATTGAATTAGTTTTATTTTTCTTAATTTTTGATATATTATTTGTATTTTTAGAATTTTGAATTGAATTAGTTTTATTTTTCTGAATTTTTGATATATTATTTGTATTTTTAGAATTTTGAATTGAATTAGTTTTATTTTTCTGAATTTTTGATATATTATTTGTATTTTTAACATTTTGAATTGAATTAGTTTTATTTTTCTTAATTTTTGATATATTATTTGTATTTTTAACATATTGAATTGAATTAGTTATATTTTTCTGAATTTTTGATATATTATTTGTATTTTTAACATATTGAATTGAATTAGTTTTATTTTTCTTAATTTTTGATATATTATTTGTATTATTAAATTTTGAATTGAATTAGTTTTTTTCCTGAATTTTTGATATAATATTTGTGTTTTTAACATATTGAATTGAATTAGTTATTTTTTCTGAATTTTTGATATATTATTTGTATTTTTAAGATTTTGAAAAAGAAAAAGTATTTGGAAAATACCTTTAGTCATGGTTGTTTGCCCAACCGCGACTAAATAGGTCTTATGTGAGGAACGAAAAACCATAAAAAAGCCCTTTAATCGTGAGTCGCCTCCCAACCGCGACTAAAGGTTACCCTTTAGTCGTGGTCGCCTCAACCGCGACTAAAGGGGGCTATAATACCACCGCTGACCCGTCGCCTCCATTTCTGCTCGTCGCCCTCGCGCCGCCCGCCGTCGCCCTCGCCCTCGGCGCCGCCCGCCGTCGCCCGCGCCCTCGGCGCGCCGCCGTCGCCTGCCGCCCCTCTCGCCACGTCTGGCGCCCGCCGCCCCTCTCGCCTCGTCGCCGCCCGCCCGGCCTCCCTCGCCAGCGCCGCCTCTCGCCCCGCCCTCAACGCGCGCGGCCGGCATTCGCTGTCCTCAACGCCGCCCGGCCGCCTCGCCGCCCTCAACGCCGCGCCGCCCCATTCCATCCTCGGGCCGCCTGCCTCGCCGCCCTCAAGCGCTTTCGAGCGATGATCGAGAGAGAGAGAGAGAGAGAGAGAGAGAGAGAGCAGAGAGAGAGAGAGAGAGAGAGAGAGAATTTTTTGTTCTTTTAATTTTAACTAGTTAATTAGTTTAACAAAAGCGGTAAATAACTTAAAACTTGATAATTAACAAAAAACCGTAAAATTTGATAATTAAAAAAAAACGTATATACGGAGAGGGGCGGCGAGGCGGCGTCTTGTGTGTTTTTAGGGATCGAGAGGGACGGCGAGGGTTATAAATGTGTTGTCCTCGCCTCCTGTCCGTGGACGCCGTCCTCTGCCGCCCGTCTCGCGCTCACCGCGACACCCTCTCCCACCCTTCCTCGCCCCCTCTTTTGCCACCGCCCTTCGCCACCGCCACCGCCACCGCCCCTTCTTCACTTAATTAATTTGTTTTTACTACATGTTTTCGGGGTGACATAATGGCGGACGATAGAGCTGACCCGATTATGGACAACTATGATCCGGACGGTGAAGCACATATGTTCGGCATCATAAACGGCGATATTCAATATGTGCCGACCGGAGAAGAAGAAGATGATATCTCTTCTTATCGAACCTTGACGGTGAAGATGAAGGCGCCGTCGACAAGATGATGTCAAGAAAGCGTCGATAAAGCAGCGATCTTCAAATGGAAGTAGCAACCACCTCCGCGCCGAGGTATATATATACATTGAGCCTCGGTGATACAAACTAACTGATTTGAATAAATATGTGTGTACTAACGAAGCGACTCTCTTTCTTATTTTAGCCCTCGGCGGATCGTCGAAACAATCGAGTACGTCATCAAAGCGTGGCGCAACCAAGGCGATGAAACAAGGAGAAACATGGACCATCGAGGTTGTCGACATTGCAACCGGCGAGCGCTGGAGCCCGCAAGAACGCCACCAAGTTTGTCACCAATGCGGAGACATTGTTAGAGACAACGTCTCGATCACCGTCGAGAGTGGAATGAGCCAAAGAAGGCACGAATTGATGGTTTCACTTTTGTCGATAAGAGAACAAAAAAAGATTGCTTCAAGAAGCTTATGGAACATTTCGTTCTACCTCCGGAATACAACAAATTCGATGAGGAGGGTAACAAGATTGAGGAAAACAAGGAGAGGAGGAGGCTAATCAAACAGTTCGCTCTTCATAAGATGGCCGGCGCATTCGGAAATTCAAGCAAAATCTAGCCCGTGACTTTGTCAAGCAGAACAAGACTCCGGATTTCAAAGGACAATATGAGAGCTGAAACATGATTGGCCAGAATTTGTGAAGCAAAAGAAATCGGAGCAGTTCATTCAAATATCGAAAAAAATAAGGAAAATGCGGCTAAGAAGGAGTACAATCATGTTATGGGGCCGGAGGGTATCGCATTTGGGTGCCTAGGTTGGAGAAGATGGAGAACGAGCTGAGGCGCGAGAATCCGTCCAGTGCGGAGGATGGGACCCAAGGGCCAAAAGCTGGTGAAATGCGGGCATGGGGAACGCTGAACCCGGACATGAGGGAGTGTGTTTACGGGGCAAATTAATTAAACCCACCCAAGCCCTTATTGGCGCAATGAAGGATGCTCAGCAGGGAAGATCAAGTTCACAGAGAGAACGGCAGCGACAAAAGCCCTCGGGAATCCTGAACACGGAGGGCGTGTACGAGGCATGGGGCACATTCCGTGGAAAATAGGGTTCCCCGAGCGATGACCCGTCACGATTCTGAAGCCGTAAGAGAAAGATGGATCGGGAAGCAGATGTTGTGGCGCGGTTGGCATCGAAATGGATGTGATGAAGAAAACCATGAGTGTACTAGTAGCGAAAGAGATTCAGCTCGGGTGCAAGCATGAAGATCATCCGGCGGATCTCGGAAGCCAGCAGCGGAGAAGCAGCGTGGCTTCCACGGAGGCCCACCGGCTGGTGCGGATGCACCGACGATCGAAATTACTGCACGGAGCCTCGGTGATCGAAATTACTGCACCGGAGCCTCTGGTGGTCGAAATTACTGCACCGGAGCCTCCTCGCTACCCGTGGGCGATATAAAGGAGATGAAAGAATGTCATCTGTATTATCCTATCGGGAACATGTCCATGAAGGTAGCCATCGGCAGTGCTTTACCATGTTTACAGGAGCACTCCACCACAACAACCCCATTCAAGATGGCTATGCTCGTGTCACGGTGGAGGACATAGTCCAAGGGTTTGAGGACACGGAGATTGAAATTGCTACACGAAGGGGAGAAAAGACTTGGAGATGTCAAGCGCCATTACATTCTATGGCAAAAGAAGTTTATCAAGTTTCGAGGCGGCGCCAGGACAACAAGTCCACCCCCTACGATGGTGGTGGTGGCGGTGGCGGTGGTGGTGGTGGTGGTGGTGGCGGTTCACCTACACCTCCGTCACATCAGCCGACGCCGCCCCGATCCACAATGTCCGGCGGGTGATCATCTGCCGCCCCCCAGTCCTCGTCCGGCGGGTGATCAGACGCCGCCCCCCAATCCACCTACGGCAAAGAAGCAGAAGTAGTCCTGGATTATTAACCCGGACCCTTATGTACCTAAGACCACAAAGGTACCGGAGCCATCACTGAAGCCTCTCCCCATAAGGCCTTGGGAACGTAGTGCCGAGGAAGTCGGCAGCGACTGCTGCTGATTTGGAGAATGGAAGGCGGACTGCAAGAAGAAAAGAGAGCCCGAGCCCAAGCCAGATTTTTCGATGAGCAAAAGAAGTGGGCTAAGTCATTTTTGAGCACACCGTCCCAAGCGCGAAGAATCTGCTCGGCGACTATGCACGTGAACTTGCAGCAGGCACTCATGTTCAAGGAGAACAAAGAGCGGAGAAGGCGAAAGTAAAAAGCGGAAACAAGTTGCCCAGCTCGGGAACAAAGTAAACAATCGATTGCCCGCTTATAGTGGAAGCCTTCGTCCGGATGCCCCGAGATCATACAAGCTGCGGCAACACAGGGATTGATCAGAACGAGTGCGGAGAACAAGCGGCCAACTTAGGTATTACTCTTCGTGAACTATTAGGCCTTGATGAGGCGCCCTTGAAGGAGGTAGTAATTACATATGTCAAGAATGGGCCTCTCGTTGAGCTGCGCGCAGAAAAGGATCTACGACCAAATGAAAGGTCTGCTGAATTGGTACAAGGGTTACATAAAAATAAAAACGCCAAAGAATATATTTATGCGGAAGTTAGACATGAGCATCACTTCAAACATTACTATGTACAAATTGCAATTGAGTGAATTGTTCCAGCTTTTCAATCTGCATGAGCTCGACAAATCTATCATCGGTTGCTACGTTACGTAAGTGATTTATTAATTTCTACCCCATCTCGTTCATATTGCCTGCACTATATATATGTCCTAACTATATTGTTGTGTCCGCTATTATACATGCAGAATGAAGATTAAGGAATGCGAGTAAGGAACATCCATGATGTTGGGTTCATTGACCCACACATCGTTAATGGAATGTGTTGAAGCATTACCCGCCGACGTGGAGGCGGACTGTGGCGTTTCTTACAAAGCAGGAACTCAAAAGTGATATTCTATTTCCTTACCATTTTGGGTGAGTGTTTACATCTTGAGCACATTCTCTTTTGTTTACTCCATGCATGGTATGTGGCGGCTAATCGATGAGTTATGCATGACGTCTTGTGCATGTATCGTGTCCGCAGAGTTCCTTTGGATTCTGCTAGTAATTAAAGTTAACACCTCGAATGTCTCGTCCCGACTCTCTGAATATGGATCCAAAGCTTTGGGGCGACATGAGAAAAATGCTGCAGAAGTAATTATTTTCATTCATTTGCGCTCTATATCGATCGGCCTATTTCGTTCATTTCCTAATATCAAGTAACTAATAACTCTCTTGTTCATTTAATTTTTTTGCCTCGTAGGGTTTGGAGGCGGTTCGTAGATACAAAGGTCGGTGAATTCAAAAAGAGCTAGAATTCAAAAGGTTAAAGCCTAAGAATGCTGGGGATATTCAGCCACCGTTGACCAATCTATGTGGATGCTATATACGTGAGATGATCCGGAGATACACCTCTGGCGGGTTTGAGTGATACCAATGCTCGGAGGAATAACCTCCGGTGGATGCTTAGTCAAGCTCGCTTCCGACCACTTCAAGAGGAACTAGCTGGATGGTTCGAAGGAAGTCCTCCATCCTAAAGGAGAACACTATTACGAGGGCGTAGAAATTTATATGGATTAAATCATGTATGGAAACTTGTTCAAAATTGTATATGGTCATCCGATGATATTGAATATATATTGTATATTCCTCTTGAATTCTTTTGGTTCTAATTTCAAATTTATTTGAAATTGTACATTCATATGCATGTATGTAGTACCGTAGAATATATGAAACTCCTTCAAAATTAAAATAAAGCACAAAAGAAATAAAAGCGTACAAATTAAGCAGAAAACAGGTTTAGGGGGGCTAAAACCCTAAACCTGCGGCGCGCCTTTAGTCGCGGTTGGCGAAGAACGCGACTAAAGGTCCTCCGCCCGACGACGCTGGCGCCACGTGGACGGGCCGTTAGTCGCGGTTCTTAAGCAGCCGCGACTAAAGGTGGGGGGCTTTAGTCGCGCTTATTTGGTCGCGGTTGCGCAGCCGCGACTAATGGCAGTTGCGAACCGCGACCAAAGGCCTTTTTTCCACCAGTGAAAGAATATTATGTGATATGACGTGTCTCCGTCATAGGACATGGCAGCCCATGCCCGTGAAATAAAGAAGATTTTTTCCTAAAAAGAAGAAACACTTGAGAGAAATAAAGAAAACGTCGTTCATCTAAAAAAGGGAGCCCGTGCCGGTAGCAGCCAGCAGCCGCCGCTCGTAATGCACGCGCGGCCGAGCGAGGAGAGCCCATCTCCGCCTTCTTCTCGCCTCTGGCCGGCGAGCCCAACTGCCGGCGACACGTCGATCCGCCGTCCTCTTCCATGCCTTCTCCCTTCCCTTCTTCCTTCCTCTCCCTAGTCCTTTTCTTCTCCCATCTCTCTCTCCCTTCTTTCCACGCAGGAACCCAGCCGAGCCGCCATGGCAGAGAAGTTTCGCCGCCACCGCCCTCCTCCCTGCATTCTCCCTTCCTTTCCTCCTTCTCCCATATCTCTCCTCCCTCATCTCTCTCTCCCATTCCAGTGAGGACCCCAGCCGAGCCGCCATGGCAGAGAAGCTTCGCCTCGGTCGCATTTTGCTCCGGAGCCACGCCATGAAGCCGCCCCTGCCCTGGATCCGTTGGGAAATGATGCGCCCACAGTCGTCTGACTTTGTTTGCTCGCGTCTCGCGTCCTCGCCACCCTGGAAGCCCTGCCGGAGCCGTGCACTACCGCCGCCTGATGCTCGATCATTCTTTTTGCCCCGATGCTCGATCTGGTCCGCCGTTGACCGATCCAGCCCATGTAACCCCACACATGGGCCACCACAGCTGCTTCTGGCCCAGACACGGAAGATGCATGCCAGATGGGTTGAAGCCCAGACACATAAGACACGTGAATTAATTGTTTAGACAAAAATTTAGTACCACCTTGAATATCTTAAAAAAATCAAAAATAATAATAAGGTGAACGGATGAAAAAAATCGGTGAAACACACCTTGCTTTATTAGTAGGTAGGTATAGATATAGATATAGATATAGATTTTTTTAGTTGGGTCGTGCCGGCTTTGTCATCATACGTTGCCTTCTGTGTTGTACTCTTCTATCTAACTAATGAAATACATGCATATCTTTTGCATGGTTGAAAAAACATTATAAAGATATTTTTTTCCTTTTTTTTTCTTTTTTTCGAAAAGGGGATACCCCGGCCTCTGCATCAGTTAACTTCATATATATATATCTGATGATGAATATATTGATACAGATTTGATATTGTTATCTTCATATATATATTTTTATATATGCTGGTTCAAACTTAGAAATCATTCACTTTTTGGGCGGAGGGAGTATTAAGTAATGTATTTGACCAAGCAGTTTACTTGTTTCTCCTCACTAATGAATGATTTCCAAATTGAGAAAATTTACAATTAACTACACATTTTATAGTTGAGAAAATGGTGATCTTTATCTTCTCTACCTGGTTGAGCAGTAGACGAACTGCAACAGGTTGAGCGCGCTAAGAGCAGCCATGAACCAGTAGAAGTAGTCGAGGTGGCCTGCATCGAGGTTGTCCGGGATCCACCCCGTGGCCGATGCGACGGCGCCGAGAAGGGCGGAGTTGAGGTGGCTGCCCCCAGCGATGGCGAGCTGCGCAAGCTCCGCGCCCAGGCTCTTCATGGACCCTGGGGACTGGTCGTAGAAGAACTCGAGCATGCCGATGCTGGTGAACACCTCGGCCGCGCCCAGCACGAAGTAGCACGGCGCCTCGTCTCGATCAACGCGGCGTACGCCATGGCGGCTGTGGATAGTGCGAGGCCGGAGGGAGCAACAAGCAACAAATACATCCCTTTTTCTCCATATGTTGCTTTGTGTAATCAGTTCCTTAAGGAATAACCAAGCACTCTAGTGAACCAAATTACTTGCTTAATCTCCATTTTCTTTCCAAAAAAACCTTGTTCGGCCAATTATTATAGGTAGATGTATGTGTTCTCTTACCAATTGCAGCGAGCTAGATTCTGCTCGTCTTTGATTCAGGGCTTTGGTCCAGGCCTGGTTAGCCCATTAGTCCCGGTTCAGTCATGAACCGGGACTAATGTGAGCATTGGTTCCGGTTCATGCGGCAAAGTCATTAGTCCTGGTTCAAATGGGACCTTTAGTCCCGGTTGGTGCCACGAACCGGTACTAATGGGTGTGATGCCCACCTTTAGTACCGATTCGTGTCAATCGGTACTAATGGGGTTTGAGGCATTAGGGCATCTCCAGCCGTTGGCCCCCCAGGGGCGTCTAGAAGCGCCACCTGGGGGTGAGCCGGCGCAAAGAAAGGCCCTGGGGGCGAGTCATCGCCCAGCCGTCGGCCCCCAGGGCTGCCCCCAGGCGAGTGTTTAAAAAAAAGACCGTTCGGCGAAGTTATGATAAAAAAGTAATTAAATTTCGGCTAAACATGGCAAATTTCGGCCAAATTCGCGCATTTTCATTACATTAAGCTAATCTAAAAAAGAAAGGGGCTGAAGTCATCGCCGCCGTCGCCGCCATCGTCGTCGTCGGCCTTCTCCTCCTTGACGCGGACCCCCCGGCTGGACCCGACGTCGCCATGGTGGACTGGCGGCGGCGCATCGTCGTCGTCGCTGTCGGATAGGACGACGACCCCGTCTTCGTCGCGGCCGCGTCGGCGCTCCTCGAAGCGGCGCAGGGCGGCGCGCTGGCGCTCCTTCGCCTTCTCCCGGCGCGCCTTCTCCATCGCAATGGAGTCTGCACGCCCATTCTAGGGCAGCGTCGTCGTCGGCGAACTCCGCCTTCACGGCACCAGCCCGGCTCCGTCTTTGGCTTGCGAAGCGCGGAGGAGCTGGCGAGGAGGAGGCGCACCGCCGCCCTCGTTGATAGCGATGCGGCGCTGCGAAAGTCGCGCCGCCGAAGCGGCGACTCCGCGCGGGCTCGGCCTTGACGCCGAGCAGGGCGGAGTGCCGAGTGCGACGAGGATCGGGAGGAGGAAGAGGAGGAGGAGGACCCGAACCGCCTTGGCGCCCATGGCCCGACAGCGTCGGTGCTGCGCCGAAGGGTACGCCAGCGGCGGTCGTTACCGCCCTCGAGTGCGTGAGCACGCCCTCGAAGTGTCGCGGCGGGGCGCCCACCAGGCGGCGCCCTCGCTGTTCTGCCGCCGCCGACCACCGGGCGCCGTTGGTGGGCGCCAATCGCTGCTTCTTGGCGGCGCTCGAAATCGCCGCCAGGCAGCGTGGTTGTCGGCGAATCTTGGGGAGGGCGTTAGGCGTCGGTGAGGGCAGCGCGATCTCGACCTCCTCAGCAAAAGTACTCGGCCGCCCGCGGCGTCGAACGCGGGAATGGGCACTCCCGGGCTGAGTCTCCACCCGATGGCGGCGCGCATGTCCGCGGCGCCGGATGTTCGCCGAACAGAGCGAGACTCGATTCGCGGAGCAACGGCGGCAACCGTTTGCCGCCGCCTCGTCTCGAAGCGTTACGCCATGACGACGGCGCTCGGGAGAGGCGAGAGAGGAGGGAGGGGCGGCGGCGGCGGGCGGGCTGTGGGTACAGGAGAGTGGAGTGGAGGCCGCCGGCTTTTATAGCCGGGCCGCGCCCGTGTGTACGCGTGCGAGGGAGGGAAGGCATCGGCGCGCCGTCCCGTGAAGCGCCGCCCGTGAAGGAATCAATGGCAAGGCTGACCGGCGGCAGCCTTGCCATTGATTCCCCGCGGGAACCGAGGCCGTTGAGGGGAGACGAGGCGCCGAGTCGCTGACGCGGCTGGCCCGCGGCTTCTTCGCACCAAAACAACTCGCCCCGGCGCCCCCAGGCGCCCCCCAGCACGCCGGGTTCGTGCTGGGTCCGCCGGCGCTGTTTTCGGCCCAAGCCGGCGAAAATCAGGCTCCTGGGGCGCGACTGGGCCGTTTTTTCGGCGCCGGCACGAAAAAATCGCCTGGGGAGACTTCTTGGGGCGCGGTTGGAGATGCCCTTAGTACCGGTTCGTGGCACGAACCGGTACTAAAGGTTCCATTTTCAAACAGTACCCCCGGATCGCCTTTTCAGTTTTGTAAAAAGCAAAAGAAAATGATAAAAACTTCAGAAATTAAAATCCTTCGAGATGTAGTTATGTTACTACATCGACTAGCTCGGAAAATTTAAAAACTTAAATTTGGATATGTTTTGTAAAAAGTGTAGGCAAAATGTCAAACGGCTGTAACTTTTGCATACTATGTCAGAAAAAAAACATATACACTAGTAGAAAAAGGGTCATACGTGAAGCCCAATAGTGCCGGTTTGAATTTCAGCCGGCACTAATGTGTACAATAGCACCGGTTCATGGCGGCGATCAATAGCACCGGTTCGTGGCGAACCTTTAGTACCGGTTCATGCCATGAACCGGTACTAAAGGGATGTGTCGACCTGCTTGATCGGGTGTGGCCCCACTGTCAACATTTAGTGCCGGTTCGTACCACGAACCGGTACTAATGAGGTTATGTCAAGCTGTTTTTAGTCCCACCTCGCTCCCCTAACAAGCCTTTTACCACCTTAAATATGTTATTTCTCAAACTATCACAAGCACTTGGTCTTCATTGAACTCTATGTGTAGAATTTGTGGCCGCAATATGAGTCTTCATCGGTTTATAAATCGTTGATGACTCATATTGACAATTCAGATTGTACACACAAAGATCATTGATGATCAAAGTATTTTTGATGTTATAAGATCATATTGACAGTTTAGACTCTAAAGAAATATAAGATCGTGATGTAAATGCTCTTATATTTTTTGCGTTCAGTATGCACCATTCAAAGCGACGCCATCAACTTTTAACCA
Organism: Aegilops speltoides; assembly: GCA_021437245.1. Lineage (NCBI taxonomy): Eukaryota > Viridiplantae > Streptophyta > Magnoliopsida > Poales > Poaceae > Aegilops > Aegilops speltoides. The sequence continues at coordinate 502,270,195 of CM038147.1, forward strand.
TTTCTGCCTTCATTTGCTATTTTTCATGCATTTAATGATTTGTTTTGAGAACTAAATGACCTGGAAATTGAAAAGCACTACAAATGAACTCTGAAAAAGTTGAAACTTGGCATGGTATCATCATTTCACCCACATAGATTGTTCAAAAAAGTAGAGAGGGTTACGGCAAAAACTGGATGCACTTCGTTTACAAACTGGATAATCTCTTTCGAAGTATTCAGGTTTCTGACGAAATTAAACTCATCTGTTTCAAAGGCATTTCATTTTTTTAAACTTATTACAACTCCAGACTTTTTGTGCATTCAGTATGCATCATTCAAAGCGACGCCATCAAATTTCGACCATTTCTGCCTTCATTTGATATTTTTCATGCATTTAATGATTTGTTTTGAGCTAAATGACACTAATTAAATTTTGTGCAGGCAGCGCCAACCGGTACTAAAGGGTAAGCTGTTTTTTAGTCCCACCTCGCCAAGAGAGAGGGAGTAGGAGCGGTTTATAAGCCACAGGTGCGAGGCGATGAAGAAGAGGCTCAATGCTCACGTTGCTTAGCTTCAAGCCTTTAGGAATATGGTAGATTGCACGACTACGCGATTGCAATTTACACTATTCCAAAAGGCTTGAAGCAAATTAACGAGCATTGCACCTCTTTTTTATTTTTAATAACTTATTACAACTCTGGGCTTCTTCTTTTTTATTTTTAATAACTTATTACAACTCCGGACTGCTTCTGTTATGGCAAAAGGAAGGAGGAGAAGAAGAAGAAGGAGGAGGAGAAGAAGAAGAAGAAGAAGAAGAAGAAGAAGAAGAAGAAGAAGAAGAAGAAGAGGAGGAGGAAGAAGGAGAAGGAGAAGAGGAAGAAGAAGGAGAAGAAGAAGAAGAAGAAGAGGAGAAGAAGGAGGAGGAAGAAGAAGGAGAAGAAGAAGAATAACAGAAGAGGAAGAAGAAGGAGAAGAAGAAGAAGGAGAAGGAGAAGGAGAAGGAGAAGAAGAATAAGAAGAGGAAGAGGAAGAAGAAGAAGAAGGAGGAGAAGGAGAAGGAGAAGGAGAAGAAGAATAAGAAGAGGAAGAGGAAGAAGAAGAAGAAGGAGGAGAAGGAGAAGGAGAAGGAGAAGAAGAATAAGAAGAGGAAGAGGAAGAAGAAGAAGAAGAAGAAGAAGAAAATAAACCAGAAAAGAAATAACTATATAAAAAGATTACTCAAAAATAAATAGAAGAAAAAAATAAAGCAGAAAAGAAATAACTATATAAAAAAATTACTCAAAAATAAATAGAAGAAAATAAATAATGCAGAAAGAAAAAAACTAATATAAAGCAAAAATATTCACAAAGAAACTAAATACGGCAAAAAAACTACTCAGAAATAAATAGAAGAAAAATAAAGCAGAAAATAAATAACTATATAAAAAAATTACTCAAAAATAAATAGAAGAAAATAAATAATGCGGAAAAGAAAACAAATTAAAAAAAATGTTGGGGCGCTGCCCGGTGAGCCTACCAGTCCTAGGGTGTGCAAATGCAGGCCCAGAAGGGCCAGGAGGCTCACTGGGCAGTGCGCCTTAGTTAGGCCCAGAAGCCTGCTATACAGAGGAGTTCGAAAGGGTAGCCGTGGCTGGGTTTATAAACCAGTGCGGCTGCCCTTCGCTTGGTGAGGTGGGACTAAACATAGCGCACCATGGTGGCATAAGACGACCTTTAGTACCGGTTGGTGGCACAAACCGGTACTAAAGGCCCCCTTTAGTACCGGTTTGTGCCACCAACGGTACTAAAAACCTCGTTCCGCCGCTTGGGCTGGCCAAAATTGGCCTTTAGTACGGTTCGTGGCTCCAACCGGTACTAAAGGTTCCCTATATATATGGCACTTACGAAAATTTAGTTATCATCGCCACGCCGTTCCACGTTTCTCGCTCGATCTCGCCGACGCGCCGCCGCGCATCGTCGTTGCGTCGCCCTCGCCGCCCATGCCGCCCGTCGTCGTCGTCGCCCTTGTACCGCCGCCGTCGTCGCCGCCGCCCCGCCGCCCGTCGTCGCCGCTTGCGCCCGCCCGCCCAGCATCCGTCGTCGTCGCTGCCCCGACCGCCCGTCGTCGCCGCCCGACCCGCCAGCGCGTCGTCGTCGCCGCCCGCCGCCCGTCGTCGTCGCTGCCCCTTGCGCCACCCTAACTCGCCCTATATACGTATACACACGCATACGTATACACACATACACACACACACACACACACACACACGCATACACACAAACACGTACACACAAACACACACACACACGTATATACACACACACACACAGACATATTTTTTTACTTATTTTCTGTTTTCTATATATAATATGTTTAAATTAGAACTATCTAGTTTATTTTTAGTAAATATAATGCTTTTAGTTGAACTATCTAGTTTATTTTTAGTAAATATAGATCAACTAGTTTATTTTTTGAAGATGCTTAATTAGTTGAACTTGTTGAATTAATATATAGAACTAGTTTATTTTTTGAAGATGCTTAATTAGTTGAACTTGTTGAATTAATATATAGAACTAGTTTATTTTTTGTAAATGCTTAATTAGTTGAACTAGTTGAATTAATATAACTAGTTTATTTTTAGTAAATGCTTAGTTGAACTAGTTGAATTAATAGATTTTCTGTTAATAGATTTTTTTCTGTTAATAGATTTTTCTTTCTGTTATTAGATTTTTTTGGTGATATTATTATTGAATATGCATGTTTGTGATATTATTGTTAATAGATTTTTTTGGGTGATATTTAGATTGTGTAATTAATTTTGTTCATAGAATTTTAATGATTTTTTTGTTCATAGTATTTAGAAAGGAAAAAAAAAGAAGTAGTAGTTTATATATAGTTGAACTAGCATGTTGATTTAATAAACTAATTTATTTTACTATATATAGAAGTAGTTTGTTTTTAGTAAGTACTACTTATTTATTTATAGTAAGTGCTTAGTAGTTGAACTAGATAGTTGACTAATAAAACTAAATTATGAACGTAGGCCGGAAATGTCGTATTCATCGGATCGACGCTTCAGCATTAAGCTTGAGGAGACCTGCGATGTTCATACGGTACGCAACGACGACAATAGTTTTTTTCGTAATTAAGCACGACTTCAACTATTTTAACGTGTATTTTTCATCTTTTCCAATTCGACTAATTTATCCCATGCTTTGCAAGATGCTATGTCTTGGAGAGGATGGGTTTTGAAGACCATGAAAATTTCAAAACCAAAAAAATTATCCTAAGTACCGAACATGGTGTGGATTTTCAAGTAAAGCTGTACAATGCTCAGAGTGTAACCCATTTTGGTTGCAAAAATTGGGATGCATTTTGCAAGATGTATGGTCTTGATGAGGGTATGCTTGTCACCATGGATCTTGGTGATCCTACAATCGAGCAAGAGACACCTTCGATTTGGGTCTTTGTGGATACACCTCCAGTTCTTCCCTCATGTGAGCTAAACATAGTTATTAAGTAATTTATATTGTTTATTTCAAAATATAATGTTGACAACTTATCTCCATTGACAGCTTATTTTCATTCTTCAAAGAATGTGCGGAAGATGGTAGACAGAACATACTACACTGAAGGCTCCGAATTTACTTATCAGGAGAAAACTCATCTGGTCGGATTTTGTACTGATCTTGAGAATTACAATATCTACAATCAAACTCCTCAACATTATAGTCAATATGTGCCACTAGTGCACGTGTTGAACTACGGTAACTACCATGGAGATACCCTGGTAAGATTATTTTTACTATTACAACATCCGTGCATCTTTTTGCACACTTCTAAAACTAGTACATCATTGCTAACTACAAAGTTATTATTATGTTTTTCAACAGATAATCCCGAATGATTGTGTGCCTCATCGATGTATACGCGTGGTAGCCTTCATGTTTTGAACATACGACCAGGTTGTCCTCTGAATCTCAACCTGTCCATACCGGGTTTCTAAAAGAAGTGGAGACATAACAATCAAAGAATGGAAAAAATGTATGGACAGTCGTAAGGAGCTTCTTGGAAGCAATAAGCAGCGAAAGGCAAGAATTGGAGACAGGATGATCGCCATTCTTCATAATGGAGAGTCGGGGTCTATATTGTTTTATGCTATTTTACCTTAAGGGTGTTTAGGTCCTACGATCTTGATGATCATGTGCTAAGAACAATTATGTAGGGTTGGGTTCGATGACTATATATGAGGATGATGATCGTATGACTTATTATTAATAACGAGTAGAAGTTGTATGATGATGCATGATTAGTAGGACTTGTTATTATATATATATATATGATGATGTAATGATGCAAAAGCATGCATGAGCATGTTATATCTGCGGGTGCAATGATGTATGATGCATAACGTGTACAATGTGTAGTATCATAAAATACCAGCAAACGAAAAAGACTTAAAATGGAAACAAAAATTAAATGAAAAAGAAATCATAAAACTAAAAACCCACCAAACCTTATAGTACCGGTTGGTGTTACCAACCGGCACTAAAGGGCTCTAGGCCCCCGGAGCTGGCTCGTGCCACGTGGTTGCCCTTTAGCACCGGTTCGTGCTGAACCGGTACTAAAGGGGGCTTTAGTGACCACAAATTAGTGCCGGTTATATAACCGGCACTATAGGGCCTTACGAACCGGTGCTAATGCCCGGTTCTGCACTAGTGATAATATATCAAAATATTCAGCACGAAAATCCGCATCCGATTTTGAGCGCCTACGGCTTGTTTGCAAATTTTTAGAATCCTCAAATTCTAAAAGGAAAAAAAGTTATGCTCAAATTTCATTTTTTTATTTTTTTTACTTTTTGTTAAATCTGGTCAAACTATGGTCAAACTACTTATTCAAGAAGTATTAGTGTTACTAAATAATTATTCAAGAATATTAGTGTTACTACATAATTATTTCAGTGTTTTTGAATTTTGGTCAAATCTGGTCAAACTATGGGTAAACTATGGTCAAACTACTTATTCAAGAAATATTAGTGTTACTAAATAATTATTGTTTTTTAGAACAATAATTTCAAACTCAAACAGTGAAATGTGTGACTTCATGCTCAAGCTAAATTCCTGGGGGTTAATAGGATTGACATCTTACTATTGTCAGGAAAATAACAAGTGCAGACTTGGAAACAAGGGATAATAGAACCCGGAAGTTAAGCGTCCTCAGGCTGGAGTAGTGAGATGGGTGACCGTCCGGGAAGTTAGATGATTTCGAATGATGAGGGGTGATGAGATTAGAGGTTAAATTGAGCAGTGATGAGGGTGATTAGAGATTAGAGGTTGAAATAATTCAGAAATTTGAAAATAAAAAAAATAAAAAAAAATCAAAAAAATTCAGAAAGAAAATCAAAAAAATCATAAAATTTCCTTTAGTACCGGTTGTTGTTACCAACCGGGACTAAAGGTGCACCTCCAGGCAGCGGCCACGTGGACGGCCTTTAGTCCCGGTTCGGGAACCGGGACTAAAGGGTCGACAATAGGCCATATTTGTACTAGTGCTTTCCATCTATAAGGTTTCCAGTGTGTACTCTGGTGGATATAGGAAGCTTCTTGGACTTTTCGTTTGTTGTTGACTACTGAAGATGCACCTCCTGCATAGTATATGACATATTTATGTAGCATATTACTAAGTGCAGAGGGAATATTTATCTAGTACCTCCAACCCATAATATAAGAGTGTTTTTGGGAGTAGCATATTTCGAGGAAGCTTCTTTGACTCTTCGGTTGTTCTTTGACTTGGCCGTGGGTTTTTTCCTCGCCTACTTATATTGCCCTTTGTGTTCTAATCATTTTGTTGTCTGAAGTGAAAACATAGGTTTGATCTTAGTGAAAGTGAAACTGTTATGATCGGCATACACTATAGCCGGAGAAGGCCTCATGGTGCAGGCACTTAGGGGCCCAGCCCAACTTATCTTATCGTGTTAGGTGCTTAGCCCAATTATATCATTAGGAGGATTACATAAACTCATGTAATGACCCGTTTTAAGATTAAGCAGAAGAAATCATATCTGCTCGGCTTCCAGAAGGGAGCCGGGAGACCTAACCCTAGCGTTGCACCCTGCGCCCTCTCTCGCTTGTGCGCGCGTGACGACGGCACCTCAGCGCTGGTGGCCCCCCTTCCTCCACGCCAAACCCCCTTCCACTCCTACAACCTACGGGCTACACCTGGTAGGATCCCAGCTCCTATCAATCTAGTATCAGAGCTCTCAGGCTCGATCATGTCCGCGTCGCCGCCCACCCCCTCCCTCTTGCTGTCGATCACCACGTCACCGATGACTACCGCGGGCAGCACCCAGCTCCTGACCGGATCGGTCTCTTCCGCCACCGGGATGGCACCCGTCATAACCCTCGCCGTCCTAACCCCGGAGGAGATGTCTGCGGCGCTCCGGGACCTCACCCAGGCGGTCCAGGGAATCCGCCTCTTCCTGGCGGGACCTTATGGGCCGCAGTCGCCAGCTCCTGGCGCCACCATCACCGGGCCATCGTAGGTGTTTGCGATTTCGTGAGCTATGCCTCTTATGGTTCGGGACGCTGATCCGCGGGAGCTGCCTGGCGGAGCTTGGGCGTTTGCCTTTCACTTCCACAGTGCAAGACTTCACCGACCGCTTCAAGGCCTTGTCTTGCCACGCGCCCAGCGTTACGGCTCGCCAGCGGGCCGAGCTGTTTGTTGGCGGTCTGCCAGATAATATCTGCGTGGATGTGGAGATGCGCGGGCCACAGGACCTCTAGACGGCCATGTATTACGCTCATGCCTTCGAGCGATGTGCGGTGGCCATGCAACAGGCACTACCATCTTGGGGCGCTCGCCAGCCTCCCCAGCCACCGCCACCACCAGCACAGGGGCACCCTGCCCCGGCTCCCGCAACACCCAACGCCTAGGCTACGCCTCATCCGTTCCGTCGGCTAACACCGGCCAAACAGCTCAAGCGTCGTCGCCAGAGGCTATGCTACAACTACGACGAGCTCTACGTGTTGGGCCACGTCTGCCCGTGGCTCTTCTATTTGGAGGCTGCGGACTACGTCGAGGAGGACACCACCGAGGGGCTTGACGCCCTTCACGCCCCTGAGGCCGCGGGAGTGGCGCCGACACCTACTCCTGCAACTACACTCTTCGTGTCCCTCCATGCCCTAGCAGGTATACGAAGGGAGAAGACTATGCTGCTGCCGGTGATGATCCACGGCGAGCGTCTCCTGGCTCTGCTGGATACAGGCTCCACCCATAACTTCCTGCCCACGTCGACCATGCGCCGCCTGGTGCTCCAGCCGACGGGCGGGGAGCAACTCCGGGTCACCGTCTCTAACGGTGGTCGCCTCCGCTGTCACGAGATTCCCCAGCATGTCCCCACCGATGTCGGCGATGAGCACTTCACCATCATGTGCACCGGCATAGACTTGGGGTGCTTCAACTTCATCCTCGGCGTTGATTTTTTGCGGACTCTGGGTCCAATCCTCTCGGACTTTGACGCCATCACGATGGTCTTCTGGCACCTGGGTTGCCGCGTCTGGTGGGAGGGCGTGGGTGGCCCCTCCTCAGCGGCGCCCCACCCACAGCTGGCAGCGTCCGCCGCCGAGCCCGAGCAGCCCCTATTGGCTCGTCTCTTGCAAAAGCACAACGACCTCTTCGACGAGCCCCAGGGTCTCCCGCCAGCCCGGGTCTACAACCATCGCATTCACCTGCTCCCTGGCACAGCTCCCATGGCAGTCCGTCCATACCGCTACCCGCAGCTGCAGAAGGACGATCTGGAGCGGCAGTGCACGGTCATGCTTGCCTTGGGCATCATTCGGATCTCAACCTCACTGTTCTCAGTGCTGGTTCTCCTCTTCCGCAAGGCGGACGACACATGGCGCTTCTGCATTGACTATTGTGCTCCTAATGCCAAGACACTCAAGGACAAGTTTCACATTTCGGTCGTGGACGAGCTCCTAGACGAGCTACACGGGGCACGCTTCTTCACCAAGCTCGACCTATGTTCAGGATATCACAGGTGCGCGTGCACTTGGATGATGTTGCAAAGACGACCTTCCGCACTGATCACGGCCACTTCGAGTTATTGGTGATGCCCTTTGGCCTCTCCAATGCACCGGCGACATTTCAGGCTTTGATGAACGATGTCCTCCGCCCCTTCTTGCGCCAATTTGTGCTTGTTTTCTTTGATGACATTCTTATCTACAGTTCATCCTGGGCGGAGCATCTACAACACGTGGCCATTGTCTTCAACGAGCTTCGAGCGCACCAACTGCACCTCAAGCGCTCGAAGTGCTTGTTCGGCACGACATCGGTTGCCTACCTCGACCATGTCATCTCGGTGGAGGGTGTTGCTATGGATGCCGACAAGGTGGCGGCTGTCGCGGCGTGGCCAACACTGCACTCACCGTGGGCCCTTCATGGTTTCCTCGGCGTCGCGGGCTACTATCGGAAGTTCATCCGGGTGTTTGGCCTCATCGCGGCTCCCCTACACGCCTGCTCCGCTGCGACACCTTCAACACTACAAAAAAATACACTTCCGTGATGATACGTGTTTGTCACAGTAGGTCGCGTTTTTTGTCATGCATGTACATCCATGACAAATTTATGACAGAATCAAGATAGTCATACCTGTGCTGTTGTAGAAGTGTTTGATGACATTACCAAAATTATTATCACAGAAGTGTCCACTTCCATGACGATAAATAGCGCGTCACCGAAGTGCTTTTGTCAAGGGTGACCGACACGTGGCATCCACCATAACGGAACGCCGTTAAGCTATCTGGTTGGGTTTTGGATCCGATAACCCATTAACAGCCCCGACCAATGGGTATTTTCCACGTGTAAAATCATCATTGGCTGGAGGAAACACATGTCGGCTCATCGTTGGGACAGATGTCATCCATTCATTGGACATAAGGCGCCTATGATACGTCGACACGTGGCACGACCAATCAAGTTTAAATTGGCCGGCCCAACTAAAGGCCCACAAGATTTGGCGGCCCATAATGGGCCGGCCCAGTTAAAGGCCCACGAGATTTTGCAGACTATAATGGGCTGGCCTAGCTAAAGGCCCACAAGATTTCGCAGGCCATAATAGGCCAGCCCAGGTAATGGCCCACAAGATTCTTGTGTGCCATAATGGGCCGGCCCAGGTAAAGGCCCACAAAATTCTTGCGGATCATAATGGGCCGGCCCAGCTAAAGGCCCACGAGATTTCGCCGATATTAATGGGCCGGCCCAGCTGTAGGCCCACAAGATTTTGAGGACTCTAGTAGGCCGGCCTATTAACTGGCTGCCATGTTTTGGGCCAAATGCCGGCCCATAATTGATCCGGTCTATTAATGGCCTGCCATGTTTCGGGCCTAGTAATGGCCCATATAAGATCCGGGCCGTTAAAAGCCTTCCACTTTCTGGGCCAAATGACGACCCAGATCAGGTCCGACCCTTTAAGAGGCTTTGGGCTCAATTATGGCCCATATCAGATTTGGCCCGTTGACTGGACGCTATGCTTTTGGGCCCACTTACTAACGGCCCATTTAGTAATTCGGCCTGATATTAGTTTTGGCTTGTTAAGGGCCCATTTAACATTTTGGCCCTATATTAATTTTGGCCTGTTAAAAGCCCATTATATAGTTGGGCCTAACTACGGCCCGGTTTGCATCCGGCCTGCTCGGAGCCGATATCTGATTGGGCCAAACAAGGACCGAGACAACTTTGGCCTGTTAAAAGCCCGTGAATTAATTCGCACAATCATGGGCCGGGGTCCATTTTGGGCTGCCGCCGGCCCGTGAGCTATTCAGCATGTTTTAGGCCCAGCCTACTTCTCAGCCTCCTAAAAGCCCATTGAGTTTTCTTGCGAAAAGAGGGCCGGGAATTACTCGGCCTATTAAAGGCCCAAATCTACTAGTGGGCCAGTTTGACGGGGCCCATGATGCGGATAATACATCGTGATTGCATGACGGTCCGATTATGTACCGTAATTTTACAGTTTGGCCGGTTTACTGCGAAGACATGATATATATACAGTAAAATAACTGCAGCATCGTGAATAAGAAAAAACCTAGACTATACAATAAAGAAATTACGGCATATTACATCCACTGGGCATCAAAGTTCGCCACTATAATAATAAAGCACAAGCAGACAGCAGATTACATACACTAGGCATCAAAGATCGCCACCAGTGCAAATAAACACGCCGACAAAATAATACTCCCTCCGTTCCTTGATATAAGGTGTATAGATTTATGAGAAAACATCCAAAATATAAGGTGCCTTGCATTGCACCATTCATTTGGATATTTTTTTAGAGATTTGATTACATTTACTTATATTAGGCAAGCTCCTCTATTTTCTCATATCAATTAGTCGGGTGTAATCTCTCCCAAGACTTGTGAAATTTTCACTCCACATGCGTTCTTTAATTTCCGTGCCAAAAACTATACACCCTATATTTAGGAACGGAGGGAGTATACAAAACCGACAGCACTTCAATAGAGTTCAAGAAAGGTCAGCCCTGCTGGGGAGCTGCAGCGCAAGCAGCTGAGCAAGATTATGAGACTGCGCTTGTTCAACACTTATATCTTCCTCACTCTGAAAGATAAACAAGCAGACAAATGACAGGTTTTGCAAATAAAAGTATCAATGCTGACAATTCATCACATTTCTTACTGACGAATACAGTAACACAGTTTAAAATTGCATTAACACAATATGGTATTGTTCAGGTCAAGACATGGCAGGAATTGACATTGTGAAGGAGTTGGCAGCTTCACGACACCACTGGATTACGGATCAAGAACTCATAAGTATCAATGGTTAGTGTGCTGTCAATTTATCCAATTTCAGATTGGCAAATAAAGAGGCGGTTTAAATAATAGTAGAATGATATGACATTGTTCATAGTTAAGACATTGCAGAATATGACATTGTGCTGAAGTGGGTAGGTTCACCACACCACTGGATTACGGATGAAGAACAGAAGCATACACACAGTGCAAAAGAAGATCCTTGCTCTGTATAGTTTAAATTACAGGGTATGAAGAAGGAACTTGGTTGTACAACTGAAAATTTAAATTGAGAAGGAAAAACTTTTGTTTATGAACTAAGTAATAAACTTTAAACATGCAATTTGATGTAAACACCAAAAATAAACAGCTGTTGCAGTCATGCCTAACCAAATATACACAAAAAAATTTGAAGGCTTGAGAATGACAAACTTACATTACTGGTGAAGACATGCTCTATAAAGCCCTTGTCCATGCTAATGGGGGGGGGGGGGGCAATTCAAGAATTTTAGCACAGAATGTTCTTCGTAAGCATTGCCTTTATTCTACATTTTGTTAAGAGTAAATATAGATGTGATAATATACGAAAAAATGGAGAATATTTAAGATAAGATGAAGAGTGATGCTACATAACCAAGTAGCTATAAATGTATGTGCAGCGATACAGGCAAAAGGCACAGCCAAGAGCAATGCACAGCTAAACTTCTTCAGTACCAACCTTATGGTAAGAGTAAGTATAGATCTGATGTGTAGAAAATGAAGGGCAAAGGAAAATAGCTGTAGAGTGATGGTACATGAACAACTACCTGTCAATATAAGTACACTGATAAAGGACAACATGTACTTACAAGAAATGCAGAGCTAAAAAAATTTCATTGGCATTGGATATATTTTACACTAATGTAACCATTCATACAGATCAGATAATTTGGAGCGAACAATTGATAAGCAAGCTATCATGCATACTGCTGTCACATAATGAACCAGGTATGTATGCAAGTACAGTGATACAGGACAACATGTACTAACAAGAGCAAAGCAGCGGTTAGCATATTTGCGATATCCACTATTAGAAAAAGGGCTATAGATGGGATTGACACTAATGGCGCACTAGACAAGCGGTGCGCCATTAGTATATACTAATGACGCACCACCTTCTGATACGCCATTAGTATTGAAACTACTAATGGCGCACCTGGCCCAAGGTGCGCCATTAGTATCAAATTTTTTTTTTTGAACTAGTGCGCCTGTCCAAACATACTAATGGCGCATCAGACGCGAGGCGCCATTACTAGTTGTAACTAGTAATGGCGCTTTTATCGAAAGTGCACCACTAATGTTGTTTTTTTTATTATATTTTTATTCCTTTTTTCAAAACTACTAATGGCGCCTTTGTTCCACCGTGCGCCATTACTAGTTTAAACTAGTAATGGCACACTGCAGGAACAGTGCGCCATTAGTATGTTTTTTTTGCAAAACTACTAATGGCGCACCACGGAAGGTGCGCCATTAGTAACTGATTACTAATGGCGCATTTATGGTTGGTGCGCCATTAGTAAGTGGGCAGCAACAAGATATTTTGGACAGCCTCTCCTACCCACACTCACTTTCTCCCCACTTCATTCTCTCCACCGCCTCCTCCTTGTCTCGGGTGCCTCCTCTTTTTCACCTCATTTCCACCATAGATTCATTCAAATTAAGTGGTTAAATTACCTTGTTTTGATAGGTAAGTAAGGGGGGAAGCTATATTTATGTTGTTCTCCCTACAACAATGTGCACATGCACTTTTTATGGCCTAGCTAGATCTATGTATGTTCGTGGTGTTGCATATGTTTGTGGTGTTGCATATGTGTTTGTGTTTGGAGGTGTACCGGTATTTGAAATGCGATAGTTGCCAATATTTTGCGAAATGTTGATTCATTTCCGTTTGGCGAGAATTTTGGCATTAAGCATTCTTTTGGTCCTATTTTTAGGAAAGTCATGCCAAATTTTTCTTGGTTCTAAAATATCGTTTTGCTTTACCCTTGACGACCATAGTCCGCACGATGACCGAAGGCATCGTGAATAGGTTTGAGGTCATGAAGGCGAGATGCTTCAAAAGAACGAGACAGAGATAAGATGTCCGTGTCGAAGATGCAAGTGAAGAGCCTTATTGCGGACCCGGATTCGGCAGGTGCGGGACCACCTGCTCTTGCGTGGTTTCATGGATGGCTATCGGTGGCAAGGTGATGAAGATGACTACGAAGTCGTCCATGGGGGCCGGGCAAGAAATGAGGAAGGGCAGCAGGACAACCACCACGATGGTGATGCTGTACACAGTCATGATGTAGATGATGCAGGACATGATGATGAGGAAGATGGCGGAGCAGACGACGGACATGATCTTGAAGATGATGATGTCGGCGGAGCAGACGACGCTGGACCATCGATGGGCTGGGTGCAGGACCCTCATATTCAAGAGCTCAATCTCAAGCAGACGGATAACGCAAGAGCTGCCGCCCGAGAGAAAGCCAAGATGGATCAACTTGAGTTAGACGCGGTTACTCCATTGTATGAAGGATGCAGGCCGAGGATACCGCTGAAAGTAGCGCTCATGGCTCGGAGATGAAGGTAAAACTCAAAATGACCGGCGCGTGCTTCGACGAGAACATGTCATTACGCACGAACGTCTTCCCAAAGGGAACAAGTGCCCGACCAGTTTGGAGGAGGCGAAGAAAATCGTGTGTCCTCTGGATTTACCGCGACGTGAAATACCATGTGTGCATGAACAATTGCATCATTTATCGGGACGAGCACGCGAGTCTACCATATGTCCGGTGTCTTGGCGTCACTCGATACAAGAAGAGGAAGAAAGCTCCTCGAAAAGTGGTGTGTTACTTTCCGATCACTCCTCGTCTGCAGCGGTATTTCGCGGACCCTAAGGTAGCAAAGCTCCTGCGTTGCACGCAGAATAGGGAGGAGAAGAAGCGAAGATAGCGCAAATGATCCGGAGATAGATAAAAAGACAAGATCTTTGAGTCACCCTAAGGATGTGAGCCAGTGGTAAGCGTTGAACTTCGAAGACCCGGAATTTGGGAACGATCCAAGGAACATCGTGCTGGGTGCGAGCACCGATGGAGTCAATCCGTTTGGCCGCCAGAGAAGCACACATAGCACCTGGCCTGTGTTTGCATGGATGTACAACCTTCCCCCTGGTTGTGCATGAAGAGGAAGCACATTCACATGAGTATGCTAATTGAAGGGACGAAACAACCAGGGAACGACATCAATCTGTATCTGGGGCTGCTGAAAGAGGAGCTTGACACGCTGTGGAAAACGTGGGGAAGATAAGTTAGGAGGAGATCGAGCAGTTTTTCACCTGCCTCCTAGGAGTAAAACTTCCTTACGGTTACGCGGGGAAGATAAGCAGATACCTAGACCCAGCGACGCAGAAGTTCAGTGGGATGAAGTCTCACGACCATCACGTCTTGATGATGCGAATACTTCCGGTTGCAATTCATTGGGATCATGGGACGCGCGTCGTCCGTGAAATGCTATTTGGCCTATGCAACTTTTTCGACGTCATCTCTTGGAAGTCGATTGGCGTGAGGCAACTTAGAAGGCTACAGGAAGAGATCGTGGTGATACTATGTGAGCTTGAGATGTACTTCCCGCCCGCATTCTTCGACGTTATGGTGCATCTGCTGGTCCATATAGTGGAGGATATCATCCAACTCGGGCGGCGTTCTGCACAAGCATGATGCCGTTCGAAAGGATGAATGGTGTCATCAAAGGATACGTTCACAACATGTCACGTCCAGAGGGAAGTATAGCCAGGGGCTTTCTGACCGAAGAGTGCATCTCCTACTGCATGAATTATCTAGGAATCGAGAATCCCGTTGGTTTGCCTGTCAACAGGCACCTCGGCAGGCTCGCTGGATGGGGTCACCGTGAGGGTCACCGCGAAATAAATGTTGACTTAGAGGGTCGACTCGCCGACTTTGAAAGAGCAAACCTAGTCGTTCTACAACACATAGACATGGTCGATCCTTGGGTGGTAGAGCACAAAACCTTTATTAAGAAGACGTACAATGACCGAGGCCAACAAAGGACGGACGGAGATATAATCAAAGAGCACAACTCATGTTTCACGCGTTGGTTCAAGCAGGAGCTTCTGTCGTACCCTTTACATGAGGATTCTTCCGCGGAAGAACAACTCATATTCGCCTTGTCACAGGGCGCTGAGCACAACCTGATGACCTATGAGGCGTATGATATCAACGGCTACACATTCTACACCGAGGCCAAGGACATGAAGAGCGATGGTTATCGAACTCCGGGGTAATGATGGAATCCTACACCGTAGCGTCAGGACAGATACTATGGAAGGATCGAGGAGATCTGGGAGCTGAGCTCTGTTGGAGAGAAGGTCCGATGTTCCGTGTCGATGGGCGAAGAGCTTCCTAAAAGAAGACCGTATTTCACCACCATGGTTATACCGAAGCCAAATCCAAGACCCGGCGCAAAGCGTCACCTTGAAAAATGAGCCATGGGTCTTGGCTTCCCAAGTGGACCAACGCTTCTTCATACCGACTCGTCAAAGCCCGGTCGTGTTGTCGTGAGGAGAGGCAAAGGAAGATCATCGGAATGGATGGAGTAGCCAATGAGCAAGACTTGACAAGTACGGCGACCGAGGATCGAACATGGCAGCGATGATGAAGTAGCAGCATACACCACAAGAAGAAGCGGGACCACCCTACCTAAGGGCGTCCATTCCACGGAAGAACTCCATTTGCAAAAAGAAGGGCAAGAAGATTGTGAACAGATAGCTAGCTAAGATCGATTGTATTTAAATCGTAGCCTTCATTTATCGATTGTATTTCATGGGCACTTTTTGAACTATCATGAATATTTTTAAATTTCATGGACACTCGATCTCGATCCCCCTCCATCTAGATCGCTATCCCACCTCGCCAGATCTGGTCCCCCTCGCCGCCGAGCACCCCCCGGTCCACCGGCTGCAGCCGTCGACCCCCCGCACCCTCGATTCCCCTACTCAACCGCCGCCGCTGACCCCCCGCACCCCGCGCATCCTCCCCCCTCCACCGGCATTACTGTTTGATGATATTTTTAAAAAAAATTATTAATGTCTTATAAAAAAATATTACTGTTATGATTTAAACAAGTATGAACATATTTAAATACAAATAAGTATAGAACAGCATTTTAAATGCATAAAAAAATTGTGGAGCCTGGGAATCGAACCCAGGACCTCTTGGTGTGAGAACTGGCTGCTGACCAGTCGAGCTAGTAGAGGGCACTTGGTGTGGATCAGGTCAGGTGGGAGATAACCTGTTGGCTCGAGCAGAAATCAAAAAAGAAAATTACTAATGGCGCACCAGGGTGAGGTGCGCCATTAGAATGGATGTACTTATGGCGCACCGAGGGGTGGTGCACCATTAGTATTGTGCCGCCCCATCCATACTTCCTCCCCGGCGGCCCAAACCTATCCCCTCTCTCTCCCTCGCCCACGCCCTCGATCCCCTTCCCCTCTCCTCTCCCGACGCCGCTGCCCCGCCACCTCGACACCGCCCCGACACCGCGACGCCGCCCCGTCGTCCTCGTCTCCGCCCGGCGCCCGGCGCTTGACGCCGCCGCCCTCTCCTCTCCCGCCGCCGCCGCCCGCCGCCCCGTCGTCCTGGTCTCCTCGGCGCCGCTCTCCCCGTCGCCCCACCTCGACGCCGCCTCGACGCCTCGACGCGGCCTCGCCGTCGATCCGCATCACCTCGTCCACCCCGGCCTCGTACGAGCTCACCACCGACCTCCTCTCGGTGAGCAGCGCCGATCCCCCGCCTTTCCCCATAGTTTCCGTCGACGTAGGCCACCGCCCGACCTTCCCTGCCCGGAGTTGCGCTACTCGCACTCCCTGGCCGCGCTCACCGGCCTCTGGCCACGACCAACTGCGCCCCAGCGCGCCCGCCCGGGCCGCGCCTTGCCTCGCCACGACCGACTCCCGGGTGCCCCACGCCCTTGTCGCGCGTCCGCCACGCCCGGCGTTGGCCGTCGCTCACCTTGGCCGCGTCCAAGGTGCTCCCCCGCAGCCGCCCGCGACCCTCCTGCTCTGCCTACCGCCGTTGCTGTCGCCCGCTGCCTGTACCTGCTGCTCTGCTTGCCTCGCCGGTTTTGCTGCTTTGCTGCAACCCCTGCTAGGTGCCTCCTCTGCTGCTGATGCGTACGGCCGCTAGTATTGTTGCTCTACTGCTGTTGTCACTGCAGAGTTTTGACATCCAACTTCAGAGACTCCATCTCCACCAAGTGTCCAAGTGCCTCGTGTCCTTGGATGTTTCGTCATTACAGGGCCTGACAGTGGGTTGTTGAGGTTCATTAGGTTGGTTTGGGCGGCGATGTCGTAATAGTCTCAGATGGGCTTGCCTGTGCCGTGCGGGTTCTGTTGGGTTGTTCACGTCTGTGAGATGCCTGTGCTATGCGAAATTTTAGTTAACCTTCGGTAGATTTGATGTTGCCATGTGTAGTATCAGTGCTGGTACTTGTGGTTTGCAAGCTAGACTTTGCTCTTAATTTTGTGAATGCCTAATTAGGGTGCATTTCTGATAAACAAGAAAAGATAGCTTTGCGTTGACTTGCTTCCACATTTGTGTTCTTGCTAGGGACTGTTTAAAATGCTGGGATCAGTTTTGGAGACTGACCGACAATTTAGTACTGCTGGTGCATTTCCTTTTAGTCTTAGATCGTAAACTACTCTTTGCGAACATAAATAGATGATCTCAAATCACCATAGTACTGTGGAAATGGTTTAATGCTACTTCTGGCGTTCTTACTTCAGCATCTGTATGCCCATGCAATGATTTGCTTTGAGCCTAGTTCTTATTCTCCTATCATTAAGCTTTGTTCTATGGTTTTTTTAGCACAAAAAGTCTGATTATATAAGCAAAAACAATTGTTAGCTTTTAGATGTTGTGGTGGTTCACTTGGGGGTATGTGTAGCAGTTAGCAAAAACAGAGGACTAAAGTGCTCTGTTTTGGCAAACCAGTGCATGCATGCCTTTTTTTCTTCTTCATTTTTTTTCACTGACGACGAATGCTGGCAACTCGATAGCAGCTAGCTAGCAGGTGTTCCTTTACAAGCATAGTAGAGCATAGTATGGATTCTAATGTTCAACTCGACTAAACAGGTTACGCAAGCGGTCTTTTCTTGCACTTGGTGAAGAAGTAGGTGTCGCTATATCCCGCACTTGAGGTGAGTTGTGTTCTTAGGTTTACATTGCAATGGGCACTCTTCTTGTAAACACAAATTCAGATTGATATACTATATCTTTGGCATGACTGTTTTTATTAGGCGGGACGGTGTAGTAGTTGATGTATCTTGGGTTGATTATAAAGTTGCTTGGGTTTAATATTACCCAGCATGATGATGTATCAATGTAGCGTTAGCATATGATCCAAGTGCTAGTCTGCTAGTAAATAGCTGAAATGTTAATAGCACGAGAGAGCACCACAAGTTAAACACCTCAATCTGTTAGTATTTATGCGCATTTTCTCACATTCTTCTTGTATCGATCCAAGATTGCTTGTAGTGGTTTGTCCAAAATGTTGAATGATACTGCTTGGAGATGCATATATTGTTTCACCTCTTCACATGCCAATGTATTTTCCATGTTGTGATGGAGGCCTTTTTGCCTTGTCCACCGAGAGGCCCTTGAGTTTGCTGGAATGTCGATTAACTTCCGTTCCGCAAATTGGTACTCCATATGTCCTATTTTCAGCAAAGGTCATGCTGAAATTTTACGTAATTTTAGCATGACTTTGCTAAAAATAGGACATATGGGGTACTTGTGACTAATGATGAAAGCTTAGGCTTTTAGGGTGCCTCGGCGTCGAAAAACCCTCAATGATAAAAGCTTAGCTTTTAGGAAGCCTCGGTGTCGACAAACCCTAAACAATAACCAACTTTTTGACCAAACTTTGTTCCTATTTAGAGAGAAACATGGCCAACAACGATGTGGCCGGGGGTTCGGGCGGCAAGGCATTCTGGGAGCTGTCCCAGGAGATGGAGGAACAACCTCACTTGTATGAGGACGGCGCCTTCCCCACCGATCCTGAGACCACTGATGGTACCGCCGAGGATGACCCCACTGATGCCACCACTGATGGTGCCGCCGAGGATGCCACCACTGATGATGGCGGCGCACGCACAGATGGCAGCCAACCGAAGAGGCAACGGAAGGACCGGCGCCCGATCGTGCTCTTCACCCTCAAGGAGGAAGTTACTGAAGTGGACTCCGACGGGAATCAATGGCGCCGAGCGAATAGTCAAGGGTACTTGCTTCATCTCGGGTGCATTCTCCGAGCACCGTCTCGATCAACACCGAGAACACGAGGCATCTGACCGAGGGAATTTGCATAACCTCCTCTTCACGAAGCCGCCGAGCGATACAAGTTCCCGCTGAATTTGCAAACACAAGCCTCAAAGGGAATAAAGTGAACAATGCTGCCCTCACGAAGATGAGCAAGGCCCTGTCTACTTGGAAAAGCAATGTGAAGAGAATGATCGAGAAAGATGAGAGTTATGAGAAGATCAAGGAGAAAAATCCTTCGATCACTGAAGATGACTACAACGACTTCAAGATCAATTGCTCGAGCACCGCAAGCTCCCAATCAAGTCAGTGGGGGAAAGAAATGCGGGAGCTGAACATAGGGGAACACACACTCGGTCCCGGCAGTTACAAAGTGGGAGAGCCTATATGGGACAAGGAGGAGGCGGACCATGCCGAGCAAGGCCTACCGCCCCTCTTCGATAAATACGGTGACAAGCAGACCAGGAACTTTGTCAGGGCCCGGTACAAGAAGGACCCAAAAACAAAGGAGCTTACCACGGATCCGAAGACCAGGAAGCTTGAGCTTGTTCTGGTAAGGAATACACCCCCGCGTAATTAGATCCATATGGTTGCATTCTAATTAATGAAGCCAAATTTCTAAATGGTTCACATTCCTTCCTTGCGATCGAAAGCGATGGCTGGGTCGACTAAAACAACCCTTGGGACACCACTCTAAATAGGGCGTTGAATGTAATGAAGAACAAGGATAAGCTCGATGGCCGGCGTCGGCTGGTCGTGTGGCGGCAAAGGCTTGTCGACAAAATGGTCGTCATACTATAACAATGGTGGGCGAAAGGAGAAAAAGACCAGCTCGGAAAGCCGGTAGCGAGGTTCAAGAACTCAAGGCACGGTGGCGCGGATTCGAAGATTGTCCAAGAGCAAGTGCAACAACAACTCGGAGTGGCGATCACCGCCATTGTGCCTACCTTGATCGAGGGGTTGAGTGCGTGGATTGCGGGCGGCCAACAGGGGCCGCCCCCGATTCCTAGCTTCACGGCCAGCAACTCGCAGAATGCGATGGCAAGGCCATTGGTGCCTCCGGCGGAGGTGGCATTGGTGTCTCCGACGCCGGCACGGGAGCTTAATACACCCGGGTGTACGCCGGCCGGCACCTCTGCAGCAAGCGGCCCCTTCGTCAACTGCACGCCCGCTGTTGGTGGTGCCTTGACATTAGCTGAGCTCGACGCCATCATCACGGTAACTAATTAAGCCTCTCTTGGCCGAGGACTTCATCTCCTTGCCTTTGACTGGGCATCCATGACGCCCTACATGTTTTCGCAGGGCGCCGCCGACGTTCCGTGCACTCTCCTGCACTTTGTGAACAACGAGTTGGTCGATTTCGCCAATGGCAAAATCGTTCAACCGGGCAACCCCTTGTTCCATGGTACCCAGATGCCACCCAACTTGTTTAGGGTTCAACTGGTTCGGGTGCTGCCAGGCTGCGACGAGTTGTTACCTCCGATTCGACCCGTTGGGGCCGGCGATGATGACGTGATGACCCTCGGCGCTTTGCTGAGCTGGCCCTGCTTTGGCGAAGAGCGATTCGTTTGGGGCGGGGACACCACCCCAAAGACAACACCGCCCGATCGTGTCGGCGCCAAGTCGGCCCCATGGCAAGACCGCCGCAGCGGTGCGGACATCCCTATGCCATGGATCCAAACATGCATATGGCACAGGATCGAGCGGCGATGGCGACAATACATTTGGCAGCGTCGATCGAGATTTTGCCAATCATGGGTGCGATGGCGACTTCATGGGGCATCCTTCTCAAGAACCCAACCCAACCAGGGCGTCGCCATCTAGCTGGTACCGCGGAGAAGCCAACTTACAACAGCGACGTCGGCGTTCAGCTCTCAGAGGCGCCTCCACTGCCGACTTCACCGAGCCTCAAATAGGCGAGGTGCGAAATATATCAGCCCCAACACACTCAAGAAGGCGGTGCGTGAGCAGAACTCGGTCCCATTACGGGAGAAGAAGAAGGCGCGCAAAAGAAATACTAAGAAGGGTGTGAGCCAGCCCGGCACCGAAATGCGATCCGTGCTCGGGGCGGGCCACCTTCACCTAAGGATATCTCGAGGAGGGCGCATGTGGCGGGTAGGGCGATGCTACCGAAAAATATGCTCAATGCTGCAACCAGTGCTATGCGGAGTCTGCATGACAGTGTTCTTTCTTTGGAGAAGCGGCGTCCCAAAGAGAAGGATGTGGCATACCCGGTTTTCGCGGCCAAGGTGCCAGAGGGCAAGGGCTTTGTGGATAACTCCATCGGGCGTACGATCGTCCTGCGGTTTGATGACATCCACGCTATGTTGAAACTTCATCCGCTGCACTACACCTTCATTCGGCTATTTTCGCTGAGTATGGAGACGCGGATAATTCGCGACAAGATCCCGGACATCATGATAGTCGACCCCTTCTACATGCGTGCCAAGATCTTGGGCAGCGCTGGGGACCGGCAAGTCGCGAGTTATTACCTCGAAGGCGTCATTCTGGCAAACCAAGATAAGGATAACTTCCTCGTGCCTTACTTTCCCGAGTAAGTCCTCCCCTCAACCAGCCCGTAACATATGAATTCTTAGATTTGGATTGTTTTTCTTTTAACATTCCATGTTTTCTGCAGTGACACACATTGCACGCTCATCCTCCTAAGCCCCAAATATTCCATGGCCACATATTTCGACCTGGACCGTAAGTCAAACTTAGACTACACAAATGTCAAGAAGGTTCTTGATGATGTTCTCCCCGGCTACGCCAAATCTGGAGGCACCTTCACCAAGCCTATTCGTAAGTACGACAAGCACGTGTTCTCCCCTGTCTGACGTTACGCTGCGTCAAGCAGCCGCTGGCGATCGGAAGGGTGCCTACTCGCCATCCATCACATGCGAGGCGATCGTGCGGGACCATCATCAACTTCGCTACCGAGTAAACTCAAAGATTGGGCAAAAGCGTGCGGCAATCCGGGATGCGGACCTCCAGACAAGAATTCTTCGCATCCGATCGGAGTTTGCGGAAATCATCCATCAAGATGTCGCCGTACCTCGGGGCAGTTCTACCTCAGCAATCAACCGTCCAACGGTGACATCGACACAATGCTACAAATGCAGGCTGGCAGCGACCGTTATTTCATGACTCCCACGATGAGCGGCGGCTTCATCCATGCTTCGGTCCCTTGAGTTGAGTCGAAAGCGGTGATCTTGTGTCTAGTTCGAAACATCGATTGGCTCATGTTGTAATTAAACTTTAATGAACTTGTAGTATGTCTCTTTGGTTTGAGAGTCGTTCAACTTAGATGTAATCGATGCTATTAATGTCTTGCTTTTCTCTTCCGATCATTCTTTGCATACTTATATATTGCTTATGTATTATGCGTGAATTGGTACTAACGTTTCATTTGGCTAGTGCATGCGATGCCGTCGTATATCGTGTACAAGGGTAAGGTTCCGGAGTCTCTGACATTGCGAGGAGTGTTGGAGACAGGTTCACCGATTCAGCGGTATGAGTTACAAAGGTACACCACTAGGGCGAGGCGAATCTAGATCGCCCGCTATCTAGCGGGAGAGGGAGGGCGTTGGAGGAACCGGATGAAGGCGAGTTTCATCGTGATGATGCTCATCGTGATGACCGCAGCTCTCTTCTATGTGATGGTAGTTTAGATGATTGATATCGACTTGTAATGTGAAGACAAACTCGCTACTCGCGGTCTTGAGACTTGTAATATAATGTTCTATCTTTGTTTGGTCTTTTCAATTCGGAGACTAATATGATGAATTGTATTTGGAGACTAATATGATGAATTGTATTCAAAGACTAATCTTCTATTGTATTCGATGAATCTGTTGTTGGTGTGTGCTGTCTATATTTTTTCCAATTATACATTTTGTAACCTGTGCAAAAAACAGAAAATAAAAAAAACCTAATATTCATACTAATGGCGCATCACATCACAGTGCGCCATTAGTATGCCAAAGTATACTAATGGCGCATCATTAAACAGTGCGCCATTAGTATGCCGAAGTTACTAATAGCGCATCCTGCTGTTGTGCGCCATTAGTATGCCAAAGCACCTGGGTACACATGGCCCCCTGGGAGGCATACTAATGGCGCACTGCTGTATATACTAATGGCGCATCCGTGGTGCGCCATTAGTAAAATATACTAATGACGTGGCACTAATGGCGCACCACTAATGCGCCATTAATGGCCAAATTAGGTGCGCCATTAGTAGGCCTTTTCCTAGTAGTGATCCTGTCATTCTTTTCAAACCGGAATTCTTCTTCGAGCTGATTTCCTGCAAAAAAGATCCGTAAGGCACATGCGGAAAAGTAGAAGTTCAAATTGTCATGTGATTTCATAGACGATTACCTCATCACAGGAGCGAGACCGATGCATAACAAGGTTTTTCCATTCAATGTCTTCTAAATTTTGCACAGGAGACTTCACCGGAAATTCGTTTATAGACTTGCCATCAAAGTGTGATTTCCTTAGGTAACACCGATACTGCTGCAATGCTTCCTTGAAAAGCACAAGCAAGCTTTTCTCGTCATGACTATCCAGATTGACCCTCACCTAGGTACAACAATGTAATGTAAATCTTGATGTGTTCGATCTGTAGAAAACAGGAAAATAATAACCATGAATAATAGCACTTACACGTAAGTTGGACAGGAAGATGTGAAAATGGTGTTTGTCTTCACTATAATCTTCCAATGATGGGAATATATGCACGTAGTCCCTAATAACATTGAAAGCATTGTCTTTTAAACTGGGAATAAAAGGAATGGGGTTCCAATCTGCAGGAATTGGCCATCTCTGCAGGTTGGGATAGGTCTTGACGGTGGACTTCTTGTACTTTTTTCTTTGGGTGGGATTTTTTTACGTGGTACGAGTGGTGCTATGGAAAATGAAATCGGTATACCTTTTGCTGGAGTGCAGGTACTGTGTGGCGGGGCTAGTGGTGTGGCCAGTGAAGTATGGGTACAGTCTGCTGGAGTCGGTCCTATGTTTTGTGTCACTGGTTGTAGAGCCAATTTAAGTGGGGCGCTGTCTGATTTCTCTGGCACCACCATGTTTTTCAAGGACTTTGCTGGTGCTCCTTCAGGTTCGGCAATCACCCTCTTCCTTTTTGATGTTTGATGCACAAGAACAGCATTTGAGTGGAAAAACATGGTATGACGACAGATGGAATATGTATTGATAATGGATGGGCATAGCATCTCAAGTTATATGATGAGTAAACTAAGCAGATGGTGGTGCAACAAAGTAGAAGAAATACAAGACAACATATGCAAGATACGCGCAATCAATAAAACCTTGTTAAATTAGAACAGGCACCTTGATGGGTGAACAGGACAGGCCATCTGCCTTTGACTCCTCGAGGTTAGAATAGTCATTAGAATGATATTCTGAACAAGAATCAACAGGTGGGGAGCGTACCAGTTTCATTGCTTCCAAAATGGGACTCAATGCCTTGGTGCTAATTTTGTAAGTCATTGCAGTGTTCCACAATATTCTTCTGATGCGCGGATTCTGATATTCACTGTAATTGCGTATAATATCTGAGAACCATGAAAACATAAATAGTTGTGACATTATCTTTGTAATGCAGATGATATTCTAATATAGGGGCGCCCTTGTAAACACTTATGTGCTATCACTGGATTCTGATGAGAGAGCTCATGTGTGCTGTAATATCGTGCGTGCATTTATATAATCTGGCACAAGTACACAAAAAAATAGGCTCCAGAAGTAAGGATAGCTGGCAGATGATAGGTTCATGATATACTGTATAGATAGTTTATTGCCAAACCATGATAACAAGAGCACACATCAACTAGGCAGATCATAGTGTACATAACAGGGGTACACCATAAACACGATATATAAATCGGGAAAGTGGAACTGGCTTGAAAATACGGTGTTGTATTGCCGCTAGTAATTGAAAGCCTATCGATCGTGTATAGGCCAGCACTATCGAACATGGTAAAGAAGAGCAAGCAGATTTTGGATAATAAAATGTTGGTTGCGCAGTGCCCACACATGATGAACCAGAGCGCATTAAGAATGCAACCCCAGCTGTCTCTCGACCATTTCAGGCGGTTGGAAGAAGATCCTACGTCTCCTAACCCTTCTTCTTCCTCGTCCTGTTCACCGCACGGGCCGCCTGACGGACCACCGGCCCCCATCGCCTGTGTTCCTCTGCCACCCCCACCCCCCACCCGCGTCGAGTTTTCTTCATTCGGCGAGGCCCCACAACCACCCGAGGCCCTTGGATCACAAAGGCGAACTCTGACGAGCTCTGGAAAATTGACTGACCCAATTTTGAAATTTAGTCTACTGTGATTTAACTAGTGTGGAATATAAAAGGGGAAAACCATAAGCATTGGGAGTATAGTGTTGAGCGTGCATGGCGGATCTGAATGTGCAAACCGGACAAAGGCAACTTCGCAACCAAGACAAGAAATCAAAGTAAATCAGTGGCGATCTATTTTCTTGCTGCGATAAATAAGTTGAGCAGATATGAAAGAGTACCGCCTCTGGTGCGGCGCCATGTACGCATCTGGTGAGAATTTGACGGTGCTGCGGTAGTGATGGCTGTCGGCAGCCTGGAAGCAGATCTAGGAGGGTAGACGGTGGCGGCGGGGCGCAGTGGACGAGACGGTTGTAGGATCAGCGCCGGCAAGGTGGACGACGGCGGGGATGAAGCGAGAGGACAATATGCAAGGATCCCGGTCCGAAGGCGTGGATGAGAGAGGTCGATCTCTTATAATGGACAGCGGCGTCGAGGTATCAGCTCTGGCATGGTGGAGGAGAACGGCAGTGGATGGGGTGGCGGACGGCGGCGGACAGAGGAGGGTGGGGTGGAGAGGGTGTTTTGGCGCCCACGGAGTACGAATGGGGAAAAGGAAGGTAGAGAGTAAGGGGGAACCATGTAGTCAGGGCGCGCTTGTCTCAAATGCGAGGAAATTTACAAACTTAGCCCCCGATTCAAATTTCTACTACATCACAGCAACATTAGTCGGTTGGGGATAGGACGGTAATATCGCATACACTAAATATTTGTCGACGAGAGTTTGTTTTTGGCGCCCACCGTGTATGAATATGAATCGGGGAGGGAGTCGATTTCGGCCGAGGGCACACTGTGTTTTGGCGCCCACCATGTATGAATCCGGGTGAGAGGCGGTTACGTCACGTTTGGGTGAAATTACAAACCTACCCCTATCGAAACCTATAGAAATCTAGCGAGATAGGCTTTGCTGGCGAGGATAGGCGATAGTGATTTCCATCTCGCAGATTTTGGTTTGGTGATTCTGCAACTTTCCCGCTTCGTTCAAATTTTGCACGATGCTGCGTTTACCGTGCCAACTCAATTCGAATCCCGTTTGTATTCTACTATTTTTTTCGGGCGGGATCCATTTTCAATTGGAATTACATTCTATATACATCATTTTTTTACATATATACTTTCAAAAGCACAACACCATTTATACATAAATATGGTTTACAAATGGCATGATCTCAGATTCATAAGGTTGTATCCATCAATTTGGATTTTCAAATATTTGAAACCACTTTATGTTGAAATCCAATGTATGCATTCCTCGCTAACTGTCTCCAATTAATGTGTGTTTCATGCATTTTTTTAACTTCTCAAACATGTATAATGTGTTTCACACACGCAATATATAGTGTAATCCCGTTTAGACACTAATTGCATATAAACCATGCATTGTTTGTATTTGAAGAATATATGGATCACCAATATTTATAAACTATATAACATTACACGTGTGCCCAAATTCAAATGAATATGCATGTTTGATACACCAATTTGCGTTATGATATTATCGATGTCGTGATCTCCAGTTTAAATATTTGAATCCCATTTAATCCAGATATTCGTCTCATATAGCTACCACTCATGCTTATATAGGACTATCTCTTTAGACCGATATGCGTTCATCGTCTCTCAGGCATCTCTCGTGCTACCTGTATGTCGACAATGATCTTTTATCTTCGTAACACACTGACGGTACTCTCTCCATCGACCTTCATCACTCTATCTCTCTCTAAGTATATCTCGCTCCCTGCTATGCGTCTCTAGCTATGATTCTCCATGTGGAATCTCTTTCTCTCACACAAACACAAAACTTTGTCTTCCGGGGTCTCATTTCTCTCAACTATTCCCATGTGTGACACTCGCACGCCCCTCATACAGAGATGTCTTTCGCTCCTTAGATATGAGAACATACGACTCTTCCTCTTCAATATCTCTTTCTCACACACAAACACAAACTCTGTCTCCCAGCGTCTCATATTTCTTCATTGTTCTCTTGTATGTCTCTCAAACACACCCTCTCTCCCTAGAGATATCTTGCGTTCCCTCATATGTCTCTCTAGCTATCACTCTCGTTGTGAAATAACTTTCTCTCTCGCAGACACAAAACTCCGTCTCTCTGGATCTCATTTCTCTCTGATATTTGTTTGTATGTGACTCACATGCACCCTCTCTCTATCTCTCTCACACCCACACACATAACCCAGCCTTCTGATCCACTCGACTCCTATCTCTAGCGCACACTAGCTAGCATCTTTATCTTTCTATTTATCTGTTTCTCCATCAACCTTCTTTCTTGCACTCACTCTTGATTCCTATCACGCACACTACATATGTTTCTCTCTACATGCATGCAGTCAAGTGCTATCTCACACACATATATAACTTCACCCTTTGAACCACCCGACGGGCATCTCCGACACCCAAACTAATGGATGTCTCTCTAGCTAGCATCTCCATCTCTGTATCTATCTGTAGTTTCTCCGTCAACATTTTTTTCTCGCACGGAGTCTTGCTTCCTACCACCCACACTATATATGTCTATCCATACATATGCATTTATAGGTTGATCTCTTTTGCACAATTGTTGCGCCTCACCCCCTCTGCTCGCCATAGATGCATGCTTCAGCCCACGCCAATATCTCTTAAAGACAAAAACACATGCTCAATTGTCGGGCCTTCTTGCCTGCATTTTCACATGCATGCATATTGTCATACCGATCCTTCTCTCCCATGTCGTTGATCTTAGGACTTATGTCTTCTTTCTTTTATCTCGATCATGTGCGCGCGCGCACACACACATCCCACGTATACATGTATACCTCTCACACATGCACGTTCAAGGTCTCTATGTCTCCATACGTAGTTAATTACCCTCAATCCTAACGCCACGTCGAATCGTTCTCCTCTTTTGTGCACATAACTTCCGCCGGGATGGGCAAAACACACACTCACACTTAAAAATCTCCTTCTAGCTGCCCCCCCCCCCCCCCGCCCCGCGCGCCTCTCACTCTTCCCCTATATCGCCGAAACCAATAAGACCATCCCTTTGTTTAATTCCCGCCTACATGCACCATCGATATATAGTAGTCTTCCGTGGTGTCTCTCGAACAAACACGTTCTCTCGATGTCGACTCCTCTCACACGCACACACCTTCTCTTCCCTCCTACGGGCATTTTCTCTCTCGCACCCCATCATTGGTGGCCTCTGCCATACACATCACCTCTCTATGATGAAGCCATGCACACTTAAATTACATCCGCCACAGAAGACCCCGGGACACACACACACACACGCGCGCGTGCGCGCGCGTGCGCGCACACACACACACACACACACACACACACGCGCGCACGCACACCCCCCACACACACATACACTAAGACTCCATCTCTCTCTCTCTCACACACACACACACACACACACACACAGCCCCCCCCACACACACACTTAGACTCCATCTCTCTCTCTCACACACACACACAAACTAAGACTCCATCTCTCTCTCTCCTCTCCCTCTCTCAATCTCTCTCTCTCTCTCACACACACACACACACACACACACACACCACACACTAAGACTCCATCTCACACACACATGCTCTAGGCGGAGCATTTGTTCCTACCACCCTTCATCCAACCTTACCCGTATGATAAACAATCACCTTTATTTACTTGCATAACATGGACAGATTCCACTTTACTTTAGTAGTCAGCAAACTTATCATTTGTATACCCTTATAAAAAACGAGTTGGCGTTGATGGTGTGCCTGCCATCTTGTAATACAGACCGTATGATCTATATCTGACGGATAGGAAACAAACTATGATAATTTTACAAAAGATACCTGCACCTCTCTCCACATCATTATCTCCCGCAACCTCATTGCTCAGCAATTAAAAAAGGAATAAGTCTCTGGAACAATCTAGCATGCATGGTGGCCGCTGCCGCCTGCCGGCGCCGTCCATCCCCATGCCTCCGCCCATTCCGACCACCAGTCACCACCACGCTCCACTCCTCCTTGCCTTATCTCTCATCTTTCATTTTTTCGATGACATTCTCGAGATACCAGTTTTCTGATAAAATTCTCGAGATATCATTAGTTTTTACACATGGGATTACTCCTGCATGGGTCAATCACAACAAGTGTTTTGTAAAAAAATGCATATTGATGTTCCGTGCAATGCACGAGAATCTTGCTTGTAATTATATAACGCAAATCACGAGCAGGAAGTGACATTTTTTTGACACAACCACGTTAACATGGCCATGTAAATCACGAGTAGGAAGGAGAAGGGAAGCGGGCTGTGGA
This sequence comes from Aegilops speltoides, assembly GCA_021437245.1. Taxonomy (NCBI): domain Eukaryota; kingdom Viridiplantae; phylum Streptophyta; class Magnoliopsida; order Poales; family Poaceae; genus Aegilops; species Aegilops speltoides. Next base: position 502,299,987 of record CM038147.1, read on the forward strand.
GTAATGTTTTTTACCACAATTTCTCAGGAAACTGAGTGCAATAATTGAGTAGTTTTGCAAACTACCATTACTACTACACCTAAAACGGTTCAAAACCTATACTACCTTGCCAGCGCGCGCTTCCCACGTGAAACGGTCAGCGTCGCCTGGAGCGTCAGTGCCGCATTAATGCCCGGCCAGAGTGGAGGCGACCTCTCACTGGCGCCGGCTTTGAAGTGGCGTGACGGCCGTGAGAGCGCCGCTTCCCGGTGCACGCGACTGCTCCGCGTCGAGACTGGCCATAGGCCCTGTTTGGATCCATGGGTTAGAGTTAGTTTGAGCTAGTTGGGGCTCAAATAGCCCTAAAGTATCCAAGCATGAGGGTTTAAATTGGAGCAAGTTGCACCGAACCCACCAAAAAAACTATCCCACCCAAGAGGTGCTAACTGGAGATAGTTCTCATTGGGACCACTGAAAAATCACTTTTCTCTCTCCATGAAGTGCATTTATTGTCAATCTAACCCTATCACCCAAACACCTCTTTGGCTACAGTTAGTGCAGGGTTAGTCAAGAGTTAGTCTAACCTCTAGCTAAGTTAGAGTATCAAACAGGAGCAGTATAGGACATGCAAGTTGCTCAAAGCATACGAGCAAATTAAATGCGTGAAAGGATTTTTTTCTTTTTGAAAACGGAATGTGAAAGGAATTTTTTTTAGAATGCTCTTGGCATGTCGCTAACATGTGATAGTTAACCGATCTCAATAGACGGCAGAAAACGCCAACCCGCCACACTTTGATAGAGACGAGGAGGGAGAAGCGATACAGGCTGATGGATTACTAGAGATAGGTGTCGCACGGAAGCCAAGAGATATGGTGATAGCGTGGGTTAGCCTTGTACTAGTATGATGTAACTACACTAGGCTGCCGTGTTTCGTACTCTTCCAGTCCACTGTGGAGATGATTGGTTAATTTTATATCACTGAAATATTAAATATTATGAGTGCAGACACTCCACCACGAGGTTCCTTGCTCCTCGGTCGTCCGGAATCTATGTTCTTCCACTCTATTTTTTTACGTGAGCTTTTTTCATCCTATTGCCAACACACAATACATCTAGCATCAAGGCGCACGTGTTATGCAACGATCGTTCCATCTATATGAAGAACACGTGGCACTGGAACTACGAGACGGACATGTACCCGAGGTGGACGTCTGAACTGAGTAATGTAGCATGAGAAGTGAAGTAGAAAGGCACAAATGGTATGAACATGCATGGCATACAGGGTGTGTTTGGTTGCGTTCTCGTCTCAGCATAGTTGTTCCCTCTTCATGCATGCTCGACTCAACACCCCTCTTCATGCATGCTCTCATCATGCATGCTTCTAGTGTATTTGTGATAAACTAGTGTGGACTCATGCACCCTCCATACACTCTACCAAACACCCAAAAGTAGGTCGAGAAGGGAACTCTTGGGCGGCATTTGTCTCTTACTACGTACTACCACTAAATGTTGTACGTGCAATGCACGGTGATGTTATGGAGTACGTGTCTAAGTACTCTACTACTACTATATTAGTTGGAGGCACATATTAACTTTTATATTTGTTTACGTGTATGCCCCGAGACCTTCCAACTAGGCGTGTCTTTCTCTCCAGGTTGCACTTTGTATCGTTCATACAACTAAGTACTACTACGTGTGGTCTCTGACCTAGAAGTGGAAGAAGTGGAGATGCTCTACCACGCTGTTTTTTTTACACTGGGCTCTACCACACTGTTCATGTCCCACTCCTTTCGCTGACGTGTGGGACATCCAGCACGTGCCGTGTTTGGCACCCTTCATCGTAAGAGTTGAAACGCTAGCATTCATCAGAAATAAAAAATAAATATAAATCGGTAGTGATACTATTTTTTTGCGAACCAATCAGCAATGATACTATACCACGCGGTTTCCTTGCTCCTCGATATCGGAAAGAATACTTCCGTTCGCCAACATGTGGGACGTCGACCATCCTGGTCCACTTGCCATGCACGCAGAACTCCAACGGAGAGTCACCCAGGTCGTCGCGCCACAGTAATAATGACTAATGAGCCGTCAAATCAAAGGCCCACTTCCCACTTTGAAGTTACTCGAACGAAGGAACCATCATGACTTCGTTGAATTCCGCTTCTTGAAGAAAACTACTGTACCAGCAGTAGTGCTAGCTACAATATTTACTCCAATAGAGGCCTCCTTTCGTTCATAGGATAGGAATATGAAAATCATAGGGAGTGAGATGACATGCATCTCAATTCCTATAGAGAAAGAGATGCCATTTGATGCATAGTATAGGAATTTTTCCACTTAGTCTAGGCTAATGTAGTGGTAATTTGCTCTAAGAACTACAGTAGTAACTAGTAGTACTGGTACATGCTCGTACTTAGACACAGACACACACACTAACTACTAGTACTACTACTTCTCACATGCTGGCCAGACGCCGTCGTTCTCCTTCCCGGCTTTGTCGGCGACACCCCACCGTGCTTGGATCTCCACCGACCTCTCCGCAGCAGCGCGAGCATCCTTTTCTTTCTTGCAGCGGCGGGCCTCTCTTTTCTTGAGTGCTTTCTGACTTTTCCGCTCCCTCTGTGTGGCTTTGGCCGCCTCTTGCTCTACCGCCCATTCGGCCTTGGCATCTTCAAATTCCTCCCACATAGTTGTGAGGTCGCGAGTGGCGATGAACTCGGCACGGCGGGATGCCATCGCTTCCCTACCATTTTGTGTGCGTTCATGGGCGGTAGAGTGCGGCGCGGTGGCATGAACGACGCTTGGTGAAAGCTCATGGGTGGAGTGGCCGAACAACCGTATAGTGAATTGGTTTGTCAAGAGCTCAAGGATAGAAGACGAAGCAAATTAGGATTCCCCTTCAATCCTGGTCATTTATTACTGAGTAAAATGCATTGGCGGTCATCGAACTTGTCTTGATAGCTCACTTTGATCATTGTATACGACATATGGTGATTATACAGTCGTTGGCTCAGCATATAGCGCCGTATTTGTATGGTTGACCAGTCAAACAGTCCGCATGCACCTGAAACGGTCACCATCTCTCCAGAATGCCAATGCCGCATTCACTGGACTTAACTGCAAGTGCAATTGGTGTGTCACTGACATGCGGGCCAGAGGCCCGTTGGGCCAACATGTCAGTCACCCAAACGCATCTGCAGTTAAGTCACTGAAGCAGCGTCCGCATTCACGCCCGACGAACCTACTCCGGCGCCAGTTGTCCATCCGTCTGCCGCGGCTCATTGCCATTCGCCCGCTATATTAACTTGAGCCCCAGCTCCCAGCCATAGCCAAAGACCCACACTTATTCTCCTCCGGTCCCTTCCTTCTGTCGGCACCACTTCAACCATGGCCTCGTGGCGCTCCGAACCTCTCTTGGATGTACTGTCGCAGGAGCAGACGAGGGACATCGGTAGCTCTGCTCCGGGCGCGCTCCAAAGCTCTCTTTGATGTACTGTCGCAGGAGCAAACGAAGGAGATCGCCGGCACCCCCCGGGCTGCCCTCCGCCGCCAAGACCACGAAGCCGGCGCGTGTGCGCGGGCGCAGCCGGCAGCGGGGAAGAGTTGTACATGGTAGGTCGCCGCCGCTCTGGTCCGGGGAAGGCCACCGCTACTCCACTCAGTCGATGCCAAGCTTGGTGGGGTAAACATCGGCGGCCGATTAGCCGCTTGACGGCGACGTCGAGGCGAAAATCTTCATAACCTTCTGCTCTGGCCGGAGGAGGAGGTTATCGAGGCGGATGAGGAGGAGGCAAAGGCAATGGACGGCTTTCTCGGGTTCATGGCCGGACTTGGTGGTCGGGCGCCGGTGATCGTTTAGATTAGGTTTACAGTAGGTTTAGTACGGTTTGTGTGAAATATATAATGAATTTCATCCAGTTTGTAGGAAAAGTTTTCGAAATGTAATGAATTTCATTCGGTTAATTTGAAATTTGCTTTGTTTGCACGAATTTCTTCCTGTTAGTTCATATAGTTGTCGAAAGGTATGCGGGCAGCATCGAATGGCATCCATCAGTATCCTCGAACAGATGCCGGTGTAAATTTGTGGGCCAGCACTGGAGATGCCCTAACTATCATGCTATAATAGCAAACAATCCTCCATTATTTGGAAGGGAACAGTTATCCCTCGATCAAAATTAGATCCGCGGTGTTTCACACTCCTCCCGCGTACGAGTGTAAACTCTGGCTTACATAAAAATGGAGCAAGTGGATGGCACTGTAGCACATCATATCACTCGAACCCGCCTAACGAGCAGGAAACCACCGCCCTCGTCATTTTGTTCTGGATTTCTATCGATCGATCACGCAAAAATGTTACGCTTCGCAAGTTCTAAAGGAAAAGGCGGGACACTTACGACTCGTACGCGTCGCAACCATGACAGTCCGGCTCGCACGCCGCTCACCAAAGGGGACACGCGTTGTCTTCCAATTTCACTGACATGTGGGACCATAATTGAATAAACCTTTGATAGCCGAAATCTAATCGCTCGGCGGGCGTTGGCTGAGAAGAGAGAAACGGGGGAGGGAGAAGAGATCGCCTGCCCGCCGTGCATGGACTCCAAGAAATATATGGTGATAATGTGAGGTGGGCCATGCTGGAGTCTGGACCGCTTCTGGAGCCCGCTCTCACCGCCCTGGGCCCTCAAGACGCCAGCTACCCGCTGCATGCATAGCAAGTAGTCCCCGCTTATGTGGAGGAGAGAGAGGCATTGACAAAGTCAAGGAGTACAGTGGAGACAATAGCTTTCATAAAAAATAAACAATGAATACTCGTTGCTCGTCCTCTATATCGGAAAGAATACTTTCATTCGCCGACATGTGGGACGTCGACCATCCTGGTCCACCTGCCATGCACAAAATTATCCTGGTCTACCCCGGTCGTATTGCAGGCCCAACCTTTCCCACCGTAAGTTGTTTGGACGAAGGAACCATCATGACTTCATTGAATTCTTCTTCTTCAAGAAAACTTACTGTACCCGCAATACTGCTACCACACGCGAAGACTGGAGGGCACTGTACCACGTCATATCACTGAAACCCACTAGGCCAAACTAGCCCGCCTAGGTCATCTATTTTGGAACAGAGGGAGTACGTCTCTGCACTGCTATGATTTTGTGTTGCACGTTCTCTGTACTTTTGCTACGATTTTCCTACCCTATGAACCAAATGAGGCCTGAATGTATGTCGACTATTGTCTGATCGGTCGCTAAGCCTACAATTTTAGGAGCTAGGGTTATTGGTCAATCGACGAGGGATAAGTATAAGCGTACCACGAGCTCATTAGCCCCAACGTTTCTCTTCGGTGAGTGTTTTGCAAGTACTATAGCTCACACAGTAGCTAGCCTACTAACACCAAGATTCATCAAACAAGCCCTGCTGATATGATAAACAGTTCAAACTTACATCTAAGCAAGCCATATATTACATTAAAAGCTGGTGAGGATACATCTGTTTCCATAACTCGGAGAGGGTTCGCATGATTCATCGCATGATTCACTATCAAACAAAAGTAGCAAGATCTGCCCACACAAGACAGTGCACTAGCCCTAAGATGATTTGATAACACGCATCATTCTAGTAATTAAACACAGGGCAATGCAAACTACCCTGAAGGATTAGCGCGACCAACTATTTCTTGTCATCGATCTCTCGGGCAATGACCACAGCACGGACAGCGGCATGGGAATCGATTTCTGGGGCGATGTCCACAGGACTGACTGCGACATCGGAATCGATATCTGGGGCGATGTCCACAGGATGGACAGCGGTATCGGAATCGATCTCCGGGGCGATGCCTATAGGATGGGCCACGACATCGGAATCATCAAGGAAAACCACCGGCACCTTCACAACACTAACATATTAGCAAGCACATTGCAAATAATCAAAAAGCAAGCACATTGCAAATAATCAAAAACCACAACTATAATAAGCCATTATTTTTTACCTTGTGCAGCTCACCAGGGGATCTCATCCCTCCGGGGGCCATCTCCTCGTCCTCAATGAGGGCCATCACCTTGCCAGGGGAATACTGCTTCTCAACGGCGACTATCTCCTCAAACTCGGTCTTGATCTTCACATAGGTGGCAATCAAAGCTCCTGGGGTAGGCACGGTGGGGCCCTTGCTGTTCTTCCAACTTTCTTTGAGGAGTTCGTCCGCCAACGTCCTCAACTCTTTGGCCACTGCTTGTTTCTTGGAGTTCTTCGTCTCCATGGGTTGGCCCGCCAAAATGGTCAACTCGTTGGTCGGTGCTCGCTTCCTGGAGATCGCTGTCTCCAGTGGGTTGTCCACCGGCAACTCTTTGCCTAGTGCTCCAGGATCCATCAATGAACTGACAAACAAAAAGCAATCGAAAGGAAACCACAATCGCAATGAAAACGGGAAAAGAATAGGATGTGAGAATCGGTCGGTGCTTCACAAAAAGAAGATTATTGGAATGAAAATATAGCAGCATAACTGATTCGCCCACCTTTCCTTCGTCGGTAGAGAAGAAAAATGGCGGAAGTGAGTAGCCTGGAGTGAGGTTTTCTTGAAGAAAGGGAAGAAAGGGCTTGAATGAGCATTCCAATGAAATGATGGTTGCTTCGTCCAGTCCAACTTGGAGGCCACCTTACCACTGCTGGTAAAGGTGTGGGTTTTGTGATATGACGGGTCATGACGGCTACACCAGGGTGATAGGTGAGTCTCGACTGTAGCACCTCGCTGTGATTTGGTGGATGCTACGCGGGCCTGGATGCTTTGAAATGTCATTAACTTGATTTTAGTCTCTTTAGTATTTGGATCCAAGCTTGGATGAGGCTAACAAGTTTTAGTCCCACTACTTTTAGTCATGAGACTAAAACGTATCAAAGCACTCTCTCAGGCTGGTCATAGTGGGGAGTAACTTAGACTAGTGTCATGCATATGACACTAGTGTAAGTTACTATATCCATAGTGCAAAGTAACATAGTAGTAGTATCATAGATTGTTTCATTTATTATCTCATAGACTCATTTTGCCTCGGAAAGCGCTATCTTATAGTAACATATTATGTTACCACAAGCACCTCTTTCCTCATGAAATACTTGCCACATAAGCAAAATTTTCTTGGGATGTGTTAAGTTACTACCTAAGTTACTCCCACTATGGCTATCCTCAATATTGTGCACCGCGACCAAGGCGGAGAGGAAAACAAGAGAACTACGCAATTAATGCATGAGTTTAATTAGGGTAGTTTTGTAAAGTACGAGATACATTCCTCCAATCGCAAAATGCCTTGGTTCATGAGATTTGATATTTGAGCCCTATAAACTGGAGGGGAGGGGGTACTGCACACGGTGTAGTCTAGTCACCTGTTTTTTTTAGCCGAAGTCTAGTCACTTGTTGAAATCTCTAGAAAGGCAAATACTCCTTTCCAGTTTACAGGTCTATACTACTCCCTCCGTCTAGGTGTGTAAGTCATCTTACAAAAACCAAATAGTCCCAAAACACTTAGGCGCGGTGCATTAACTTCTACCTTGTTTCTTGTTTCTTGACATACGTATCAACCAATAAGAGATGAGAGGTGTTCATGCTTTGAATGACTAGTAATGGCTAGTTCATTGTAGGGAATGCTATTAATTAGCAAATAAATATTGGTGACCCCATGAGGAAATAGTGCTAAGCGCGTGGACCTATGCAGAATGAGTATCAACCAAAGGATAATGGAGTTTAATTGTTAAACAATAGCAATTTTGCCTCATGCAAGAGCCTGGCTAGTACTCCAAGGAACCGCACCACGCGAGCGTTCGCAACTGCCACATTCGGTTTGCACTTGGCTCTTCGCCTCTTTAAGAAGACGCACAATGATATTACTCCTACTTCTACAGTATCGAATCCGCTGCTGCATGTCCGTCCACCTCATGCGGGAGGGATAGTGTGTAGCGAAAGCTTCTACTTAGTGCTCCTGCCTTTGCGTCCATGACAGGTGAGCCCAACAGGTGGTTGGCCCACCTGTCATGCAGCCAAAGGCAGGTGCAATTAAGGCATCGGAGCTCAGTACGCGAGGGAGAGGGCGTCGTAGTAATCAAATTTCTCGGGCTTGTACGAGTTGACGCGACACATCAAAGCACTGCATTCGATAAAACTCTTTTTACACATTTCAAATGGGCTACTTCGTATGTAGGAGTAGACATATTCTGCTTCGTATGTACTCCCTCTTTCCAAAATATAAGTCTTTTGAGAGATTTCACTATGAACTGGAGTACATACGTAACAAAATGAGTGAATCTACACTCTAAAATATGTCTATATACATCCGTATGTAGTTTGTAGTGGAATCCCTAAAAAGACTTACATTTAGGAACGGAGGGAGTAGTCACTTGTTGCAATCTCTAAAAAGACTTATATTTGGAAACGGAGGGAGTACAACGCATGCATGCATGCCGTGACTTTCCTTTTGATACTTGCATGTGTTGATTTGATGCAGCTTGCCAAATTTTGACTATAAATTTAACTAACCAAATTTTCATGTATGTCCCAAAAAATCATGGGACTGTTTAGATTGTGACTATGTTTGTCTTATGTTGCCACATTATTTTTCCCACACTTGCCACACTTGCCTAACCTGAGTTGCTCAAATTGTTAGACACACTTTGGCTTGCCTAAGGGAATCTTGCCACAATTTTTGTGTCTATGACATGTGGGGTTCACTGCTAATAAAAAAATTCTTGTCTTAGGTGTGGCTAATAAAAAAGACTTATATTTAGGAACGGAGGGAGTAGAAAATATAAATAATAATGCATGTTGGGGCAACCCACGTTTCCGCTAATTTTAGCCGTGGGCTTGTTCACAATTTTTACGAGGGGGTGGTTGTTCATTTAATGGAGGGACTTGAAGTACTACCAGACTTGAACGATACAAAGTGCAACCTGGCACATGGTAACACCACTTGGAACAAGCGGGTAGCTATCTCAAAAAACAATCAACTAAAAAAACTGCGACCTGGCATGTAGTATAGTACACAATTTTAAACGATTGTTTTTATGGAGTGAAAAAGGAAAACTACCCCACTACTTATATATAGGCCGGAGCCTCCGCGCTTGCTCGCTAAGGCTGCTCTATTCACACACTCTCATCCTCTCCAGATCTATACAAGATAGGGGTAGTAACCCTGTCTTTCTCACTTCAAAAAACACTGGCTTTCTATCCTCACCGCTGGTTACAGATCCGGACGTATCCCCTCCGCCCGGTGAAGGGAGGAGGGCAGCGTTTAGGCCGTCGTCAACAGCGAGGAGGAGACCCACTGCCGCCGCACTGTTATCTCGGTCGGCGTCGGTAGCTGGAGGTCCTCCGATCCCTTCGTCATTGCCTGTGGGCGGATCCGGCCTCCCGCCGCCCACCTATCCACATCCCGACGACCTTAAGGTATATCTTCGTTCGAAACCGCCTTAGCTCTACTTCCCCAGCTCGCTACGTCGCTTCATGTGCATCATTTTCTACCTCTCAGCCCCTCTTGATCGGATGGTCCAACGTCACCTATTTTTTTCTTCTATTGTTAGAGGTAAAGCTACTTCATGGAGTCGACTCTTGTACTCCCTCCGTCCGAAAATACTTGTCATTGAAATAAAATGGGGGTGGGGGAATTTAGTATGTACATCCGACTTGGTACAAACAGGAAGGAAAGGGGATGAAAGTAGTACAGACTGGTCATCCAACCGGTCTCTTGGTCGAAAAGGGAAATATAGGGGTAACACTGTACACAGTGGTATGACCAGGACTAGATTTGATATCCACACATAGGAGTAGGTGGTTAGAGTGAACAAAAATGGGACCAACCCAGATATGTTTCTTGGATGTTTGTTTCTTGGGGCAACAAACTACGAATCACCACTTTATGCCACTTTTTACGTACATGGTGTTGTACTGCTGGTGCACCCACTGTCCCATGCCCTTATACCAGATATTTAGGCTCCGGTCAGAATAAAGGGGCAGAAAACATAGGTCTTGATGAAAATAGAGGAATAGGAAAGGAATGTAGGTATAAAACTATGGGACAACAAACGGGAGGAAACCCTCAAGAGAATGTGTTCGGATGGACTACAAAATGTACAGATTTGTTTTTTTAGAGTAGCATGCTTGGCAGTATGAGATGCTATTTGTTTATTGAGCTGCACAGTGACTACTCTTGTCCTCACCTCACGTACCACACATAGGTTGATTTTTTTATTCCAGCAAACATAGCACAGCAACCTGTCTAACGCATGGCAGCGAGCGCCTGCCTCGGGATTCCGCCCAAAAAATGAGCAGCGCGTGGATGTTTCTAATCCGATGGAATCAGTACCACCAGACCAGCTTTCCTATGAAACACTATTCACCTTTCCCGTGTTCTGAACGGTTGGAAGGGAAAGAATACGGTAGGAATTGTGTTCCTACGAAAATCCTGCACCAAACCTGTGAACCGAATGCAGCCTTAGTTGTTCTTAATATAATGTCCGTGGTAAAAATGAAGCCATGCCACTATTTTTGCCTGTAATTGTTTGAGACTCTGACAAGTTTAGCCAAATGTTTTTGCTTGTAATTGTTTGAGACTCTGACTGTTTCCTCTGTGCCTTTTTGTGCAAACAGGGATATCCAATTCACCTAGTTGCTATTGTGACCTTTTGGTGCACTGCACAAAACTCTTCTTAAAAGAAGTGACTTTTGTGCTATTTAACTGGAATGTCAGATGGAATAGTTGGTTCATTTTGGTGGAACTGCACAAAGGGAGATCTTTGTTCCAATTCTCATCATCCATATTGGTGCCATAACCTTCCTTTAGGTAAGAATGATATTTAATGCATGTGTTCATCTCTATTTTCCGACTGCCATGAGAAAATAATGCTATTTTTTACTAGTACACTTGTACTCCCTCACTGACAAAACCAATTCTGAATTATAAGGCCAATCATGTACTTGGTTTCACCAACTGGTGAGGAGAAAGAGAAACATAGCATGAAGAGGAAGAAGAAGAGCGAATAAGCGATTGCTAAGGCGATCTTCTTTGAAGCCAGAGGCCTCAGTCGAGGCTATTCAAGCGCTCCGACAATGACTACCTTACATGTGAGACGATCCTCCAGGGAGCCCTTCCACTTCTGCTATCTCACTTAATTAATTAGGAGCACTTAAGTACCACTAATTTATTACTGCCTAATTTTGCTGTTGGAGTTAAACAAATCTTTAGTAGGACCCTATGTTGAATCATGTACGTGTGAATGTTTGTCTATGGAGGTGAATCATGTGGTGGAGCAGGGAGGGAATATTATTAGTGTCATGACATAATAGTGCTATTGTTTTGCATGTCAATTTATTGCCATTGGTTCAATGAGGCAATGTTTTGCATATTGTCCATCATGAATTTGATGCTACTGTTGGAGTAATATGCTAATGTCTTCCTATCCTTTCTCACTAAGCTAATGAAGGTTTCACCTTGTTCCTACTTGTGCAAATAGGGATCATGTTGTACCAATCATACATTTTAGTGCAACTACACAAGACAATACAATGAACTGTATCCCAGCCAGTGCTTTATCTCTGCTGGAAGTTCTTGATAATCTTTCGATATAATCTCAGCACTGATAAACAAGAGTGATTTCAACCATACATTTGAAGTGCACAAAAATATATACTATTGTGTGATTCCAGTGAGTGCTTTATCATCTCTTATGGGACTACATGAATAAGCTTTTTTCTCAGGTTGGTACGGGCCTAAGGCCTTCATCCATATTAGTTTGCTGTCATCTCTATTTGTATCGTGCTACTGTCATGAGAAACTCCTTTATCTTTGCACTTTTAAGTTTTGCAACCTATGATAAATGGCAATGCTTTGACTGTTGAGTTGAGCTAATTGGCACTTATTAAGTAAACTAATACCTCTCTTTAAGCAAGACTACTATGTTGCTAACTTTACCCATTAAGATAATGCGGGTGCTTCTATTTGTTAGTGTATGTTTTATCAACTAGTCCCACTATTACAGTAATCTCACTCTCCCAATATATGTGCCAACAGGGATGCTCAATTTTGGTGAAACTGCACAAAAAGTTTGGGTGCTTCATTGCCTCGACAGCTTTCGTCCTTTCCTGTCAGTCGCTAATCTCCGCTTGCTTTCTTCCTTTGCAGTCAGTCGCTTGGCTTATCTCGGCTTCCAGTCAAAGGAAATAGTAACTGATATGCTACCTCACACAGGTTGGTACTGGTCTTTATCCTGATTATTGTGCCTGTCATATGTATTGGTAATTTGGTATTGTGATACTGTTTGCTGACTTCATAAAGGAGTAATTTGGAGCCTGAACTCTCAGGCAAATCATTACATCGGGTGATTTCAGTAGAACTGCACAAAATGATCAGATGGACAGGTACTTATGCTGCTGCTATGTACTCCAAAGTTCACTCAGACAAGCATCGATGTTGAGAAGAAGTGCCTATATTCATTCGAGTATCAACCAATTGTCAAACTCCAAGTATTAGGAGAGTGAACGCCAAAAATATTGCTTGGTGCATAGCCTAGAAAAACGCAGTCCAGTCTTTGGTCCTAACTTGTGCCTTTGGGTTATCGGCACATATGGTAGCGAACTATATGGCATGGAGTCTAAAGATTCCAGACAAGTTGGTTGACGCGTATATTCATCTGGGACTTAATCAGTCTGCACGCAAGGATGCTCCATTTCAGTTGAACTGCACAAAAAATTTGGGTGGTTCATTTTCTCAACCGCCTCCTTTCTCGTCTGCAATGTAGAATTTTGCCGAGATACAGGACCAAGATGAGCCAGTAAACTAGTTGGATGAAAGTAGTGGCCAAGTTGCTCAAACCTCCGTCGGCACTATTTGAGGATAAACCTACCAGCAAAGTTCAGATTGTCTGTGCTGCCTCTTATGTACTCGAAAGTTTACTCGTATAAGAACTAATTTTAGCAAGAAGTACCTCTGATTGAACACCATTTACCAGTCTGTACCCTAGGTAATTAAAGTTCATCCATGTATCATATTGGCTGTGATCTCAATCATTTGGATGCATAAACATACAGAACATGTGTATATCTGAATCTTTTTGTGAATTATGTATAAATATTATTGTGTGCTCTATCAATCATTTGGATCCATAGGTATGCTGAGCTTGTGTATATATGAATCTTTTGAGTTGTTGATAGTGAATGTTGGCTATGAATTTGAACGTGTCATGTGAACCTGAGTTTGATATGAATTGCAACAGAACCAGTTATAACCCTTCTCCTCCTCTCAATCTGCGACTCCACTGCCGCGTTTTCCCATCTCCGAGTCGTTCCCGTCTAGGGCCTCGCCGTCGTCCACTGCCTCGCTGTGTTCGGTGCAGTGTGGTCAACAAACGAGAGTCATCGGAAGAGGACTGTACGTGGAGAGCCTGACGGCGGGGACCCATGAGGTCCATGGTCGCACGCAAGGAAAGTTCCTCCTTATTAAGCTGAAAAAATGTTTCCTCCAACCGACAGCTGGGACCCACTGACTGTATCTTCGCACGGAAGGAAGTGCCTCCTTGTTTTGCAAAAAAATTATTCATCCCGTTGATAGCTGGGACCCATCAGATTTGGTGACTGACTTGTGGGCCTACTAAGCGGACATATACGCACGGCTTTGTCAACTTAATCAACAAATGATTCTAGCAGCTTGACCGTTGGATGTTAATCCAACAGCCATGCTCCTTCTTCAACCTTTGTTCTTGCTCCTGTCTCCCGTGGGCGGCACCGCGACTGTGTTGCCATGCACCCGAACCAGTGAAGATTCCCACTCCTCTCCATCTGCGACTCCACTGTCCCGTCTTCCCCATCTCCGGATCGTTCCAGTCTGGGTGTGCTCGACGCGGTGTGGTCAACGTGGTCAACAACCGAGAGTCATCGGAAGATGACTGTACGTGAGAGGCTGACAGTGGGGACGCACCACGCCCATGACAGCGCATGCATGCAGCGGGCGTGGCGAGGTCAGCGTGGTCAAGGCGACTTCCATCGGAAGTATATTGACGTGGAGAGTCTCGGTGGGTCCACGGCCGCAGCAAGTAAGTGCCTCCTTATTACGCGGAAAATAATGATTCCTCCAACTGACAGCAGGGACCCACTGGACGGGCCACCGTATTTTGCGGAAAAAAACGTTTGCCCCCTGACTGCTGGGACCCACCTGACGGGCTACCGTATTTCTTGAAAAAATGTCCCCCCCTGTTGGGGAACGTAGTAATTCAAAAAATTTCCTACGCACACGCAAGATCATGGTGATGATATAGCAACGAGGGGAGAGTGTTGTCTACGTACCCTCGTAGACCGAAGTGGAAGCGTTGACGCAACGTAGAGGAAGTAGTCGTACGTCTTCCCGGCTCAACCGATCCAAGCACCGTTACTCCGGCACCTCCGAGTTCTTGACACACGTACAGCTCGATGACGCACCCTCGATCTCCAATCCAGTAGAGGCTCTGAGGGGGTGTTCTGTCAGCACGACGGCGTGGTGACGATCTTGATGTTCTCCTGTCGCAGGGCTTCGCCTAAGCACCGCTACAATATGACCGAGGTGTAATATCGTGGAGGGGGGCACCGCACACGGCAAACGAACGATCATTGATCAACTTGTGTGTTCTAGGGTGCCCCCCTACCCCGTATATAAAGGAGGGGGGAGGAGGTGGCCGGCCCAAGGGGGGGCGCGCCATAGGGAGGAGGAAACCTACTCCAAGTAGGTTTCCCCTCTTTTTCCTTATCTTATTTGGAGGGGGAAGGAAGGAGTACTAGTAGTAGGAAGGAGTACTAGTAGTAGGAAAGGAAGAGGGGGAAGGAGAAAGGAAGGGGCGGCCCCCTCCCCAGTCGGATTGGGCTTGGGGGGGCGCGCCCCCCTCCCTTGCTCCTTCTCCCTTCCTCCTACATGGGCCCAATAAGGCCCATATACTTCCCGGGGGGTTCCGGTAACCTCCCGGAGCTCCGGTATATTCCCAAACTCTCCCGGAACCTTTTTGGTGTCCAAATATATCCGTCCAATATATCAATCTTTATGTCTCGACCATTTCGAGACTCCTCGTCATGTCCGTGATCACATCCGGGACTCCGAACAACCTTCGGTACATCAAAATACATAAACTCATAATATAACTCTCATCGAAACCTTAAGCGTGCGGACCCTACGGTTCGAGAACAATGTAGACATGATCGAGACACGTCTCTGGTCAATAACCAATAGCGGGACCTGGATGTCCATATTGGTTCCTACATATTCTACGAAGATCTTTATCGGTCAAACCGCATAACAACATACTTTGTTCCCTTTGTCATCGGTATGTTACTTGCCCGAGATTTGATCGTCGGTATCAATACCTAGTTCAATCTCGTTACGCAAGTCTCTTTACTCGTTCATGAATCGTCATCTCATAACTAACTCATTAGTTACATGCTTGCAAGGCTTAAGTGATGAGTATTGCCGAGAGGGCCAGAGATACCTCTCCGACAATCGGAGTGATAAATCCTAATCTCGATTTATGCCAACTCAACATGAACCTTGGAAACACCAGAGAGCACCTTTATAATCACCCGATTCGTTGTAGACGTTTGGTAGCACACAAAGTGTTCTTCGGTACATGGAGTTGCATAATCTCATAGTTCGAGGAACTTTGTATAAGTCATGAAGAAAGCAATAGCAGATATACTAAGCGATCAAGTGCTAAGCTAACAGAATGGGTCATGTCAATCACATCATTCTTCTAATGATGTGATCCCACTAATCAAATGACAACACATGTCTATGGTCGGAAACATGACCATCTTTGATTAATGAGCTAGTCAAGTAGAGGCATACTAGTGACCATAGTTTTGTCTATGTATTCACACATGTATTATGTTTCCGGTTAATACAATTCTAGCATGAATAATAAACATTTATCATGATATGAGGAAATAAATAATAACTTTATTATTGCCTCTAGGGCATATTTCCTTGATCTCCTACTTGCACTAGAGTCAATAATCTAGATTACATAGTAATGATTCTAACACCCATGGAGTCTTGGTGCTGATCATGTTTTGCTCGTGAGAGAGGCTTAGTCAATGGGTCTGCAACATTCAGATCCATATGTATCTTGCAAATCTCTATGTCTCCCACTTGGACTTGGTCCCGAATGGAATTGAAGCGTCTCTTGATGTGCTTGGTCCTCTTGTGAAATCTGGATTCCTTTGCCAAGGCAATTGCACCAGTATTGTCACAGAAGATCTTCATTGGTACCGATGCACTAGGTATGACACCTAGATCGGAAATGAACTCCTTCATCTAGACTCCTTCATTTGCTGCTTCAGAAGCAGCTATGTACTCCGCTTCACATGTAGATCCCACCACGACGCTTTGTTTAGAACTGCACCAACTTACAGCTCCACCGTTTAATAAAAACACGTATCCGGTTTGCGATTTTGAATCGTCCGGATCAGTGTCAAAGCTTGCATCGACGTAACCATTTACGACTAGCTCTTTGTCACCTCCATATACGAGAAACATATCCTTAGTCCTTTTCAGGTATTTCAGGATGTTCTTGACCGCTGTCCAGTGATCCACTCCTGGATTACTTTGGTACCTCCCTACTAAGATTATTGCTAAGCATACATCAGGTCTGGTACACAGCATTGCATACATGATAGAGCCTATGGCTGAAGCATAGGGAACACTTTTCATTTTCTCTCTATCTTCTGCTGTGGTTGGGCATTGAGTTCGACTCAATTTCGCACCTTGTAGCACAGGCAAGAAACCTTTCTTTGCCTGATCCATATTGAACTTTTTCAATATTTTGTCTAGGTATGTGCTTTGTGAAAGTCCTATTAACCGGCTCGATCTATCTCTATAGATCTTGATGCCTAATATGTAAGCAGCTTCACCGAGGTCTTTCATTGAAAAACTTTTATTCAAGTATCCCTTTATGCTATCCAGAAATTCTATATCATTTCCAATTAATAATATGTCACCAACATATAAAACTAGAAATGCTCTGAGCTCCCACTCACTTTCTTGTAAATCAGGCTTCTCCAAAAGTCAGATAAAACCATATGCTTTGATCACACTATCAAAACGTTTATTCCAACTCCGAGATGCTTGCAGTCCATAAATGGAGCGTTGGAGCTTGCACACTTTGTCAGCACCTTTTGGATCAACAAAACCTTTCGGCTGCATCATATACAACTCTTCTTCTAGAAATGCACTCAAGAATGCAGTTTTGACATCCATTTGCCAAATTTCATAATCATGAAATGCAGCAATGGGCAACATGATTCGGACAGACTTAAGCATCGCTACGGGTGAGAAAGTCTCATCGTAGTCAACCCCTTGAACTTGTCGAAAACCTTTCGCAACAAGTCGAGCTTTATAGACAGTAATATTACCATCAGCGTCAGTCTTCTTCTTAAAGATCCATTTATTCTCAATGGCTTGCCGATCATCGGGCAAGTCAACCAAAGTCCATACTTTGTTTTCATACATGGATCCTATCTCAGATTTCATGGCCTCCAGCCATTTTGCGGAATCTGGGCTCATCATCGCTTCCTCATAGTTCATAGGTTCATCATGGTCAAGTAACATGACTTCCAGAATAGGATTACCGTACCACTCTGGTGCGGATCTTACTCTGGTAGACCTACGAGGTTTAGTAGAAACTTGATTTGAAGTTTCATGATCAATATCATTAGCTTCCTCACTAATTGGTGTGGTTGTCACGGGAACCGGTTATCGTGATGAACTACCTTCCAATAAGGGAGTAGATACGGTTATCTCATCAAGTTCTACTTTTCTCCCACTCACTTCTTTAGAGAGAAACTCCTTCTCTAGAAAGGATCCATTCTTAGCAACGAATGTTTTGCCTTCGGATCTGTGATAGAAGGTGTACCCAACAGTTTCCTTTGGGTATCCTATGAAGACACATTTCTCCTATTTGGGTTCGAGCTTATCTGGTTGAAGTTTCTTCACATAAGCATCGCAGCCCCAAACTTTAAGAAACGACAACTTTGGTTTCTTGCCAAACCACAGTTCATAAGGCGTCGTCTCAACGGATTTTGATGGTGCCCTATTTAACGTGAATGCGGCCGTCTCTAAAGCATAACCCCAAAACGATAGCGGTAAATCGGTAAGAGACATCATAGATCGCACCATATCAAGTAAAGTACAACTACGACGTTCGGACAAACCATTTCTTTGTGGTGTTCCAGGTGGCGTGAGTTGCGAAACTATTCCGCATTGTTTCAAATGTAAACCAAACTCGTAACTCAAATATTCTCCTCCACGATCAGATCGTAGAAATTTTATTTTCTTGTTACGATGATTTTCCACTTCACTCTGAAATTCTTTGAACTTTTCAAATGTTTCAGACTTGTGTTTCATTAAGTAGATATACCCATATCTGCTTAAATCATCTATGAAGGTGAGAAAATAACGATATCCGCCACGAGCTTCAACATTCATCGGGCCACATACATCCGTATGTATGATTTCCAACAAATCTGTTGCTCTCTCCATAGTTCCGGAGAACGGTGTTTTAGTCATCTTGCCCATGAGGCACGGTTCGCAAGTACCAAGTGATTCATAATCAAGTGATTCCAGAAGTCCATCAGTTTGGAGTTTCTTCATGCGTTTTACACCGATATGACCTAAACGGCAGTGCCACAAATAAGTTGCACTATCATTATCAACTCTGCATCTTTTGGCTTCAACATTATGAATATGTGTATCACTACTATTGAGATTCAATAAAAATAGACCACTCTTCAAGGGTGCATGACCATAAAAGATATTACTCATATAAATAGAACAACCATTATTCTCTGGTTTAAATGAATAACCGTCTCGCATCAAACAAGATCTAGATATAATGTTCATGCTCAACGCAGGCACTAAATAACAATTATTTAGGTCTAAAACTAATCCCGATGGTAGATGTAGAGGTAGCGTGCCGACGGCGATCACATCGACTTTGGAACCATTTCCCACGCGCATCGTCACCTCGTCCTTGGCCAATGCTCGCTTATTCCGTAGTCCTTGTTTCGAGTTGCAAATATTAGCAATGTAACCAAGTATCAAATACCAGTGCTACTACGAGCTCTAGTTAGGTACACATCAATAACATGTATATCACATATACCTTTGTTCACTTTGCCATCCTTCTTATCCGCCAAATACTTGGGGCAGTTCCGCTTCGATGACGACCGCTTGCGGTAGAAGCACTCATTTTCAGGCTTAGGTCCAGACTTGGGTTTCTTCTCTTGAGCAGCAACTTGCTTGCCGTTCTTTTTGAAGTTCCCCTTCTTCTTTCCTTTGCCCTTCTTCTTGAAACTAGTGGTCTTGTTGACCATCAACACTTGATGCTCCTTCTTGATTTCTACCTCCGCGGCTTTCAAAGATCGCGAAGAGCTCGGGAATAGTCTTGTTCAACCCTTGCATATTATAGTTCATCACAAAGCTCTTGTAGCTTGGTGGCGTGATTGAAGAATTTCATCAATGGCACTATCATCGTGAAGATTAACTCCCGGTTGAATCAAGTGATTGTTATACCCAGACATTACGAGTATATGTTCACTTGTGAACTATTCTCCTCCATCTTGCAGCTATAGAACTTATTGGAGAGTTCATATCTCTAAATCCGAGCATTTGCTTGAAATATTAACTTCAACTCCTGGAACATCTCATATGCTCCATGACGTTCAAAACGTTGTTGAAGACCCGGTTCTAAGCCGTAAAGCATGGCACATCGAACTATAGAGTAGTCATCAGCTTTGCTCGCCAGACGTTCTTAACGTCGTCGGCCAGCATCAGAAGCAGGTTCGGCACCCAGCGGTGCTTCGGGGCGTAACTCTTACGTGCAGCAATGAGGGTAATCCTCAGTTACGGACCCGATCCGTGTAATTGCTACCATCATCTTTCAACTTTGCTTTCTCAAGGAACGCATTAAAATTCAACGGACAACAAAGACGAGCCATCTATCTACAAACAAACATAGACAAGCAATGATACTATCAGGTACTAAGTTCATGATAAATTTAAGTTCAATTAATCATATTACTTAAGAACTCCCACTTAGACAGACATCTCTCTAGTCATCTAAGTGATCAACTAAACCATAACCGATCATCACGTGAGATGGATTAGTTTTCAATGGTGAACATCATTATGTTGATCATATCTACTATATGATTCACGCTCGACCTTCGGTCTCCGTGTTACGAGGCCATATCTCGCATATGCTAGGCTCGTCAAGTTTAACTCGAGTATTCTCGTGTGCAAAAACTGGCTTGCACCCGTTGTAGATGGACGTAGAGCTTATCACACCCGATCATCACGTGGTGTCTGGGCACGACGAAATTTGGCAACAGTGCATACTCAGGGAGAACACTTCTTGATAATTTAGTGAGAGATCATCTTAAAATGCTACCGTCAATCAAAGCAAGATAAGATGCATAAAGGATAAACATCCCATGCAATCAATATAAGTGATATGATATGGCCATCATCATCTTGTGCTTGTGATCTCCATCTCCGAAGCACCGTCGTGATCACCATCGTCACCGGCGCGACACCTTGATCTCCATCGTAGCATCGTTGTCGTTACACCATCTATTGCTTCTACGACTATCGCTACCGCTTAGTGATAAAGTAAAGCAATTACGAGCGTTGCATTTCATACAATAAAGCGACAACCATATGGCTCTGCCATTGCCGATAACCGGTTACAAAACATGATCATCTCATACAATAAAATATAGCATAACGTCTTGGCCATATCACATCACAACATGCCCTGCAAAAACAAGTTAGACGTCCTCTACTTTGTTGTTGCAAATTTTACGTGGCTGCTACGGGCTTAGCAAGAACCGTTCTTACCTACGCATAAAACCACAACGATAGTTTGTCAAATAGACTCCATTTTAACCTTCACAAGGACCGGGCGTAGCCACACTCGGTTCAACTAAAGTTGGAGAAACTGACACCCGCCAGCCACCTGTGTGCAAAGCACGTCGGTAGAACCAGTCTCGCGAAGCGTCACGCGTAATGTCGGTCCGGCCGCTTCATCCAACAATACCGCTGAACCAAAGTATGACATGCTGGTAGGCGGTATGACTTATATCATCCACAACTCACTTGTGTTCTACTCGTGCATATAACATCAAGCGCATAAAACCTAGGCTCGGATGCCTTTGTTGGGGAGCGAGTAATTCAAAAATTTCCACGCACACGCAAGATCATGGTGATGATATAGCAGCGAGGGAGAGTGTTGTCGTACCCTCGTGAGACCAAGCGGAAGCATTGACGCAACGTAGAGGAAGTAGTCATACGTCTTCCCGGTTCAACCGATCCAAGCACCGTTACTCCGGCACCTCCGAGTTCTTGACACACGTACAGCTCGATGACGCACCCTCGATCTCCAATCCAGTAGAGGCTCCGAGGGGGAGTTCCGTCAGCACGACGGCGTGGTGACGATCTTGATGTTCTCCTATCGCAGGGCTTCGCCTAAGCACCGCTACAATATGACCGAGGTGTAATATCGTGGAGGGGGGCACCGCACACGGCTAAGGAACGATCAATGATCAACTTGTGTGTTCTAGGGTGCCCCTACCCCCGTATATAAAGGAGGGAGGGAGGAGGTGGCCGGCCCAAGGGGGGGCGCGCCATAGGGAGGAGGAAACCTACTCCAAGTAGGTTTCCCCTCTTTTTCCTTATCTTATTTGGAGGGGGAAGGAAGGAGTACTAGTAGTAGGAAGGAGTACTAGTAGTAGGAAAGGAAGAGGGGGAAGGAGAAAGGAAGGGGGGCCCCCTCCCCAGTCGGATTGGGCTTGGGCGCGCCTCCCTTGCTCCTTCTCCCTTCCTCCTACATGGGCCCAATAAGGCCCATATACTTCCCGGGGGGTTCCGATAACCTCCCGAAGCTCCGGTATATTCCCAAACTCTCCCGGAACCTTTCCGGTGTCCAAATATCTCCGTCGAATATATCACTCTTTATGTCTCGACCATTTCGAGACTCCTCGTCATGTCCGTGATCTCATTCGGGACTCCGAACAACCTTCGGTACATCGAAATACATAAACTCATAATATAACTGTCATCGAAACCTTAAGCGTGCGGACCCTACGGTTCGAGAACAATGTAGACATGACCGAGACACGTCTCTGGTCAATAACCAATAGCGGGACCTGGATGTCCATATTGGTTCCTACAAATTCTACGAAGATCTTTATCGGTCAAACCGCATAACAACATACTTTGTTCCCTTTGTCATCAGTATGTTACTTGCCCGAGATTTGATCGTCGGTATCCAATACCTAGTTCAATCTCGTTACCGGCAAGTCTCTTTACTCGTTCTGTAATATGTCATCTCATAACTAACTCATTAGTTACATGCTTGCAAGGCTTAAGTGATGAGTATTACCGAGAGGGCCTAGAGATACCTCTCAGACAATCGGAGTGACAAATCCTAATCTCGATTTATGCCAACTCAACATGAACCTTCGAAACACCAGAGAGCACCTTTATAATCACCCGATTCGTTGTGACGTTTGGTAGCACACAAAGTGTTCTTCCGGTACACGGAGTTGCATAATCTCATAGTTGCGAGAACTTTGTATAAGTCATGAAGAAAGCAATAGCAGTATACTAAGCGATCAAGTGCTAAGCTAACAGAATGGGTCATGTCAATCACATCATTCTTCTAATGATGTGATCCCACTAATCAAATGACAACACATGTCTATGGTGGGAAACATGACCATCTTTGATTAATGAGCTAGTCAAGTAGAGGCATACTAGTGACCATAGTTTTGTCTATGTATTCACACATGTATTATGTTTCCGGTTAATACAATTCTAGCATGAATAATAAACATTTATCATGATATGAGGAAATAAATAATAACTTTATTATTGCCTCTAGGGCATATTTCCTTCACCCCCGCCGTTAGCTCGGACCCACCAGAAGTGCCTCCTTATTACGCACAAAAAAATGAATACTCCCCCTGTTAGCTGGGACCTAGTATAGTGGCAAGCTGACTTGTGGGCCTACTAAGTTGACGGTGACGAAGGGCTTTGTCAACTTAGTCAATATGAACGATTCTAGCTCCAGTGACCATACGATGTCCATCCAAGGGCCATAGTGCTTCTTCAACCTCTGGTCTTCTGGCTCCAGCCGCCCAAACCAGCGCCGGTCATGCCTCATGCTCCTGCCTCCCGTGGCCGGCTATGCTGCCGTGGAGGACTCACCGCCCCCTACTATTCCCACCGCTAGCCAGGCCCTGCAGTGATGGCAGCCTCACACCGCAGCCGAACCGGTGAACCCTCGTACTCCTCTCCGCGCGGGCTTCCACTGCTGTGTCTTCCCTGGCTCCGCGTTGTCCCCTTCCTAGGCCTCGCCATCGTCCACCGCCGTGGTGCTCTCCGCGCGGCGTGGTCAACATGGTCAAGGAACGACTTCCATCGGAAGAGTACTGTATGTGGAGAGGCTGATAGCTGGGTCCATGGCCACAGCCCAGTTTTTTTGTGATTTGCCAAGTAAGTCGCTTTGTCAGGCCTGTTGGGCTGCAAATCTTTCAAGACGAGGAGAGCTTTCATTCGGTTGGCCGAGAAAATGGCCCATCAGTAATGAGAAATGGGCTGTAGATTTTTAAAACAAATCAAAGTGGCAATTAGTTTCAAATATCTTTTTTTTTCATTTTGAGATTTTAAATTACATTAATTTTTATGCATGGAGAATTTGTTGGATTTTATATTTATATACATTTAGTTTTAAAATCAGTTTGAATGTGAGTCGAAATTTCGGGATTAAAAACAGTTCGGACCGCACTGAAATATGCAAAATGGGATGTAATGCTAACAAAAAGAATATGGGATGTAATGCTAACAAAAAGAATATGGGCTCCAAACAAAACCTTAAGAATTAGCAAATGGCCTGTAAATTATTAGAAATAATGGCAGATGGGTTGTATGCTGTTTTCCACAGATTTGAGGCTTTTCTAAAAAAGGTTGGCCGACAAGCAAAGGATCGTTGGATGGCCATCCAATGGCCGTCGTGCTTCTTCAATCTCTACTCTTCCTACTCCAGCCGCTCAAACAAGCGCCGACGGGACTGCTTGCTCCCTCCTCCCCATGGTGGTTGTCTTTGCCCTGTGAGCCTCACCACCCCACCGTACTCCCATCACTGGCCTAGCCATCCCTCTACTCACCCACACCTGCTGTTATTCTCCGGCGACGGCAGACAAACCAGTAAACCCTCGTTCAGTCGTACTCCCCTCTGCGTGGGAAACAACTGTTGAGTCTTCCCTGCCTCCGTGTCGTTCCCTTCCTAGGCCTCGCCGTCGTCCACCACCCTGGTGCTCTCGGCGCGGATTGGTCAACGTGGTTAACGACCGACATGCATCTGAAGTGGACTGTACGTGGAGAGGCCGACAGCTGGGTCCACGGCCGCACGCATGGAAATGCCTCCTTATTACGCGCAAAATAATGACTCCACTACAAGAAATATGTCAACTTATGACCTTCTGTCAGTGACCCTCGAAGAATTGGTCATAAATTTATGACCATTTCAGACCAATTGGTCAAAAGCTGTTCGGGGGGCTCCAAACCCTAAACCATTGCGACCATTTTGGTCAGAAAGGTCGTAATTTCCTCACACGAAAAGGTCATAAAGCAAACAGCGCTAGTCCGCTGCCTTATTTCTAGTTGTTAACGACCAATATAGATGGTCATAGCCTTGTAAATTGTGGTGGGTTGCTATGACTAGGCGCCACCTCATCAGTTTTGCCTATGTGTCATGTCCATGTGGCAGTTTTTGCCCTAGGTTGTGAAGCAACCTATATTTCTATCATTCCCAAAATTCCCAAAAAAATCTCATAAATTCTTTGGGTCATATCTTCATCAAATATGTAAAAACCTTCCTTGCCTAGTTCAAAAATAATTCAAAAATATTCATTTTCCTATTATGTTCAGAGTAACAGTTTGTGAAGGAAGTACCACTTTGGCGTGTCCAAATAGTATCCATTTTCTCTGATGCTTTCCTATGCCCAAATAACCATCCTCCACCAAATGCCAGCTCAATCCATTCATTATTTTGAGCCGAGCTTCAACATTTGTATTTATGTCCAGTGTGGTGGTTTGCAAAGCAAGTACCACCTAGGCTCCTCCTTTTGAGCTAAAAATTTGTGAAGACGGTCTTCTTAGTAACTAATCATCCTCAGCCAAACCTCACGCCCATTAGCCATGTACATTTCCCATACTGCTAATCAAACACTTGGCTGCTTATTCATGTTTGAGCATCGATCGGTCTCCTCGTGAGAATCTTATGTTGTGATTTTCTTCCTAGCACCTATCTGGGGAGTTCCCAACCCACTAGACATTCCTAGGCCGCCCAGAACACATGGCAACGCCACGGTCACTTGTGGTGACCACGCCAAGCATCTTGAGCTTCTGGCGCTCTAGAGTTGGGGCCCTCGGCCACCGTCCAAACCTCGATGTCTCTCCATCAAACCATGTATTTCTAATTAAATAGATACTTGTTTACCTAGAAATGATTTTTGAAAAAAATAAAGAGCAAACTATGATGCAACTGCAGTTCAAATTTGACCCGCTTCCAGCTGAATCGACGGGAATTTGTCTTTTTCACCAGAGGTGGATCAAAATTTTTGACACCCAACCATTTTGTCAATTGTGCATTAAATATGGCCTAGTATTTTATAAAATTTATTAGGTCCAATTTTGCAACAAATATATGGTAGGTCCTTCATAAAAAAACTCATTTCAGGCACTCGGAAAATGGAAAATGGTTTTTTCGTCCAAAGAAAATGAAAACTTCCTTAGGCAACATTGTTTGCCATTTCAATATGCACCCTTGTGCACAATATGAGATCATTTGAACAAACTATGCCATGAATGTGGCCATAAGATTGATCATTTGGCTTGAAAGCCATTGATCTCCACACGTGATAGCTCGTTTCTGAGAACACTTTTTTAAAACAATTGCCGTATTACAAGTTTGTTATTTTTTCTAGGAACTTGGCCACATATAATGACGCACTGCGAAGGTTTCCAATTTTTTGATTTTTTTTTGAATTTTTTATGCCCGTTTCAAAATGCGGTCAAAACGGCGGGAATAACCGTTCCTAGCTAGTGGTTGAATCTTCGAATTTTTTTGGTGTTTCTATGATTAAATAGATACTTATGTACCTAGAAAAGATTTTTGGAAAAAATAAAGAGCAAACTACAAGGCAGCTACAGTTCAAATTTGACCCACTTCCAGCTGAATCGGCGGAAATTTGTGTTTTTCACCAGAGGTGGATAAAAACTTTTGAAACCCAACCATTTGGTCAATTGTGCATTAAATATGTCCTAGTATTTTAGAAAAATGATTTGGTCCAATTTTGCAATAAATATATTGTAGGTCCTTCACAAAAACCTCCTTTTGGGCACTCGAAAAATGGAAAATGGCTTTTTCGTCCAAAGAAAATGAAAACTTCCTTAGGCAACATTGTTTTCCATTCCAATATGCACCCTTGTGTACAATATGAGATCATTTGAACAAACTATGCCATGAATGTGGCCATAAGATTGATCATTTGGCTTGAAAGCCATTGATCTCCACACGTGATAGCTCGTTTTTGAGAACACTTTTTTAAAATAATTGTCGTATTACAAGTTTGTTATTTTTCCTGGGAACTTGGCCACATATAATGACACAATGCGAATGTTTCCCAATTTTTTGATTTTTTTTGAATTTTTTATGCCTGTTTCAAAACGCGGTCAAAACGACGGGAATGACCGTTCCTAGCTAGTGGTTGAATCTTGGATTTTTTTGGTGTTTCTCTGATTAAGTAGATATCCATGTATCTAGAAATGAATTTTGTAAAAAATAAAGAGCAAAATATGAGGCACCTGCAGTTTAAATTTGACCCGCTTCCTGCCGAATCGGTGGAAATTTGTATAAATGAACAAAAATAGCTAGAAGGACCAAAGCTGCATACAAATTGGTGATCATCCGTAAAATGTGGTATAAACTAAGTGAAAATTTTAGTGATGCCATTTGCAAAATAATTTTGCTAGTTGCTTCACAAAACCCCCTGTTTTTAGCACTAAGAGCTAATTTTAATAAATACCTCATGTTTTGAACCAATCAGGAAGCAGCCCACGGATCACCCCCCTGTAGTCGATCTGAGCCGTCCACACTCTCCCTGAGTCCCTCGATCCAGCGTCTCTCGCTCACCTCTCGTCCCTCTCCCACCAACCCTCCCTCCCCGATCCAGATCGGCTTCCTCTCCACCCTTCCTTCTGCCGCTTCCCTCTCTCTCTTCCCTCCGCCGCCTCTAGGGTTTCTCTCCCTGATCCCCAATCCACTAGCGCTCCACTCCTCCCTTGCCGCTGCCACCTCCGGCGCCTGATCCTGGCGACCTTAGGCGGGAATCGAAGACCCCTGTCCGGCGAGATCCGGTGCGCGCAGTGAGATGCATCTGCCTCTCCCTCGATCCCCTTCCCACTCCCTCCCACCACTCATCCATGGCTCCCTCACAAGAAGTCACGGTCGCCGCCTCCACCAAGGAGCCATCCAAAAATGGCAGCGGCACGGCTGCTGCCCCCAAGACCAAGACGCCGGCCCTGAACGAGCGGATCCTGTCCTCGATCACGTGCCGGTCGGTGGCGGCACACCCGTGGCACGACCAAACAGAGGTGATTCATCCTCGACCCCAAGAAGCACATCGACGTCGCTGTCGCTGTCCTCTCCCGCTTCCTCGACCCCAAGAAGCTCGCCAGCCTCACCGACTACTGTGACGACCACATGTACATCTCCGAGGTCCGTCTCTGTCCAAACTCCAAACCTTTCTCTTCTTTTCTGACTGTCAACATGAAAAGGATGATTCCATGGATCTGATCTGACTGCTGAATCCAATTCCTTGGCTTGACTGCAGGAGGGACCCTATCCATCATCCGATTCTGATTGACGACTTCACCTCATCGATCGAGATTCCATGCGAGGCTGTTGACCAAGTGATTCAATCCAAGGGGTTCCTTTTGCATTGCTGATTGAAGTTGTGCTCTCCTTATCAGTTTTTTTATTTTATTGTACTGTATCATCATGCAGACTTGTGGTTTCACACTTTCAGTTCAGTTTGGTCAGATATATCTCCTACCATTCTCTTCTATTTGTGCTTAATTGATTCCTGGACGTCCGTGGATATCTATCTTAGCCCCATCTATCAGGGGTAATCAATGTACTAGTGCAATGTTGATCTGCATCTTATCTTATCTATGGGAAAAATGATGGATTCGAATTGCAGGAGCTGTCTTAATTAGCTTCTTCTATCTGTCGTACACAGTTTGCTTGATGTCCATGTTTATCCAGAATGTTTGGTGACCCTACTGCTTCTTTTGCATTGCTCATCTATTGATAGAAATATAGAACCATCGTACTGATCTGGAACCTTTTGATTTCGGTTGCATTGCTCCTATCAGTCGCTTAGTTCATCTATATGTCAATATGTGCTCCTTAGTTGATGCAACCTTTTGATATCAGCGCTACGAATCTGTGTTAAACTAATTTCTAGATGACTGTGGCTACCTTAATTAGCTTGGTTAGTTAGTGGTAAATGTGGTATGCTGTGTATTGTTGATCTGCATGTTATATATGAGACAACCAAATCTGATTCAAATTGCCGTTTTAGCGCATGTCAAAATTGGGATTTTGGACATGGTACTAATACGATGTGTTTAATCATTTCCTGGTATGGCATTTGCTTCTTCGGTCATAGGATAGTAATCTGGATTGATTAGTGAATGTGTGAGTATATATGTCTGCATTGTATGTTGTTTTTGTGAAAATATGATGATTACTTCCTATGTACTGCATATTGCGTAATGGAGTTTGCTTATATGGTGTTTGTGAAACTGCGGCTGCCCACGCCCTGCTTCTCCTGGTCTCTGTGTACCCTGCCTGCACACTGTCTGTTTGTGATTTGTTCTAGCAAGTATCTGTTCATGAGAAATAAGCTCTCCAGGATTCACTGGACCAACAACTACTTGTTCTAGCATGTTTATTTCAAGCAATTTGTGATCCATGCTGTTTGATGAAATAGTACCCGCGTCGGGAGACTAGTAGGGAACTTGCAACCTTCAGTTTTCTCACCAGTAGTCACTTATCCTGTCGTTCATGTCCATACAACATTTGTCCTTGTTCTATGTTACAACTGCTGCAAAAAATTTATTAATGTGGGATGTGGCTCTATGTCCAATTCTGTTTCTCTTCTAAAGAAATCCCCTCTTCCTCTTGTGTGCAGCAAGTTGATTGTTTTGTCTCTGTATTATTGTGCAGATTGGCCAAGTGTTCGTCGATCTACAAGCCGGTTTAAGAGCTAGGATTGGCCGGTCGAATTCAACACGGAGCTGAGTATATGTCAACACATTTCGTCCATCAAGCGCCGCCTCGCCACCTCCGGCCACCCCAACGACGCCCTCGCCTACGCCAACCTCCACTCCTGCATGAGGTACACATGCATTTCTATTGCTATTGCTCGCACTTTGTTCCTGATGTATTCATTTGACAAATGAACCTAGCAGCATCAAAGTCCAGAATATCCACACCAAAATGCATTGGCATGCTGAACCCTTCCTTAATTAATTCCCATTGAGCAAAGATATTGAACTATGATAATTTGGTTGCAGTATTGCATTGCTGGTGTTTCATGCCATATTCATCATGTCCTGCTCACATGCCTTATGATTGAGTAACTTTGATTGTATTTCTACCACTGCCCTATCTCAGTAAACTGCTTGTTTTTTCAATGGCTAAAGTACTATCTCCTGGAACTATATCTGCCTCCATATGTTCTTGCTAGCATTAAATGTTGCAAGTACAAGTTAGAAATGCAGAATTGTGATATTGTGCTGGGAGCACTCTTGCTACAGTCATCAGTTAGATTTTAGCTTTGCATCTTTTCAGGTTTAACTGTTGGTTTACATTAAAACTGTTAAGCAAGTATCAAATTGAGTGCATAGTTTGCAATTTGTGTGTAGTAATCTAGTAGCACATAAGCATCAGACCGTATGTTTTCTTATAAGCAAACTATATTGATGGTTGCAAGCTCAGTTAAAATATACTAGTGCTACCTTGATTTTTATACTGCTTGCCATTTATTTCTTCGTTTGATGTTTTATATGCTTCATTTTAGGCTGTGTGCGCATGGCGGCAGCGGTGCGGCTGGGCTCGAGGAGCTGTGACGCGGCAGAGAGGGAGTTGCTTTCTCTTGTCCTGCTTCGTGTCTCTGGGTGGATATAGCTGCGCAGGGGGCGGCCGAGGAGGGTGCAGGCGGCTGTGGCGTGAAGAAGAGGAGGAAGAAGGCGGCGGTGGATTTGGGCTGCGTGCGAGTCAGGCTGCGGCGGGGAGCTGCTGCTGTTGGTGCTGCTGAATAGAGGAGGAACTGCAGCTGCTGCTCCCTTGTCTTGTTCTGGAAGCTTCTTGAGCTCTGCTGCTTGTGTGGCTGCTTCTTCTTCTTTGCTGCAGAGAAGGAAAGAGGTGCAACCTGCTAAGCGATGAAGAGCTGGGCTTTCTTTGCTTCTGAGTTTTTTTTTTCGTGGACTTGCTATTGTGAGCTTGGTTGTGGTGGTGGTTATTACTGTTACATGTTACATGTAGAGATACTTCATGATTTAGTCCGTAGCTGCTTTCTATATTTTTTATTTTGTTTCTAACTCTTTTGGTTTATTGTTAGATGCCTTCGTTCGGTTTGTACGAACACATCCGAAATGGTGTTTCCTCTCATTTAGAAGCTCCACTGAAAGTGAAGTCAGGAGTATAGTTGTAGTAGTAGTTATATGTTGTGATAGTATCACATGTAATGGTGAAATGAATTATGTAAAGATTGTGCTCTTAGCCAAAATTGGCATGTGGTTTGAAAATTTTCATTTCTTTTGCTGTTACATTGAAATAATTGTGTGGAAATTGAAACCTGGTTTGTCTTTAATTAGAAACGACAAGTGGGACCTAATAGTATTTGGCATCTAAAATGGGCATTTTCCAAATAATATTCATAGGGAAAAACTAAAATTAAGGAAATGGATCAGTAAAAAGGTGAGGCCCAATTGAGAAATAGATCGACCCAAAAAATAAATGGTCTAAAAAAGGATCACCTGGAAATAAAAAGGCTGCAATATTGGGCTTGGCCCATGAACCCAACCAAAAATTGACAGACAAAAAAACACAAATAGGCTGAATTGTTGAGCTAGGCCCATGTAGAAAACTGAATTGGACCGGGCTGAATCTTGTGCCACGTCAGCTTGCCATGCTTGGATGCCTACGTGGCCTGGGGAGGTTGCTAGTGACCAAAACGCCACAGTAGGAATATTTTGGTAAAGAGCGTCTTGACCATTCGGAAGAAAGGTCGCTATAGTCAGTTTTATGACGGCCACTTTTGACCTTCTGTTTTTGGTCACAAAAAGGTCGCAAATGGAAATTTTTGACCTTTCAGTGACCAATAGTGGTGGTCACAAGTTGACATATTTCTTGTAGTGTTCCTCCACCAGATATCGGGGACCCACCGAAAGGGCCTCAGTATTTCGCGAAAAAAAAGTTACCACCGCTGACAGCTCGGACCCACCAGCTATATCTTCGCACGCAAGGAAGTGCCTCCTTATTACGCACAAAAAAATGAATACTCCCCCTGTTAGATGGAGAAAATTGGCTATTTGCCACTTTCAATATGTGGCTTCTCAAAATTACCACTTCCAAGATTGGCTTCGCAAAATTGCCACTCAGCTCGTTGGCTCCTTGATTATCATGCCACTTCCCTCCTTTTATTGATTTTCTTTTTTCTTTTTCCAGTTATAAGGACTGGAAAAGACTAAACTACCCCTGACCCTGATGCTATACACACAAGTATCCAAATTCCAATCGATACTACTCGAAGCAAACGAGAGCTTACCGGCCATCGACAATACCATGCGTGTTGCATCACCGATCTTCTCGATGTCATGTGCTGTCGATCTCGTCGGCGCCGCGTGCATGGATTCTTGACGGTATTATGTTCGGCCTTATCCTTGCTATGTAGAAAATTATAGCAATTGATCTCACGCTGCACGGCTAGTCAATGAAGCTCCTCATTACGTGATGTATGGAATCTGTGGAAACTACAATAGTGGTCCCTAACCTGCTCCCCTGCTAGCTAAAACGGTAAAACTGGATGCAGAAGGCATGCTTTGGTTCTGAAGTTCGTGAGCGGCCATAGGAACTTCTGCCGGCCGACAACAGCTCCTCGGCAGCTATGTGCCAATCCCCCTCCGCCCTCATCCTGGAACGCGCCCTTCCTCCTCATCATCCCAGGCGAGCAGCCAGGCAACCGGAATAGGCGGCGCGATCGCCGAGCTGGCAGGGAGGCTCAGCGGCTATGCCTCGTGGGCAGGCGGGGCGAGCGTCGATGACGTTCGGGTGGAGATAGCAACGAGCGGCCGGGTGGTGCGGGCGACGATGGTGACCGGGTGGGCGGCGTCAGCAGGCGCTCTTACGGACGACGAGAATCTCCTCTGTCGTGTACCAGAATACCAGATGCATAAACAGATACTAATGCTCAGTACGTCTGTATGTGTTACATACCCTTAGGGGCAGTTTGGTCTTGGCCGGTGCCGAAAAATGAGAAAAGAAAAAGGGAAATCAATAAAAGAGAGAAATGGCATGGTAATCAAGGGGCCAACGACCTGAGTGGAAATTTTGCGAAGCCAAACTTGAAAGTGGCAATTTTGAGAAGCCACCTATTGAAAGTGGCAAATATCCAATTTTCTCCTGTTAGCTGGGACCCAGTATAGTGGCAGGCTGACTTGTGGGCCTACTAAGTTGACGGGGACGGAGGGCTTTGTCAACTTAGTCAATATGCATGATTCTAGCTCCAGTGACCGTACGATGTCCATCCAACGGCCGTAGTGCTGCTTCAACCTCTGGTCTTCTTGCTCCAGCCGCCCAAACCAGCGTCGGTCGTGCCTCGTGCTCCTGCCTCCCGGGGCCGGCTGCGATGCAGCGGAGGCCTCACCGCCCTCTACTACTCCCACCACTGGCCAGGCCATCCCTCTCATCCACATCCCCTGTTATTCTGCGGCGACGGCAGCCTCACACCACAGCGAACCAGTGAACCCTCGTACTCCTCTACGCGTGGGCATCAACTGCCGCATCTTCCCCGGCTCCGCGTCGTCCCCTTCCTAGGCCTCGCCGTCGTCCACCGCCCTGGTGCTCTCGGTGCAGCATGGTCAACGTGGGCATGCAGCGGCTTCCATCGGACGTGGACTGTACGTGGAGAGGCTGACAGCTGGGTCCACGGCCGCAGCAAGGAAGTGCCTCCTTATTACGCGCAAAATAATTATTCCTCCACCTGACAGCGGGGACCCACCGGAGGGGCCACCATATTTCACAAAAAAAATGTTTCCCCCCGACTGGTGGGACCCACCAGCTACACCTTCGCACGCAAGGAAGTGCGTCCGGGCAAAAAAAACGATTCGCCCCCCCTGACTGCTGGGACCCACCAGCTACATCTTCGCACGCAAGGAAGTGCCTGACAGTCGGGACCCACCTGGTCGAAGCGTACGTAGCGTTGTCATTCTGGTCACGAACGTGTACGTACATACTGGTCAATGTAGAGGCGTGCACGTGTCGTAGATGTAGAGGCGCGCACGTGTCATAGTAGAGGCGCGCACGTAGCATGTACAAGTACATACAGCGGAGAGGGTGCAAGAAAGAAAATACGGCCATGTACGTACATACGGGCAGGGTCTCGAACGCCTACTCGCGCACACGTACATGGCTATGTCGGAATGGAGAAACAGCGTCGTCGTCGTGTTCATGGGGAGCCAACCGGCTGGGTCGAAACGGAATGCGTGGTCGTGTTCATCGGGAGGGCTTGGATGGAACAGACGATGGAAACGAGGCTTGGCGTATCGCACAACGGAGGAAACGGCCTTGTGTTCGACCGGCCACGTTTGAAACGGGGTCCTATTGATCAGGAGGGGCCTAGCGTACCGCAAAATAGAGGAAACGGACCTCCTACGGTCGAAACGGGGGTCCTGTTGATCGGGAGAGGTGTGGTGTACCACAAAACAGATGAAACTGACCTCCTACGGTCAAAACGGGGGTCCTATTGATCGGGAGGGGTGTGGCGTACCGCAAAGCGGATTTAAAAGCGGACTTGTGTTGGGCGCCACTGGTCGAAATGGGGGAGGGTGTGTTGTACCGCAAAACGGGACTCCACGAGATACTATTCATCTCCACCGTCGACCTCCTCCAGCCTCCATGGGCTACCGTCGACCTCCTCCAGCCTCCATGGGCTACCGTCGACCTCCTCCAGCCTCCACGGGCTCCTGTTCATCCAGCCTCCACCGCGCGCTACTCCACCGGCTAATGTTCAACCACCCCTCCACGGTCACCCCTCCACCGTCTACTGTTCATCCAGCCCTCCACACCATGGGGTCCTGTTCAACCACCCCTCCACGGCCACCCCTCCACCGTCTACTGTTCATCCAGCCCTCCACACCACGTGTTCCTGTTCATCCAGAGGCAACACCACCGCTCACTGTTCATCCAACCCCCCACGCAACGCTCACTGTTCGTCCCAGAGGCAGCATCGATCGGCTTCAGTTGGCAGCAGTAGCGAAGGAATCGCTCCATCCGGTTCAGTCAACAGCCATAGATCGATCGCTCGGGTTCAGTAACGCATAGCCTGCAGTGCAATCGCTCGGGTTCAGTTAGAGCCCAACGCCTCGCTCGGCTTCAGTTAGAGCCAACGCCTCGCACACACACGCGTACGTATGAGAGAAACGCGCATCGCTCTGCCCCCGACCTCCCACCGTAACCGGCAACTCCCCGAAATTTTCCTCCCCCTCGCTTCTACCATGGTTTTTTCCGTCATGGACGGCCCAAAGAATGTCATGCAGCTGCGTCTCCGGCCCGCCCAGGACGAATAGCCCATTTTCTGTAATGATTTTTTGTCATAGAAGTAGGAGCCCACCACATCTATGATGATACCGGGTTTTGTCACAATTATTGTCCTAGAAGTGTCATATGTATGATAGAAAAAAATTCGTTCGGCCCACAATGTCAGGGATGTGTCTTTTTATTTTAGTGCAAGCAGGCGCGCACGATGGGGCCGGTCCTCCAGATGCCTGACTTCGACAAGCTCTTCGTTTTGGACTGTGACGCCTCGGGCATGGGGTTTGGCACCGTCCTACATCAGGGCGATGGGCCACTCGCGTTCTTCAGCAGGCCCTTCGCAGCGCGCCACCACAAGCTCGTGGCCTACGAGCGGGAGCTCATCAGCTTGGTGCAGACGGTGCACCATTGGAGGCCATATTTATGGGGGTGGTCGTTCCGTATTCGCACGGACCACTACAGCCTCAAATTTTTGTTGGACCAGCGCCTCTCCACCGTGCCGCAGCATCAGTGGATCAGCAAGCTCTTCGGGTTTGACTTCATAGTTGAGTACCGTCCGGGTCGCCTCAACATCGTGGCAGACGCACTGTCCCGCCGCGACACCGACATCGCCATCGACTCCACCGGAGCGGCCCTCTACATCCGCTCGGGCCCCTCCTTCGCCTTCATCGACGACATCCGCAGCGCCACCGCTAGCACCACCGACGCGCTGCTCCTCTGTTAGCGCCTCGCAGATGGCGACCTGGAGGAGCCGTGACAGCTGGCCGATGGGCTGCTCCTGCACGGGCGCCTGCTTTTCGTGCCGGATCACGACGACCTCCGTCACCAGGACATGCTGTTGGCCCTCTCGGCTGACCACGAGGGTGTGCAGAAGACCCTCCACCGTCTCCACTCAGATTTCTACATCCCCGGCGATCGTGCGTTAGTGCGCGACTGGGTGCGGTCTTGCATGACATGCCAGCGCAACAAGACGGAGACACTGCAGCCGGTGGGGCTGTATAGCCCCTGGAGGTGCCCTCTCAGTTCTGGGCCGACATCTCATGGACTTCATCAAGGGCTTCCCAAAGGTGGGCGGCAAGTCCGTCATCCTTACGGTGGTCGACTGCTTCTCCAAGTATGCGCACATCATTGCGCTCTACCATCCCTACACCACCACCTCCATCGGGCCTTTTTCGACGGCATCGCCCGCCTTCACGGGTTTCCGTCCTCGATCGTCAGCGACCGTGACCTGGTGTTCACGGGACATGTCTGGCGTGACCTGTTTCAGAAGGCGGGCGTGAAGCACTGCCTTAGTACGGCTTTCCACCACTAGACGGACGGACAATTCGAGGTGGTCAACAAGGTGATTGCCATGTACTTATGTTGTGTTCCATGTGATCGCACACGTGCATGGGCCGACTGGCTCTCTTGGGCGGAGTACTGCTACAACACCTCCTACCATTCCGCCCTGGGTGCCAAGCCCTTCGAGATGATCTACTGTCGTCCTCCGCCACCCATATTGCCGTTCCAGCCGGACACGACACAGACCGAGGCGGCAGCCGAGCTTCTCCGCGGCAGGGATGAAATCCTTGCCGAGGTCCGCCAGCGTCTTCTCCAGGCCCAGCAGCTGTCCGAGAAGTACTACGACGCTCACCACCGCGAGGTGGAGTTCGCGGTGGGCGACTGGGTGTGGATGCATCTACTTCACCGCTCTACGCAGTCACTAGACCCGCGCGCTAAGCGCAAGCTGGGTCCCCGTTATGCTGGGCCGTTTCAGGTGTTGGAGTGCATCAGCCATGTCGCCTACCGCCTTCAGCTACCACCGGGCGCTCGCATCCACGACGTCTTCCATGTGGGCTCGTTGAAGCCTTTTCGTGGCGAGCCACTAGCGGCCACGCCGACTCTGCCTCCGACCTCCGAGGGCCGTCTACTTCCTGGTCCAGCAAAGGTTTTGATGGCCCGGCAGAGCCGGGGTGTGTGGCGCTTGCTGATTCAGTGGCAGGGACTTCCGGAGGAGGACGCCACTTGGGAGCACCTCGATGAATTCCGCCAGCACATTCCCAACTTTCAGCTCGAGGATGAGCTATTTGCACTGGCGGGGAGAGAAGTTATTACTGGCATACACTATAGCCGGAGAAGGCCTCATGGCGCACGCATTTAGGGGCCCAGCCCAACTTATATTATCGTGGTAGGGCTTAGCCCAATTATATCATTAGGAGGTTATATAAACTCATGTAAGGACCCGTTTTGAGATTAAGCAGAAGCAATCATATTTGCGCGGCTTTCAGAAGGGAGCTGGGAGACCTAACCCTAGCTGCCGCCTCCTGTGCCCTCTCTCTCGCGCGCGCGCGTGACGACGGCACCTCAGCGCCGGCGGCCTCGCCTTCCTCCATGCCAAACCCCCTTCCACCCCTACAACCTACGAGCTAGACATGGTAGGATCACAGCTCCTATCAGAAACTAACTAAGCAAGCTTGTAAATCCTTGCTCAAACTTATGGATGAGTTCCTCTACCATGTTAAATTCATTGTTAGTTCCGGTTTATCCATGATATAATTTGGAGGATCATTTGAAGGACCATTTCCCTATCCTGTTTTCCTATTATGGTAATCATGACACTCGCATTTTGAAGCTGCATTATATCAACCGGGTTGTGTTTCGTCCTTCGTTATCTCCAAGCGAAATGGATCAGTGGCAACTGTTTATTGCCTTGATTCTATTCTTTCGGTGTGAAGGATATCATGACTCTTTCCGGTTAAATTTTTATATGAGAGGTTGACCTCAGAACCCGCTCTAGTAAATTCAAGGATACACGGAAGGCTCCTTTGAAAACAAAGATCTTTTTGTGGCAAATGATTTAGGGGCCGACTGCCATTGAGTGACTAAATCATTAAACGACACGGACTGGCAAACGCATCTTGCACTTTATGTGGAGAGATTGAGAATGTGGTCATGTGGAGCAAATTTGTTCAGCTATAGCATGGCTATGTTCATGTGGAGCTGTGTATGGTCGTGGCTCAATGTCAATTGGGACCCAAAAAAAGTTTCAGCATTTGTTTTCCAAGATCCGCACAATTGCTACTTCGTTACCAATGACGCTGGACTAGATGTGCCCCTTTATTTTGACAAGGAAGGCATCCCCTCTGGACCAGCAGCAGACTCCACCCTTTAACTTGTGCTTCGCCTCCACGGTGGTCCATAAGTGGTCATGGAGGAGCTTCTGTTCTGGGCTCACAAGACTGGTGCCTTCGGTGTCCTCTCCAATGGAGTAGTTAGTGTGTGTGCTTGTCTTGTTGCCTCTTTGTTCTATCATACTGCAGTCCAGTGTTATGTTCGCTTGTGTTTACAAGCTTCAATTTTGGTAAACGATGATAAATGAATAGTGGCCCTGCGCCCATTCCATAATTCTTGTTGTGACATGACAAGAATTATGGAATGGAGGGAGTACACTAGTAGAAAAAGGGTCAAATGTGAAGCACATTAGTGCCGGTTTGTATTAGAGCCGGCACTAATGTATACATTAGTGCCGGTTCCAACGGCTAGCCGGGCCGCTCTCATTAGTACCGGTTCGTGGCTAACCTTTAGCACCGGTTCGTGCCACGAACCGGTACTAATGAGATTGGTGGCAGGATGTTGTCAGTCTGGGCCCCTCCGGCACCTTTAGTACCGGTTCTTGGCACGAACCGGTACTAAAGGTAAATCTATAAACCCTTCGTCCACCGAGCTCGCTCTGTTCTTCCCCTTTCCCTCTCCTCTCTGTTCTTCCCTCTTCCTCTCGAGCTCATCACACATTTTGCCCAAAATTTATCAAGATTTGAAGGCCCCATCCATTCAAATGATCACAAAGGTTAGCAACTTTGTCCTTTCATCTCTCATTGCTAGATTAGCTCTTGCAATGCTTTATATAGTTACTAATTTGTGAGTTTAGTAATTTGGGAGGAAATATATATATATGTGCTAGTATTTGATTTATATGCAATTTGAGGTCAAAAATAACACTTAGTTTGCATATGTAGGTGTGGTTTACTTAGTGCCTTCTAAATCTCCGTCGTAACCACCGTCGATCGCCAAGACAGTCCGTCACCGGCACCACCTTGTGGTGAGCCTCTTGTTCATGTAATTTTATATAAAAATTGATGTTTGTGTGATTTGGATATATAGTTAATCATGTAATAATTATCTTACCCATCGTTGTTTGTTATACATAGTGCCATGGTTTTGATATCCGTCCCGTCGGCCCTCGTCCTTGTTATGATTCGGATGTGGTATATTTTCTTTTAAAACTATTAGTTGCATTTCGTGTTTATGACAAATTATGCCCATCAAGTTGACATAGATATTTTTATCTAGGAGGTATGTGAACGGAAATTCCAACCGACCCTATTGTCGAGAGGTTAAATTTAGTTGAAAGAGAAAGCGAGTACTTGAAAGAAAAATTGAAAAGAATTGAGGGGAGAAGATGGAATTGGAGTTGCATGTTGCCGATGTAAATCGATGATCACAAGATCAAGATGGAGAAAATGTGCTTGAAGAATAGAAAGATTAGAAAATATGCCATCGATAGTGAGGCTTGGTATCATTATGCTGTTGGATCAATTGTTACCTTAGTTGCGATCTTGATCGCATTTGTTGTTGCATTTAAATGCTTTAGCTAGAGAGTTATTTGTTTGTTGCATTTAAGTGTTGTATGAACTTTATGTATGAACTTGTATTAATTTGGTCTATTGATTGTTGTGTAATGAAGATGAGCGGCAATGGATGTACGATGACCGATGCTCACCCCAGTTCGTTGAGGCGTGCATACTTTTACGCTATGCGAGAGGCAAACAAGCGGGCGGATGGTTTTATGCCTTGTCCATGTGGTGTCTGTAAGAATGGTCATAATTACTCTCGTCAAGAACCATTCCGTCCACTGTTTGAGTCGGTTTCATGCCCCACTATAATGTTTGGACCAAGCATGGAGAAAGATGGGTTATGATGGAAGACAATGAAGAAGAAGAGGACGACGACAGCTATCTGGCCATGGGTTCCCTGAATACAATGATACAACAATGGGGAAGAAGCTGTGCGTGTAATGCGGAAGAAGCTGAGCGGCAATGCGGGAAGAAGTGAAGAAGAGGCATCGGATGAGCCGTTGATGATTTAGGTCGGGCATTGCCGATGCAAAGAGAAAGCTGCGCAAGTGATTTGGAGAAGAAGAAGTTGCGAGTGCATGTTAGAGGATCACAAAAATTGTTGTGCCCAATGCGTGAGGTGACAAGAAAAAGCTGGGCACCACTTGGAATTGCTGCAATGGAAGGCGAGAGAATGGTGTATTTGACAAGGGATTTGGAAAGTTCTTGGTAATGATAAAGGATATGCTTCCAAAGGACAACGAATTACCCGAGAGTACGTCTGAAGCAAAGAAGGCTGTCGCCCTCTAGGGTTAGAGGTGCAAAAGATACATGCATGCCCTAATGATTGCATCCTGCACGCGGTGAGTACGAGGATTTGAATGCTTGCCGGTATGTGGTGCATTGCGCTATAAGATCAGCGCGATGAGCTCTGGTGATGTCGGCGGCGCCCCAGAAGAAGATTCCTGCCAAGGTGATGTGGTATTCTCCTATAATACAACGGTTGAAACGTTTGTTCCAAAACAAAGAGCATGCCAAGGCGATGAGATGGCACAGAGAAGACCGTAAGAAAGACGGAAAGTCGAGAGTAGAAAAATCGAAAGAAAGTACGGGAAGGAGTTTGCAGATGGCGCAAGGAGCGTATGGTTTGGTCTAAGCGCAGATGGCATTAATCCTTTTGGGGAGCGAGCAGCAACCATAGCACTGGCACTGTGACTCTATGTTTGTATAACCTTCCTCCTTGGTTGTGCATGAAGCGGAAGTTCATTATGATGCGGTGCTCATCAAGGCCCTAAGCAACCCGGCAACGACATTGATGTGTACCTAAGGCCATTAGTTGAAGAACTCTTACAGCTGTGGAATGGAGCAGGTGTGCGTCGTGGGATGAGCACATGGGGAAGAATTTGACCTCAAAGGCGTTGCTGTTTCGTGACCATCAATGATTGGCCTGCTCTCGGTAACCTTTCGTGACGGACAAACAAGGGATACCGCGGATGCACGCCTTTGTTTGGATGATACCGACGATATATATTTGAATAGTTGTAAGAAGAATGTGTACAGGACATCGTCGATTTCTTCGAGCGGGCATCCGTAAGAAAGAAAGGCAAGCATTCCAAAGGTGAGGCGGATCACGGACGAAGCCTCGCCATCGTCTTGGTGCTGATGTACATGATATGGTCAAGGATTTGAAGGTGATATTTGGAAAGGGTCCTGGCGGACAACCTGTTCCGAAGGACGCGGACGGACGCGCACCCATGTGGAAGAAGAAATCTATATTTTGGGACCTACCATATTGGAAAGACCTAGAGGTCCGCTCCGCAATCGACGTGATGCACGTCACGAAGAATCTTTGCGTGACCCTGCTTGGCTTCTTGGGCGTGTATGGAAAGACAAAAGATAAACCTGAGGCACGGGAGGGCCAGCAACGTATGCACGGAGAAGATGGCATACATCAGGGTCATGCAAGCTACGCTCTTACCAAAGAAGAGAAGGAAATCTTCTTTGAATGCCGCGATATTAAGGTACCGTCGGCTTAAATCGAATATAAAGGGAATAATAAACATGGCAGAGAAAAAGTTCCGAACCTAAAGTCTCATGAGCGCCACGTGATTATGGCGCAATCGCTTCCGGTTGCATTGAGGGGCTTCTACGGAAAGCGTTCGATTAGCCATTGTGAAGCTATGTGCATTTCTCAATGCAATCTCTCGAAGGTAATCGATCCAGAAATCATACCAAGGTTCTGAGAATGATTTGGTGCAATGTCTTGTCGATTTCGAGTTGGTGTTTCCACCATCCTTCTTCAACATCATGACGCACGTCCTAGTTCACCTATCTTGAAGAGATTAACGTTTTGGGCCTGTATTTCTACACAATATGTTCCCCTTTGAAAGGTTCATGGGAGTCTTAAAGAAATATGTTCATAACCGTGCTAGGCCGAAGGAAGCATCTCCAAGGGCCATCAAAATGAGGAGGTCATTGAGTTTTGTATTGACTTTATTCGACCTTAAGCCGATTGGTGTTCTGAATCGCGGCATAAGGGCGCATGGATGGAAAAAGGCACGCTAGGAGGGGAACAAATAATATGTATGGACGGACATTCTCTCCTTTGAAGCACACTACAGTTCTCAGAATTCCACCTTGGTGGCTTCGTATATGGATGAACACAAGAATTTGCTACGCTCCAAACACCGGAGCGGTCGATGAGTGGATTACACGTGAACAAACCAGGAGTTTATGGCTGGTTGCGGAACACGTACCATGCATGCCACCTCTATTGAAGATGACCTGTACTTGCTGTCCCGTTACCATCTTGAATATAATGACTTTCAAAGTGCGAGATAAATGGTAATACATTTTACGATTGCCCAAGATAAGAAGAGCACCAACCAAAACAGTGGTGTCGCTTTGATCGAAACCAAGGCGGGAAAGGAAACATATTATGGTTATATACAGGACATATGGGAACTTGACTATCGGCGTGGTTTAAAGGTCCCTTTGTTTGGTGCAAATGGGTCAATATGACACGAGGCGGGTAACGGAAGACCCGCGATGCGGAATGACAACAGTGGATCTCAACAATCTTGCGTATGCAGAGCGAACCATTCGTCCTAGCCAATGATGTGGCACAGGTTTTCTATGTGAAGGACATGTCTACCAAGCCAAGAAAAAGAAAAGATAAGGAAGCGAATGCATCGTACGATGAGCCAAAGCGGCACATAGTTCTTTCTGGAAAGAGAAACATCGTGGGAGTGGATGACAAGACAGACAAGTCAGAAGATTATGAAATGTTTGATGAAATTGCTCCATTCACATTGAATATTGACCCGAGCATCCCGTTAAATGATGAAGATTTTCCATGGTTACGGCGCAAAGGAACACACGCGAACAAAAAGTTTCACACCCAAAGATCTGGGATGTGATCGGCTTCACTATCATCACTTTCTTCTGTGTTTCACACCCAGGAGGGAATGTCTGTAATAGTTAGGGTTGTTATGTGTTTTGGCATTTGAAACGCGAAGAAATTTTATGTGCAAACAAATTCTTTTCATGCATTTACTGATTTTTTTTCCAAATTAAATGACCTGAAATTGAAAAGCAATTCAAATGAACTCAGAAAAGGTTGAAAGTTGGCATGGTATCATAATTTCATATAAATAGCATGTGCAAGAAAGTAGAGAGGTTACGATAAAACTGGATGCACGCCGTGTACAAAATGGACAATCTCTTTCAAGTATCGGGGTTTCAAGCGAAAACTGAACTGTTACAAAGGCATTTCATTTTTAAATAACCTAAGCATTACTAAATTGAATAAATGATAAAACACACTAATATTGAACATAAGAAAAAGAATCACTTGAAAAACTTTTTCAAAGTTAAGTTATTCACAAACTAGTGATTCACAAATTTCAAATAATTCAAAATTTAAACTATTCAAATTTGAAATCTACGGCACTAAGAGAAAGTTTGTAATTTTTGTACCTAAAGCAAAAATATTCACAAAGAAACTCTAAATACAACAAAAACAACTCAAAAATAAATAAAAAAAAAATAAAGCAAAAAAAGCGCCATCTTGGGCCAAAGCGTGCATAGACCAGCGATACAACCTTTCATTGGGACGGGATGCAGGCCCAAGGCCCGAGAGGCCCACAAGGCGAGGAGGACAGGTAGGCCCAGAGGCCTGAATAGGAGAGGAGCTCGAGAGAGCTACCATGCTTGGGGCTTATAAACCAGTCTGGTAGCCCTCGACTAGCGAGGTGGGACTAAACTTGCCGCACCGCACCTGCGCCA
Organism: Aegilops speltoides; assembly: GCA_021437245.1. Taxonomy (NCBI): domain Eukaryota; kingdom Viridiplantae; phylum Streptophyta; class Magnoliopsida; order Poales; family Poaceae; genus Aegilops; species Aegilops speltoides. The sequence goes on from CM038147.1 coordinate 502,343,777, forward strand.
GCGCACCCCTTTAGTACCGGGTCGTGGCATAAACCGGTACTAAAGGGGGCCTTTAGTACCGGTTTGTGCCACCACCCGGTACTAAAGGGGTCGCTTCGCCGCTTGGCTCTGGGCAAACAGACCTTTAGTACGGTTGGTGGCTCCAACCGGTACTAAAATGCCTTCTATATAACTAAACACTTCAAAATATCGCCGTTTCTCATCTCCTCTGCTTCTTCTCCTCTGCACCGTCGCCGCCCCGTCGCCGCCCGACCCGTCGTCGCCCCCTTCGCCGCCCTCATCGCCGCCCGTCCCGTCGTCGCCGTCCCGTCGTCGCCGTCCCGTCGTCGCCGCCCGTCGTCCGTCGTCGCCCGCTGTCGCCGCCGCCGCCCCGTCGCCGCTTCCCGACGTCGTCGCCGTCGTCGTCGCCGCCCGTCGCCGCCGCGCCGTCGCCGTCCCGTCGCCCTTGCGCCTGTCGCCTCTTGCCTAGCCGGCCGGTGGCCTTTTACACACATACATTGTTAGAATTGTTAGAATTGTTAGAAATGTTTGAAATTGTTAGATTTGTTAGAAATGTTTGAAATTGTAGAAATTTTTCTGTTTTTAGAAATAGTTAGAAATGTTAGAATTGTTAGATTTGTTAGAAATGTTTGAAATTGTAGAAATTTTTCCGTTTTTACTTATAGAAATATATAGTTATAAAAAGTTAGAATTGTTAGAAATTTTTCTGTTTTTAGTTATAGAAATAGTTATAAAATGTTAGTTATATATATAGAAATGTTATAATTTTTTTCTGTTTGTTAGTTCTAAAATATTAGAAATATTATAGAAATGTTAGTTATATATAGCATTGTTAGAAATGTTATAGAAATGTTAGTTATATATATAGAAATGTTAGAAATTTTAGTTATCAAAATCCAATCATTAAAAAAATGTTACTTTTTGCGGGCATATAGCTAGTATTTGTTCTCGACGATGCCCGGCCCGCATCCTCGCCGTCGACCCGTCCGCGACGACGTCTAGCCGACCCATGTCCGGGACTGGGCTCCGCCGGGCTGGCACTGGGAGGTGCTGCTTGGAGGGGCGCGCCGCTTGACGAGGAACCCGACCGCGGGTCCAGTCGTCGACCCTGATCTCGTTTGGTGGCGTTCGCGTGGGCGATTTGGTGCGGAGGACCCGGCCCGCCGGAGGTGGTGCGTCGCCGTGTCGGGAGGAGGACGAGCACGTCCATCGCTACATGGTTGCGTTAGAGGCGGCGAGTTCTCCAATACGTGGCGATATCTTTGGGGATCTCACTTCAGCTATGATCTGTGAGGTTCCTTCTCTTTGGGTGTCCACTTGCCCGCGCCGAGGAACGCGAGTGTCCTAGATTCTCTCAGTAGTATTCGATCTTTATTAGCTAATATTCTTGAGCAGACGATGTATTGAGATTATATCTATTATTCGGGCGATGTATTGAGATTATATCTATTATTTCGACGATGTATTGAGATTATATCTATTATTCTAGGCGATGTATTGAGATTATATCTATTATTCTGGATGATGTATTGAGATTATATCTATTATTCGAGATTTGAATACTAAATTGTTTCATATTTCGGATTAGTTAAACAAAAGCTATGGCGGAACAATACCGGCGAGAGAGGAGAAGCAGACAATGTTCGATATGATGTGAGGCAGATGATAATCAAAATGAAGAAGATTATGGCGGCTCGAATTTCTAAACAACACGGAGAGGGTGATATGATATTCGATCACGGCGAAGTCATGAATGATTATAGCGATGACGAAGAACATGATCCTGAAACAACAAACACCGACGAGGTATATATATATTTATATAAGCGGGCATCTGGTGATCATCACGTGTTTTAAATGACTTGAAGATATATTAACGAATCGATCTTTGTTCTTTCAGCCATCGGATCGAGCAAATCTTGAGAAAAAAGGATTTAAACGAGGCCCGAACAAAAGTTGAAGCGGGCGTAAAGTACAATATCGAGGCATGCGACCGTCTTGGCAAAACAATAGCGCCTAAGAAGATTGCGAACAAGTTCGTTCGTCGGTCGGAGTTCTTGTGAAGGACCAACTCGATCAAACTTCAAGAATGGAGGCGCCGGCAAAGCCCGCCCAGATGTTACTTATGTCGACAAGAATCAAAAGATCTGCTTTGGGATACTCTCATGGAACATTTCACCCTACGGATCATTTCACGAAGCGAGATGTGCGAGAAAGTCAAAGAGGCTGCTCTTAAGATGATGGCGAATGCATTCAAGAACTACAAGAATGGTGAATGGAACAAATGCGTCGGCGGAGGAAGGAAGACTCCAGTATTCAAGGGAACCTTTGGAGAAGCAACGTGATCATTGGGCCAATTTCGTGAAATTCAAGGATTCGAATTAGCTAAGGAACGGTCGAGAATAAACAAGAAGAATGCGAAAAGAAGGATAAGTTCCATAAGCTGGGGCGGTGGCTATGCGGTGGCAATGCCTAAGTGGGATAAGTCGAGAAAGAGATGGAGGATGCAGGTGTCACTCCGGTTACTAAGAGCTGGCCCGTCGAGTCGGGACTTAGTTCTATCGCATGGGGGAGTTGGACGGGAGGCAGGAAAAGTTTCGGCGAGGGCAAGTCTGAATGGAGCCGACGATGCGATACTTGTTGCAATAGAAGAGGCACGAACGGGGTGTTCTAGCCCAACAGAGAGAACAGCGAGCTTCTGGCGTGCCACGGGAAATCTGAACACCGGGAAGAACACGAGGCAAGGCGCTATTCCATGGTATGAGGGTTTTGATTGGAACACCGACTACAGAACCCGTGCGAGAAAGAAGATTGCGGAGGAGAAGAAGAGGAAGATGGAGGAGGAGCAGAGGAAGCGGGACTATGAACGCCTTCAATGCCTAGAAGCAAGTCAAGCAGAATTGGCAGTCAAATTCCAGCGGCAGCAGGAGCAGATCGACTCACTTACCCATCAAAGGGGGTCTCAACAGCTGCAGCAGCTAGCGGATGATCCAGCATTGGATAGCACCGGCCCATCCATGCTGAGAAGCAGCATGGGTTCCGTCCCGGACGACCCAATGCTGGGTAGATACCCCATGGATGACATCACGGAGAACACTAACTGCGAGCTACACTACAAAATAAAGAACATATCCATGAAGGTGGCGGACGGCTCTGCTTTCACAAATCCCCCCGAGGCAACCTTCCATGGCAACCCGATTACAGCGGGCTATGCTCGTGTCGTGGTTGATGATGTGCTGGACCCATATTCGAGGCCACAGCTTGACATTGCTGGAGGTGACGGCGAGCACTTTCTCGGAGAGGCCAAACATTGTATCATCCTATGGAAAAAGGATTGCATCATCTTTCCAAGGCCACCCACACCGCGTCACCCGAGTCCTCGTCGAAGTCCGCCACCGAGTCAGCAGACTCCGCTCCTCCAAGTCGGCAAAGTGTCGGGACAATCCTCCTCCTCAAGTTCGGCAAAGTGTCGGGACAATCCTCCAAGTCCGCCACAGCGTCGACGTCCCTCCTCCTCCAAGTCCGGCACAACCTCGGGCCACGCCTCCTCCTCGTCCAACTCAGTCCGTCAGCCATCTCCGCCGCCTCGGCAATCACAGAGACACCCGCAGCTCAGTGCGAGCCGTCTGGTCGAGGTAGTACAGCTGGAAATACAAAGCGGAGGCAAGCGGTAAAAATATGGTCCAAGCACTGAAGCCTCTTCCGCAGAGGTCTTATGACAAGTCGAGGAGGAAATCACAGCCATATCGAAGGCGAGGTGGAAGCCCATTTTGCACCAAACCGCCACCGCCGCCAAGGGAGAAAGTGTTCGAGAAGCGATTGACCACTTCATTCGTATGGCTCAACCACCAGCTTCAAGCCTGTTGACACATACTATGAGCGCCACATCGGGAAGTTAAATCGCACGTCTACAAAGGGAGGCGAGCACGTCTACATCGGATCGAGCAAACAAGAAGCAGCTGCCAAAAATGCGGAAAACCATTCCCAGCTGGGAGAACAGCGTATAATCGATCCCTCGCTTGTTGTGCCAACAACGGTGATAAAGATCGCGCCCCAATATTATTGTGGGCAAACGATTGCATGTTCGAGGTGGGCAATGTGGTAATAACGGAGGAGCATATAATGCAGGCTGAAGTTCTCAACATCACTGTTGGACAACTCCTCGAGATCGAGCCCATGCCTTTGCTTAGAGAGGATGAAGTAAAGCGGCAATATGTCGGGGCCAACCTTTGGTCGCGCCAGCAAGGTCAAGAACCTCCCAACGAGAATGTATGAATTGCATCAATGGTACATGAACATGACCAAGATTTCAGATCGAGTGTCCCTCATGGTGAATGTCAAGGAGGACCATTACTACCATGAGAAAGCTGGGTCCGTTGAGTATTTAGAACTGTTTCAGTTATATAATAAGGAAGCACTCGACAAATCTATAAATCGGTTGCTATTATGCGTAAGTGATTTCTTTCTATAATTTAAGTCTCAAGCTAGCTGTAGTGATCTTTGAGATCAATCATTACCTGTAATTATACTCACTATATATATTCTTTTCTATGGTATTATGCAGGATGAAGATATATGAAATGAGAAAAGGTGGACGCTATGGCATTGGGTTCATTGACCCAAACACCGTTAATCAATTCACATGGATGATAAATGAACATCATGCAAAGGAAGTAGAGGACAGCATGCTAGAGTTCTTGAAGCGCCTCAAATACAATGAAGATATACTACTTTCTTACCACTTTGGGTGAGTCACACTGTCTTGTACTACAAATTCTCTGTTTTTGCCTACTAGCTATAGCTACATGTTTTTGCTAACATATGCCCGCTTAATAAAGACATGTAAACGTGTGTGCATATGCAGATTTCACTGGGTCTTGTGTATCATTAAAGTTGACGCCGGAACAGTTGAAGTACTGGACTCACTAGTCTCAAAAAAACTGACTTTAACATCTTGTATGGGATAGTCAACAGGTAATTTCAATCATTATTAACTATATATCTCGGCCTATTTAGTTCGTCATTTCATGATATGAACTATTTAATAACCCCTTTATTCATTTTCTTTGTCGGCGGGCAGGGCTTGGGCAAGATTCATCAGCGTCACGCCCGGCGAATGGAAACAAAAGCTTGAATGGTTTCGACCCAAGGTAAGTAATTAAGTAGTACTAGCTAGCTAGCTAGCTAGCTGCCATCTCTTTAATTATCATGCTTGATTAATTTTTATCTGATCAAATTCCATTCTCGTAAAGGCCCTGAAGCAGGCGCAGGGTACTGATCTGTGTGCATTCTGCGTTTGCGAGAATATTCGCATGATGGCGTCCGAAAGGAGCAGATCTCAAAGACAGCAATGGGTACGCTTGTCAGAACACTATTCACAATTTTTACACCATTATCGATATCTAGCTAGTCACACAACTAATACACATGCATATTGATCTCCTTCTTAACAGTTCAAAGAGGTGCGGGAGAAGCTCATAGAAACGGAGGGCGTAGAAGCACTTCAAGAGGAAATAGCGGGATTTTTGCTCGACCAGGTCATAAATCCGAATGGAGAATTCTATTACCCACTACCGCCCCAATGAAAACCACTTTCAATTGTCATCGTGCTCCGAAGGCACCAATTAGACTGGCTCCGAAGGCAACATTCATATGTAGGAGAAATTGTATATATCTGTACATGTGTGTATGTGTGAATTAATTAATATGGTGGTTTAATTTGTGAGACATTGATGTGATATATATATGCATGATTGGTTCTACTAGAAATTATATATATATATATATATATATATATATATATATATATATATATATATATATATGCATAACATGTACAATGTGTAGTATCGTAAAATACCAGCAAACGAAAAAGAATTAAAATGAAAACACAAAATTAAATGAAAAAGAAATCATAAAACCAAAAACCCTCCAAAACTTATAGTACCGGTTGGTGTTACCAACCGGTACTAAAGGGCTCCAGGCCCCCGGAGCCAGCTAGTGCCACGTGGTTGCCCTTTAGCACCGGTTCGTGCTGAACCGGTGCTAAAGGGGGGGGGGGCTTTAGTGACCACAAATTAGTGCCGGTTATGTAACCGGCACTATAGGTCCTTACGAACCGGTGCTAATGCCCTGTTCTGCACTAGTGGTAGCTTGGAGACATGAATAATTTGCTCATCAGTATATTGGAAGTGACTTGTTCTGAATATTTTCTGCGGTATTGCTGTTTTGTACTGTCATGTATAAGCACCTAGTTTGAAATTCCTTTGTGCGTGTGTATCGACACTTCAAGTTTTTAATCCTTTGTGCTTTTATCAAACGTTTAAGCTGATTTTGGGTCCGTGCTAACTTTGTGTTCTGCTGCTTAAGACTTGGAAGTGCCAGTTTGGTGTCCCAATCAGGCCATGTTTCGAAAGCACTCAGTTCATCTCAAGGCCCAAAAAACAAACACACTGTGCAAACACAGCAGACCATCCTGGAGTGGTTAACTAGTGGCCCGGTGACGATGTCTATGAATATCTCCTTGTTCCTGACCTCGTGCCACCGCAGTGTGCAATCCTCCTCAATGATACTCTGATTGTGTGACACTGCAGTCATCATGGTCAAGATCCTGTCCGTTCTAGAAAAGTGGCAGCGACTCCGTCAGGGCATTGTAGAGTACGTGTAAATCACTAGCAGACACCCTCTCTTCTTGCTACTACCTCTCTCCCGATACCTATCGCTCCCATCCAATTGCTAGGCTGCCAAGAACGGTAGCCAAAAAGTGAAAGAGAAAAACAACAAATCCCCCATTGCTAATTCTTCCAACACTAGGAAATCGACGACTCAAATAGATATTGGGATGGGACGGAAGGCCATGCATATAAGTAGGCACTAGTTAAACTTGAAAATTTCTGTAATAAAGGCGAGAGATTTGATGGCGTAAAGAGCATCGATCACGTACAATATTAGTAGGTGTGAGAGTTATTCCAGTCGCATGTTAAAGATGTGAATAGTTTGAAAACTACAACTTGGCATATCATGAACAATATTAGTAGGTGTGAGAGTTATTCCAGTCGCATGTTAAAGATGTGAATATTTTGAAACTAGAACTTGACATCTCTTGGACTAGCTTCTTCCTCAGCGACGAGTACATGCATGTTGTAAGGAGAAGGGGTGACTTGAAATACTGAAGTCAAAGATTTGTCCTTCCATGACCTGCATTAGGCAGGGGTGACCACCTCCTGATGTCCACATCTCTAGTTTTTAGAGCATGCCACAGGTTGCTTAGAGATTCATCGTCTCATGGCTCTGTGTGCGCTTGTCAGCAAACGTTTTTTGTTTAGTTGGATCTAAGGGCTGGCACGATCCAACCCTCGGACCTTCCAAGATATTGCACCAACGACGAGTGCGCCTGGCTGGATTAATGTTGCACCGCTTTCAAACACGATGGCAGACTGTTCGCTTGACAGTTCAGCACCTAAATATATATTAATTTAAAATATTTACAAAATTTATGTTTCGTACTCCCTTTCTAATTTGCTCATATATTAGGTAAAGTATTCAAGTGGAAACTATTTCCGTGCATCACAATTTTGTTTGGTGCCAGCTAAATTTTTAGACCAAACGATGTTCATTGAAAAATGATTTTATATTTACACCCCAGGGCAAGCGCTCCCGACCCCCTTGTGCCGCCACCCCAGGGCGACGCCGGGGGACCAAATCCTCATGCCACCAGTCTTCGCGTGAGGCAGTTCCCAGCCACCGCCGCTGCCGGCGCTGGCCACGGTGGTGGCGGTGCCCGACGCCGAAGAGGCTGGGCAGGAAAGTTGTGGTGGATCTCCCATGAGGCGGCTGGGGCGCCTCGTGCAGGGTGTCCTCGCGCGGCAGCCATAACGGTGTCCTGGCTGTGAGGCGGCAGCCGGCGACCCATGCCCGGCGAGGTGCTCCAGTGGGATCCTCCGCTTTGCGATGAGCGGCGGTGGTGGCGGTGGATCTGGCGTCCCGGCCAGATCCTCCGTGGTTTGGCTTTGGCCGGCCGGCGGCGCGTGATGGGGAGGGGATGGGGCGGACGGAGGTCCTCTGCCGACTTACCGACGACGAGGGTGCGCTCGGATCTTGTCAGCGACGAGATCGTGGTGGCGCTATTTTCTAGTAAAAATCGCGCCGACTTTGGTCATGGCAGATGATGACGGCGTCTCCGACGTCGTTCCATAGTTGAGGCATCGTTGTTGCAAGTTGCGTGAACACGATCGGGATGTTCCAGGGGAAACCCAGATCTGGGTCTCCTGGATCGGACAATGACGACGCCTTAGGTGTCTTTCTCCCTCGTGGGGGCATCGTTTTGGAGCAGGAGCTAACTGGAGGGGACAAGAGGAGGAGCGGTGTTACATCTATCGCTAGGCCAATGATGGGACTTGGCGGCATGGTGCAGCGGAGTGTCGCCGACGGGCGCATGTGGATGGACGCGTGTATGGTGGTAGCGCTGTCTGGTGTCGTGGTGACGTCAACGGCAGATGGGACTGGCAAAATCTATGTGATGATCCCTCCTAAAGATGAGATGGCAGAAGATGGCGGCATTGAGTCCTAGAGTATGCGCGTGCGGTGCGTGTTGTGGGGTGCCTAGACCGGCTGGCACACTCAGCTTTCAAGGCGGGCAGCTTCTTGAGGCCACTGGATTATATGGTGTCCGTTGATGCGGCCAGGACACATCTTTGTACTTGTTGCCGTAGGGACCTTATTCGCTTCGAAGGTGGCCTTGGGTGGATCTTTGTATTTATTTTGTCGGACTCTGATGAATATATTAATAAAGATGTCTGCATGCATTGTTTTGATTAGAGGCCGGGGTAATCCTCCTTTTCGAAAAGGAAATATATGTCCACCTACAATGGTGTAACGTTATTCTTGGGATCAATAACAATTTTGCAACCCACTTGAGATGTCTTTCATATTTGCCCATCAACAACGGTTGAACATTTTCTTGATGGAAAACGGCGAGCGGCATGTGGAACTTTAGAGGTACAAAGAGATTGAGAGATCTACCTGAATCAATTGTTTGTATCATTTTTTCATAATTCACAGGGCAAAAAATTTCTTATGAATGAATAAGTGAGCCCTTAATATAGTGTGAATTTAGTTGTTCGTGCCCGTTCTTATGCTCTTCTCTGGTCAGGAAGAACTGTGCCATGAATAGCAGATAACATTTGTTAATACTTGTATTGGTTTCTCCTGAAAATGTGTAGTCTGCATTTCTTGTTGGTACTGCTAGCTTGAAATTCATTTATGTCCAACACTTCAATTTTTTAAACCATAATTTTGTCAAATGGTTTGAGCAGATTTTATGGTAACCGGTTTGAGTGCTAACTCTTGTATTATGCTGCTTAAATTTGGAAGTTTCACCATTTCCCCTCAATTTGGAGTTCCAATTGATCATGCTATTGAATTCATCTTGACATGTACCACTTATCCATGAGACGAAGCAAGACCAACACCAACAAAATGCAGGCCATAGTAGCAAAAGTCATGCCCCTAGTCAATTATTAGTCATCGATGGTGACGCCGCAATATCTCAATGATGTTGCTGCTCTTGACCTCATGCCACCCCTTTGTATGATCCTCGCCCGTGATGCTCTCTTATGTAGTTTATGGTCTAGCAGATACAGTTGCAGATGCGGTCCCACCGTCGGAGGCTGGATCCGTGGAGGATGCAATGATCGGTGTCTGAGTTTATCACCGTCAAGCGCCTAACACCTAAAGAAATGTTGGTACGACTCTACCAGGATGTGTACAGTATGGATAAATGAAACCACAAGCCAATTCTTGCCACACTTGTTGCTAACACTTTCCTGAGACCTATCACTCCCACCGAATGTCTAGGCTGCCGACATAACAATCGGAAAAGTGGAAGAGAAGAACAATTAATCTAACATCCGTGGTTCTCCCAACGTTGCAAAATTTACATATCAAATAGACCTAGGTAAGGGAAGGGAGGTTGTGCAAATAAGTAGGCGGTAGTGGAGGTTGAAAATTCTATAATAGAAGTGAGATATTTGATGGCACAAAGAGCACGGATCACGTACATTATTAGGTGCAAAGAGTTATTCCAAATGCATTCTAAATATATGAATAATTTGAAACCACAACATCAATTTTCTTAGGTTGGCAGCTAGCTTCTCCCTTTACAAAGCTTGCATGCATGCTGTGAGGAGAAGAGGACCCATAATAGGGTTCGAGTTTTTGATTTTGCTCTCCCTTATGCTTCTTGTGACATGCATGCAATAAAGTTGTGGATACAAACTAAGTTGACTACGATGTCGAATGAAGGAAATAAAAGAAGAGCTTTGTGGACAAAGATGCCAACATGACAACAATAAAGAAACGTAAATTATGTGGAACTTCGTGGCTGTAGATGCTCTTATGTAGGCATTTTAAGAAAACACCTCCGAAGCTCTCTGCATTTCCCGGCACATGTCGATCGCCTCAATATCTCTTACTATTGGGGGGCGTTTGACAAAAGCGCCAATAGCATTTAGGGCATTTTCAACGGCAACTCACAAATTTCCTTTCACATACGTCCGCGGATAGGGGAAGCCCGTCCACAGGCATGGATGCGGGAGGCCGCCATCAAATCGTAGCTGCATATATTCAGCCTTCCTCCTTTTTTAAGTCCGCACAATCAAATAGCCGCATACTACAAAGTGTACAGAGGTTCAAATAGCCACATGCAACAATAGTTCAAATTTTAAAAAGTTCAAATATTACATCTCAACATTGTTTTCCTTTTTGACCGTCCACTGATGCTCAGATGTTCCTTCGGCTGCTCGTGAGTTGGTTGACGCCGAATATGTTGATGCATTTGAATAAACTCTTCAAATGTGTCTGGATTCTGGTTTGGAAGTTGGATAGGATCACCCATTTTCCCAAATTCTAGAGTTGCGGCAGCATCATCACTCTCATCCTCGACAATCATGTTGTGCATGATCACACAACATGTCATCACCTCCCACAAGGTCTTCGGATCCCATTGTTTAGTAGGTCCACGAAAAATTGCAAAACGGGCCTGCAGAACTCCAAATGCCCTCTTGAAAGTGCGTTATATCGACTAGAGGGGGGGTGAATAGGCGATTTTTATGAAATTCTTCACTGAGGAATTTGCCGGTGAGGAAATTCCTTAGCGAAGAACTATTTGCAGCGGAATATGTACTCAAAAGTAAACATAACAGGATGCACACATAGTCAGCATGATGAAATGAAGACTAGAACAGAGTACGGGAAGCGTAAACACAGGATAACAAGATGAAGACAAACAGACTGAAGAAATTGAACTGAGGAATTTGTGAAAGTCTTCAGTCAAAGTCTTCAAGCACAGATATGAACGACATGCAACACAGAATGAGGAAATGGATGAGTTGAGGAAATAGAACCAGTCGGTTGGTGAAGACAATGATTTGGTAAACCAGTTCCAACTGCTGTCTCAGTTGTACGTCTGGTTGGAGCGGCTGAGTATTTAAACTCGAGGACACACAGTCCCGGACACCCGCCTCTCGAGCGCAACTCGGGACACACAGTCCTCACCGTATTCTCCTTGAACTAAGACCACGCAGCCTCGTCCAATCACTCGTGGTAAGTCTTGGTGACTTCCAAACCTTCACAGACTTGGTCACTCGGCGATCCACAATTCCTCTTGGATGCTCTAGACCTTGACGCCTAACCGTGTGGAAGAAGCACAGTCTTCAAAGGTAACAAGCGTCGGATCCACGCAGGATCAATTTCTTTAGTGATGCTCAATCACTTGGGGTTTGTGTGGGTTTGGTTTTGGGATTTTCCTCACTTGATGATTTTCGCTCAAAGTCCTCGGAGGATGGGTTGCTCTCAAGTGACAAGTGTCAAGTTCTTCGGAGCAGCCAACCAGCTAGTGGTTGTAGGGCGGCTATTTATAGCCTAGGAGCAGCCCGCATGATAAGACATAAATGCCCTTCAATGATATGACCGTTAGGTGGATAAGATATTTTGGTCCTCCCAAGACAAAGATAAAGAACGGTCGGAAATTTGACTCTCAAATTCCTCGGGGCTATCATGTTCCTCATGTGTAGGCAATTCAGCCTGGCGAATTCCTAACTCCTCGATCGAGCAAAGTCCTCAATGAATGTAAGAACTGCGTCTCATCATCGATGAATTTGACTGAACTATATGAGATTTCAATGGCTTCACTCAAGGGATTGGTAGGTGTAGGATTTTGAGTTGAGCATCACATGGAAATTTTTCCTTAGTATTTCCTCGACCCCTTTAACAAAGACGGTGTTTCCTATGACTCAAGAAAGAGAAAATGAAACTACGAAAACAAAAAGTCTTCACGCTTCATATTCCTCGAATGAATATCAAGTCTTCAAAGGTCACACCAAATTCTTCACTTTCAAAGTCTTCAGAAAGTCTTCAGAATATCAAAGTCTTTAGTCGAAGAATATCATTTTTAGGGGTCGACTTTCTCTGTAAATATCAAACTCCTCATAGACTTATAGACCTGTGTACACTCACAAGCGCAGATCAGTTACTTAACCTATAAGTCTTCAATACACCAAAATCACTAAGGGCACTAGATGCACTTACAATCTCCCCTTTTGGTGATTGATGACAACATAGGTTAAGTTTTCAACGGGATAAACATATGAAGTGTAAATACTGATATTGAGGAATTTGATTGCAAGATATAGAAGAACTCCCCTAATATGTGCATAATGAGGAATTTGCTTTTGAGGCAATGCACATTTGAAGAATTGAATCATGGAGATCTCCCCCTATATCTTGTAATTCATACATGCATTTGATATATAATATGAAGAATTTGAAATGCATGATGAAATATGGTGCCTGATGAGATTCAGCATGCGTGCAATAGTATTGACTAGGAATAAGCATGCAGAATATCACATCAAATGTTTCAGAGCTCAAATATCACATTCAGAGCTTAGTGCTTCAAAAGCATCAGAGCATAACACGTATCAAAATCAGAGCATCAAACGTATCGAAGCACGATCAAAAGTATCAAGGCACCATCGGATTTAAGATTACAACTCGATCCAATAAAAGTTTCGGAAGAACGAGAGTTGTAACTTAATAAAATGCCCATAATATAAACCTGCTTGAAGACTAACTCAGATTTCTCCCCCTTTGTCATCAAATGACCAAAAGGATCGGCGAGGACTAACGCTCAAGATTTTCAAGTTGATGGAGGAGCGCCAGCGTTGTCGGGGTTGGATGTTGAAGTAGGGCCTGCCGCAGTGTCGTCCAAATCTTCATATTCATCAGTTTCACGCGATGAAGAATAAGAGCTGGCCACCAAATCAGGAACTTTAACTCTCTTGAATTTCTTCGGAGGTGGTGCAGACCAGTCAAATGCTTCTTGAAGACCCATAGTCTTCAATTCTTCCGCGGAATAGACATGATTAAGAACAGCCCAGGTGCGGTTGAGGGTTTCATGAAGGTAGTACTGATTTTTCTTCACTGCATTATGCGTTGAGGTCATGTTGTGAAGAATAGCAGCAAATTGGCGCCTCACCCATTTCTGATTGCGTTCAACCTTCCGATGAAGGCGAGGAGTAACTCACAATCAGTCATCACCACAGGTGCGCTTGCTTGAGGCTGTAGCTTGGTTGAGGTATTCTTGGCGGTGTCATGCGTTGCGTAATCGTCATTGGTGGAGTAAGATGCAGCCTTGCGAAATTGACCATCCAATGGATGAGTGCCTTCATCAATTACAGCTGCTGCCTTGCCCTTGTCATCAGATGATGAAACTGGTCGCTTGAGGACTTCAATGGGCGGCAAGTAGCTGCCATGATTGAGTGTCGACCTTGTAGTTCGATGAAGATCTTGCCCTTATGAATCTCATGATCCAAGGCGATATGGCTTCAGCTCAAAAGGTGACATTGCAACATTGGCCAGAGTCCTCATGAAGAAATCATGGAAATTGACAGGAACGCCATGAATGATATTGAAAAGCATGTTCTTCATGATGCCAACGACATCTTCTTCATTTGAGTCGTGGCCTTTGATGGGACTCATTGTCTTCGTCAAGATTCTAAAGACAGTCCGAGGCACATACAGTAATTCCTTGACAAGGAATTTGGTTCGAGGGGCCTGTCCTGGCTTCAGCGGTTTCATGAGCACTTGCATAAAGTGATCAGACAGTTCGCGGTCATTGTAGATGCAACGTGCAGATTCATGGGGAGGATCAAGAGGAAGGAAATGAAGCAATTCAGTTGCTGGTGCCTTGTAGTGAGTATTCTCTGTCATCCAATCCAGCACCCATGAATTGATGTCTTCAGCATCTCCAGTGATGTGCAGGGTGGCATAGAACTGAAGAATGAGTTCTTCATTCCAGTCACATATATCAGTGCAAAAATTCAGCAGCCCTGCATCGTGAAGAACACGGAGTACTGGCTCAAAGCACGGCAGTGATTCCATATCCACATGAGGAATATGCTCATGGTCGAAGATCTTGTCCTTGTCAAATAGCATTGAGGAATAGAAGTTTGCTTGTGTTGGAGTCCAGAAGCGTCTTTTCCTCATACGAGCAGAGTCATAAGGATTATAAGCAGTGAAGAACACATGCTCAGAAAAGAAGTCTTCAGCCTTGAATTTTTTCTTGCTAGAGAACGGATTCTTCGGTTTGGGCATAGGAATATCGGTGATTTGCAGCACAACCTCGTGAATCGCGATCTCGTGTTCTTCAGTGAGGAATTTCTGGTTCCTCTCCTTGTGCAATTTGAGGATCAGCGATGGGTTCTTGGCGCTAGTGGCTGGAATTTCTTCATTGATGACGATGTGGGATGAGTTTCTTGAGCCCAATTGAGCAGTTGTAGCCGGGACCGAGGAACTTGTAGAATTGGAGTGAAGAGAGGAGTATTGGGATCTTGACTTTCCCAAAAGTCATCGCTCATCACCGTGTAATGCATCCAATATCCACGTCTTCATCTTCTTTTTCAATTTCTCAACACCGCCTCTTCAGATGAACCGAGGCACGGGTGAGGAAACAACTGGAGTTGAAGGGAAAGCTTCCACTTCAATTTCTTCATCAAGCTGTTCTGAGGTAGCAACAGATTGATTTTCTTCATCAGATCCGCTTGGGATCTTGTAATCTTCTCCATAAGGAACAATTTCCTTGGACGACATGGAGGAAATGGGAATGGCATCAATTGGATTTTCAATCGAGCTGGTCATTGGCTTCATTTTCTTCGCAGCCGAAGAATTTGACGCAGCTGATGCCTTCCTTTTCTTCACTGCAGCTCGTTCTACAGCCTTTGTCTTCTTCACTTCATAGGCAGAAGGAAGAATTGGAGTTGGGGTTGGCGCAGGAGGAGCTGAGGATTGTGGTACAGTTTCTTCAGTGCAACCGTGCGATTGCCTGCTTCCTTCAGATTCTTGAGCACACCGCTAGTGGATGCCCAGGAATTTCTTCAGCAAATGGAATAGAGTCATCAGCCCCGAACTTGTGTTCTCATCAAGATGCTGAAAGTCATCAGCGATCTTGGCATGTTCTTCAAAGAGCTGAGCGAGTCTTCACCGAGGATTTTCTTGTTGCGATGGAGCTGCAACAGTTGACATTTTCTTCGTCAAATTGACGAATCTCACCTTGGCTCCTTGCCAATCAGCATTGTAAGCATCAAAATCCTTGCTGAGGGCTTGAATTTCAGATTGTGCTTTGAGAAGTTCTTCAGGAGTCAAGTTGATAATGTTCTTCCTCAGAAGCTTCTCCTTTCTGGCTTGCGTTCTCTTGATCTCACGAGCCTTTTCAAATTTCCATTTCTCTTCAACGATGAAATGGTTCAGCATATGACTTTGACCAGGAGTCAGTGGCAGATCCGGAATTGGAGTGTTTGGATCCTGATGCCACAAGTCAATGAAGTCAAGGATCTTCTTCGGATCCAAAAGCAGAGCCACACTTGTTCTTTTGGCTCTAGCGGCCTTGGTCAGTCTGTCTCTGATGATTTCTGCGAGTTCTTCATCAGAAGCTTCGTCATCAGAGGGCACGTTGAATGCAACCTGTTTCTTCTTTGGACTTGGCCGAGGACCGCGTCCAGCAGTTGCTTTTGTCTTCAGCAGAGTGGGGCCTGTTGAGGACATTGGTGCAGCTGAGGAACTTGCTGAGACACCAGAAGCAATTGAGAAACCCTGAGTCCTTTGACAAGTAGCAAGATGCACAGGTGTGGAGGACTTGGAAGGAGCTGCTGAGGATTTTGAATGTGCAGCAGCAGTCTGAGGAATTTGCCGTGAGGGCGCGACTGAGGAACTGGGCCGTGAGGGCGCTGACGGTGAAGCACTTGGCTTGCGAGCAGGCTTCTTCGGCATTGATTTCCTCGGCTTGACCGAGGGCTCAACAGCAGCAGCAGCAGCAGAATCCTCATTGAATTTCCTCACTGCCTCCTTAGCCTGTCTTGCCAATTTGGCTTGGCGCCTGGAATATTCTTTAGGAAAGTCTTCACCACTCTTGATGCTAGTGGGATCAGCGACTTGGCCAGGTGCCAGTTGAGCTCTTGGGCATGGAGGGTTTAAGGCGAATTTCCTCATGTACTTGGGAGTAACATAGCGGTATTCCGTCCATTCTCGTGCCCATCTTCTTTCTATCCTCTGTATGCGCACTTTGCGCTAATTTTTGGTCTCCTTGCCAAACTTGGATTCATCGGGTGTGCAGTAGTCTTTGTATATTTCCTCAGGAATCTCAAAGGCAGTCATGACTTCCGGTTTCTTTCCTCCCTTCCGCGGTCTCTTGCCTTTTGCCATTTTCTTCAGGTGAGGAATTTGAACAATAGAGCACTCTGAAGAAGTATGCAGTTTTTCTTCGAGGAACGCTGCAAATGAGTTAAGTTGATGAGAACCTAGTGATTCAGCAGCGGCCATGAGTACCTGTGAACAGAGTGTAGGTTCGAGGAATTTGGAGAGGTCATATCGTTCTCGTAAGATTTTCCAAAAGGAACAAGTTTTGAGGAATTTGACCAGTTGAGCCTTGAGGAATTTCACTAAGCGTTTTGTCTTAGGTTCAGAGTTGTCTGATTGAAAATCCGCACAATTGAGGAATCTTGAAGAAATGAATGCTTAGAGAGATAAATCAAGAGCATATAGTGTGTGAGGTGTTCATATGTGAAGATTTGAAGAGCAAAAACACCTTTGAAGATTTTCGTAAAGATTTGAGAATCAACGCGAGTAATAAAAGTGACTTTTAATTACCCGAATCAAGAACACGACGAACAGAGTGAACTGTAGTGAAGTTAAATCACGTTAGATCTCCCACGCCCTAACTTGGCAGAGGGAGACGGCTACGGCGGCGGAGTGAAGATTTCCGCGGCGGGCGCGAGTACTGACGGTGATGAGGTCGAGGCGGTGAAGCTTTTCCTCACCGGCGGCGATGGAGTAGCGGCGGCGCTTAGGGTTTGAGGAGAGCTCGAGCGAGAGACAGCGATCGGCGGAGTAAATGAAGTGAGGAGAGGAGAGGGTATTTATAGCCACGGTGAAAAACTGTTCGTCCAAGATTTTGGGACGAACATGCCCTCGCCCTTTCTCCTTCCGCGACATGTGTCACCCACGTCTTGTGCGAGATGAGATCGTAAGATCGTGGGTGATTAAACTAATACATCGTGGGATGCGAGACGGTTTTGATAAAACCGAAAATTTGGATAAGATTTGTTTGAATTTTTCGTTTCGCAATTTCTTCAATTGTCAAGGACCGGTGAAGACTTTGAAGAAGTTTCAATCGAACACACATGAAGAATTTGTGAATAGATTGGATTGAGTATAGCATAGAGGGAAGGGTCCGATCACATTCACTTAGCGAAATAGCAACTTGAAGAATTAGCAATAAGTGAATCTTGTAGAGGACATAAACTCATATATATATATATATATATATATATATATATATATATATATATATATATATATATATCCAATGAAGAAAAACGACGGAAATATTGAAGATTTTGCAAAGTTGAAGAATTTGAAAAACGAGGAATTTCAAAATGAGGAAAAACTCAAATTGAAGATTTTCAACTTTTGTGGTGGCGTATCCATCAGATAAGAATGATGATTTCAGACACCGCGTACAATTGTCGTAGGGTTCTGCGAATCAAATTCTTCATTAATTTCTTCACACTTAGAGTGTTATTCTTCATTGATTGAAGAAAAACTTTTCTTCATGTGTTGCACATCTAAGTCATCAATTATGCATAAGGGTTAGGATGTGTGTCCTTTTCAAAGAACATTCAAAGATTCTAAGATATTTAGCTCACACCGCAACTTGCTAAATCTCTTCTCATCCAATGGCTTAGTGAAGATATCAGCTAGCTGTTCTTCAGTCTTCACATGCTCGATGGAGATATCGCCCTTCAACACATGATCACGAAGAAAATGATGACGAATCTGGATGTGCTTAGTCTTCGAGTGCTGAACTGGGTTGTGAGCAATCTTGATGGCACTCTCATTGTCGCAGAGGAGAGGCACATTCTTCATGTTGACGCCATAGTCCTTGAGGGTTTGCTTCATCCAAAGCAGTTGAGCACAAGATGAGCCAGCAGCAATGTATTCAGCTTCAGATGAGAGCGGTGATACGCAGATTCGCTTTCTTCGAGGACCAATAGACCAAAGATCGTCCGAGGAAATGAAAAGTGCCGATGTTGACTTGCGATCCACATGATCACCAAAGATAGTCGAGTCGAATATCCAATGAGATCAAAAGCAGAGCCCTTGGGGTACCATAATCCTAGTGTTGGTGTGTGAGCTAGATATCGAAGAATATGCTTCACAGCCTTATGGTGTGATTCCTTGGTGCATCTTGAAATCGAGGCACACATGCAAACACTAAGCATTATATCTGGCCTAGATGCACATAAGTACAATAAAGAACCAATCATGGGCGTTATACCTTGTGATCAAGTCAATACCATTTTCATCGATTGCATAGATGGCCATTTGTGGGCATAGGAATTTTGACGCCTTTGCAATCTTGCATGCGAATTTCCTCAAGACATCTTTGAGGTATTTCTCTGAGATATGAATATGCCATTGCGCTGTCGATTTAATTTGAAGACCTAAGAAGAATTTCAACTCTCCCATCATAGACATTTGATATTCTTCACTCATCATATAGGCAAATTCATCATTATATTGTTGGTTAGTACAGCCAAAGATAATATCATCAGCATATATTTGGCACACAAACAGTTCACCATCATATGATTTAGTAAATAGAGTAGGGTCGAGTGAACCGTGTGTGAAGCGATTCTTCACGAAGAATTCCTTCAATGTGTCATACCACGCCCGAGGGGCTTGCTTGAGGCCATAGAGGGCCTTATTGAGTCTGAAGACTTTGTCGATTCTTGGGATCTTCAAAACCAGGGGTTGAGCAACATATACTTCTTCCTCAAGCTTACCATTGAGGAATGCACTTTTCACATCCATTTGATATAAGATGATATCATGATGGTTAGCATAGGCAAGTAAAATGCGAATAGCCTCAAGTCTAGCAACAGGTGCAAAAGTTTCATCGAAATCAATTCCTTCAACCTGTGTGTAGCCTTGAGCTACTAGTCGTGCCTTATTCCTCACCACAAGGCCATTTTCATCTTGCTTGTTGCGGTAGATCCACTTAGTGCCAATGATATTATGCTTGCGAGGATCTCGGCGATTGACCAATTCCCAGACATTGTTCAACTCGAACTGATGTAATTCTTCTTGCAAAGCCTGAATCCACTCCGGCTCCAGAAAAGCTTCATCTACCTTAGTGGGCTCTGAGATAGACACAAAAGCATAGTGCCCACAAAAGTTAGATAAGTGTGAGGCTTTTGAGCGTGTGAGAGGACCTGGTGCGCTAATGTCATCGATGATCTTCTCCACTTGCACTTCTTTTGCAACGCGTGGATGAGTTGGTTGTCGCTAAGGATTTTGATCAGCATTTTCTTCAGACCATTTTCCTCATCATGTTCTTCAGTGCATCACTCGACGTTCTTCACGAACAGGAATGAATTCTTCGCAGATTCTTGAGAGGGAATGACATCCTCAAGAGCCTTGAGCTTGATAGCATCCTCGGTGCTGGTTCATCTAACACAAAAGGTAGGTGCTCTCTTTGCGAGCCATTAGTTTCATCGAACCGCACATCTACAAATGTCAACAATCTTGTGAAGAACAAAGTTGAAGACTCAGAGGTGTGCTAGTCCTTTCCGTAACCAAGCATAAAACCTTCATGTGCTTTGGTGCAAATTTAGAGTTGTGGTGAGGATCTCTAATCCAACATTTAGCATCAAGACTTTGAACTCACATTGGGTTTCTTGTCGTTGAGGAGTTCATAGGCGATCTTCTTGAAGAATTTTGAAGATATACTCTGCTGATGATGTGGTGGCAAGATCAATTGATCAATCCAAAACGCCGAGGCGCTTTGTATTCATCAAGCATAGTGCGAGCCATCTCAACAAGAGTTACGCTCTTGCGCTCCATGACGCCATTCTCACGAGGAGTATAGGGAGCAGATAATTCATGAGTAATACCAAGTTCATCAAGATAGGCATCAAGACCAGAATTCTTGAACTCAGTTCCATTGTCACTTCTGATATGCTTGATCTTCACACCAAAGTTGGTTGAAGCCCTTGAGGAAAATCGTTTGAAGACTTCCTGCACTTCATGTTTGTAAGTAACAATGTGTACCCATGTATATCGAGAATAATCATCAACAATGACAAAACCATATAGAGATGCATCATTAGGGACTGCTGAATAATGGTTAGGTCCAAAGAGGTCCATGTGAAGCAATTCGAATGGACGGGTAGTGGTCATGATAGTCTTCGCTGGATGCTTGGCCTTGGTCATTTTTCCGCTTCACATGCTCGCATAAGTGATCCTTGAGGAATTTGACATTCTCAATGCCAATGACATGCTTCTTCTTCGCAAGCGTGTTCAAATTCCTCATGCCGCATGATCAAGTCGTCGATGCCATAGCCAGCCTTACGAAGCTTTTGCAAGTAGACACACGGCTGGTTGTGGTCCTGTAGAGAAATCAACAATATCTGATCTCCTCTCCTAAAGCCTTCAAGACTTTGGAATTGTCGACTTCCATAAACATAACACAGCGATATTTGCCAAAGACAACAACCATATCAAGATCACAAAGCATTGAGATCGACATGAGATTGTATCCTAAGGACTCAACAAGCATGACTTTGTCCATGTGCTTATCCTTAGAGATAACAACCTTACCAAGACCCAATACGACTTTTGCCTTTGTCAAGCAAAGATGATATGCTTCAGAGGTGACGGTGATAAGGGAGCATCCATCAATAGATTCTTGTCACCAGTCATGTGGTTTGTACATCCACTATCGAGGACCCATTCAGTGGTTTTGGGTAGATCATCCTGCAGATGAATTAGTGTAACTTACAATCTCATATGCTTCATCAGTGAAGAATATGATATCAAGTTCATCGATGAATTTCATCAAGCGAAGAAGCAGATATAGCAAGATGAGGATGTGTGAAATGAAAGTTCATTTCATCATGATTCGCTGCGTCCTTTCAGCATTTTGTCGTCCCAAGAAATTCTTCAGACGTTAGAGCACGTCTGGAGACCTGACCCTGTAGAAGAGATTAGTTCTTTTTCTTTACCACCCACATCTAGAGGGGTGGCAAAGAATTCATCATCCTGCGAGCACCGTGTGAGAAAGGTGGCAAAGATGCCAAACCATTTCGCTTAGCATAGGAGGGGTTAGGGTAAGCATATGAATAAGCAGAGTAATTCTTCGAGGACTTATGAACATAATGGTTTGAAGAATAATGCACATATTCATAGCCTTTAGCTTTGCCCTGCGAGACAGATTTATTAGCACGATGATAATCATATGAGGACTTTGATCCAGTTGAGGAATTTGATCCTCGTGAAGAATTTGGTCCATATGAGGATTTGGATCCATATGAAGAGTTTGGTCCATATGAAGAATTTGATATGGGGTTCCTGTTCTTCACAGGTGGTGTCATGAGGACATTCACCTGAAGACTTTCAACACAGCTTTTGGGAACCCAGATTTTCTTCAAAGGGGAACCGTTCCTGCAGTTAGTGCCAACATATCTAGTAAATACTTCACCATTCTGATTTTTGAATAGTTTATAGTTGGAGTCAAATGACTCATCAGAAGAATGAGGAGATTCACATGTAAAGCCAGATAAGTTAGATGGATCAAGCTGGAGGTCCTTTGCAAACAACCCATGAGGTTTTGGGATACCGCTCGGGCTTCCAATATGTTCCATCGGCATTGAGTTTTCTCTCAAAGGCAATACCCTCTTTCCTAGGGTTTCTGTTGAGGATCTGCTTTTTGAGCACATCACAAAGTGTCTGATGCCCTTTGAGGATTTTGTACATGCCTGTCATGTACAATTCCTTCAGCCCTGCATTGTCAGTGATACTAGCAACGTCCTCAGATGAGGAATTAGTGATAGCAGTGGTAGATGAAGAATTTGTAACAGTTGAAGCATTTGAACATTCAGGTGAAGAATTAGCAGATTCACGTTCAATGCACTTTAAGCATGGAGGAACAAATTCTTCCTGAGAAGCGCTGATTTGTTGAGCTAGTAATGAATCGCGCTCCTTCTGAAGATCTTCATAACATACTCTTAGCTTTTCAAGATCTGCCTTTCTTTGAATAGCTTCAAGAGAAAGCTTCTCATTGTCTTGCTTTTCTTGAAGAAATTCATAAGAAAGTTTCTCATGATCAGACAAGAGAGAGTTATGATGACCTTGAAGGTTATCATACTTAGACTAAAGTCTCTGAAGATTTTCAGTCAGGGCTTTAGTGCGATCCATTTCTTCACCCAACATATCATCACTTTTATCTAGCATGTTTTGAACCTTTTCAAGAGCTTGTTGTTGTTTCACAGCAATTTTAGCAAGTTTAGAGTAGCTGGGCTTTAGATCCTCATCAGATTCATTTTCACTATAGTCAGAGGAGTTGTATTTGAGTACCTTAGCTCCTTTTGCCATGAAGCAATAGGTGGGAGCGTAGCCATCATTATCTTCATCAGTGTGCTTGTCGGTGGAGTCAGTTTCTTCAGTGTTGAAGATGGACTTGCTGATGAAAGCGAGAGCAACGCCCGCACTCGCCACACTGACTCAGATTCTTCAGACTCCTCCTCTTCATCATTTTCCTTAGATTCAGCTTCAGAGTCCATTTCCTTGCCAATGAATGCCCGAGCTTTCTTGGAGCTGCCCTTCTTGTGAGATGAAGACTTTGAGGGTTTTGATGACGAAGATTTTGATGATTTCTTCTTCTTCTTCGTATCATCGTAATCGTAGTCCTTGTATTTCTTCTTCTTCATTTCCTTTTCCCACTGAGGACAATCTTGAATATAGTGACCAGGCTTCTTGAATTTGTGGCAAAGTCTTCTCTTGTAGTCCTTTGGATGAAGAATCATTCCTCTTGAGGATTTTCCAAAACGACCACGCCTTGTGAACTTCGGAATTTCTTCACAAGCGAGCTAGATCTGGCTCGTTCTTCAGATCACCAAGGCTACTACCGTAATCCTCACATTGAGTCGACACAACCTTAGCCTTGTGGCACGAGGTTTGCCATAGTTTGAGCCATAGAGATCTCTCTTTTCAGCAACCTGGAACTCGTGGGTGTTAAGCCTTTCGAGGATATCAGCAGGATCAAGCGACTTGTAGTCAGCACGTTCTTGTATCATCAGTCCCAGATTATCAAATGAGGAATCAAGCGATCTTAGCAGTTTCTTCACAACTTCATGATCAGTGATGTTAGTGGCACCGAGGGCTTGAAGCTCATTTGAGATGTCAGTGAGGCGATCAAAGGTTTGTTGGACATTTTCGTTGTCGAGTCTTTTGAAGCGGTTGAAGAGATTCCGAAGAACATCAAATCGAGAGTCACGCTGAGTTGAGACTCCTTCATTTACTTTGGACAGCCTATCCCAGATAAGCTTAGCAGTTTCCAAAGCACTCACTCTTCCATACTGTCCTTTGCTCAGATGGCCACAGATGATATTCTTCGCTTGAGAATCGAGTTGTTTGAATCTCTTCACATCGGTAGCGGTCAGTGTTTCAGTGACAGCGGGGACACCATTTTCCACAACATACCATAGATCATTATCAATTGCCTCAAGATGCATTCGCATCTTGTTCTTCCAGTAGGGGTAGTCCGTTCCATCAAAGGTAGGACACCCAGCTGAGACCTTGATCATACTGCGGTCGACATAACTAGAACTCCGGTGGTTAAACCAAAATCACACGTAACAAGGAGTACCTTGCTCGATACCAATTGAAAGTGTGTTATATCGACTAGAGGGGGGTGAATAGGCGATTTTTATGAAATTCTTCACTGAGGAATTTGCCGGTGAGGAAATTCCTTAGCGAAGAACTATTTGCAGCGGAATATGTACTCAAAAGTAAACATAACAGGATGCACACATAGTCAACATGATGAAATGAAGACTAGAACAGAGTACGGGAAGCGTAAACACAGGATAACAAGATGAAGACAAACGATCAAGAAATTGAACTGAGGAATTTGTGAAAGTCTTGATCAAAGTCTTCAAGCACGATATGAACGACATGCAACACAGTAATGAGGAAATGGATGAGTTGAGGAAATAGAACCAGTTGGTTGGTGAAGATAATGATTTGGTAAACCAGTTCCAACTGCTGTCTCTCGCTTATACGTCTGGGTTGAGCGGCCGAGTATTTAAACTCGAGGACACACAGTCCGGACACCGATCTCGAGCCGCAACTCAGACACCCAGTCCTCACCGTATTCTCCTTGAACTAAGACCACGCAGGCCTCGTCCAATCACTCGTGGTAAGTCTTGGTGACTTCAAACCTTCACAGACTTGGTCACTCGGCGATCCCTAATTCCTCTTGGATGCTCTAGACCTTGACGCCTAACCGTCTGGAAGAAGCCTGATCTTCAAAAGTAACAAGCGCCGGATCCACGCAGGATCAATTTCTTGATGATGCTCAATCACTTGGGGTTTGTGTGGGTTTGGTTTTGGGATTTTCCTCACTTGATGATTTTCGCTCAAAGTCCTCGGAGGATGGGTTGCTCTCAAGTGACAAGTGTCAAGTTCTCTCGGAGCAGCCAACCAGCTAGTGGTTGTAGGGGCGGCTATTTATAGCCTAGGGAGCAGCCCGGCATGATAAGACATAAATGCCCTTCAATGATATGACCGTTAGGTGGATAAGATATTTTGGTCCGCCAACAAGACAAAGACAAGAACGGTCGGAAATTTGACTCTCAAATTCCTCGGGGCTATCATGTTCCTCATTGTGTAGGCAATTCAGCCTTTGGCGAATTCCTAACTCCTCGATCGAGCAAAGTCCTCGGTGAATGTAAGAACTGCGCCTCTCATCATCGATGAATTTGACTGAATCGTATGAGATTTCCAATGGCTTCACTCAAGGGATTGGTAGGTGTAGGATTTTGAGTTGAGCATCACATGGAAATTTTTACTTAGTATCTCCTCGACCCCCTTTAACAGTACGGTGTTTCCTATGACTCAAGAAAGAGAAAATGAAACTACGAAAACAAAAAGTCTTCACGCTTCATATTCCTCGAATGAATATCAAGTCTTCAAAGGTCACACCAAATTCTTCACTTTCAAAGTCTTCAGAAAGTCTTCAGAATATCAAAGTCTTCAGTCGAAGAATTTCATTTTTAGGGGTCGACTTTCTCTGTCAATATCAAACTCCTCATAGACTTATAGACCTGTGTACACTCACAAACGCATCAGTTACTTAACCTATAAGTCTTCAATACACCAAAATTACTAAGGGGCACTAGATGCACTTACACCTCTCACATCCTTTTTAGCTGCTTCTTGTCTTTGGGAAAAGTTAGCCTTTTTCTGGCCAACTGGGTTAGAGATGGTGCTGACAAAGGTAGCCCACGGAGGATAGATATCGTCAACCAGATAGTAACTCATGGTGTACTCATGTTGTACTCATGTTCATTGGCAGTATAGTGGCAAGAAGGAGCGCTTCCTTTAGTCAGCCTCGCAAACAATGGTGATTGCTGCAACACATTGATGTCACTGTGAGACCCGGACATGCCAAAGAAAGTGTGTCAAATCCAAAGATTTGTGATGCAACTGCTTCAAGAATTATGGTGGGCTTCTTAGCATGACCCTGATATTGCCCTTGTAAAGCCTTCGCGCAGTTCTTCCATTTCCAAAGCATGTAGTCAATAGATCTAAGCAACCCTGGCCACCCTCTTGCTTCTGAGATGGCCAAGAGCATCTTCTTGTCTGCCACAGTTGGTTCTCTCAGGTACTAAGGCCCGAACACCTCGACCATTGTAGTTGCAAACCAGACCATGGCATCTCTGCGTGTGCTCTCAGATATTCGTAGGTACTCGTCCCATGAATCAGCGATAGTGCCATATACAAAGCATCTGGAGTGTGTCCGTGCATTTCTGGTAACCAGAGAACACAATCGTTCCAGGGTGTCTTTCTTTAGGATGAAGTAGTCAACATAGGACCTGACGCCATGGTACAACTGATCGAAGACAGTCTTGCGCATATGAAAACGTCAGCGAAAATTGTTGGGGAACGTAGTAATTTCAAAAAAATTCCTACGCACACGCAAGATCATGGTGATGACATAGCAACGAGAGAGGAGAGTGTTGTCCATGTACCCTCGTAGACCGTAAGCGGAAGCGTTAGCACAACGCGGTTGATGTAGTCGTACGTCTTCACGATCCGACCGATCCAAGTACCGAACGTACGGCACCTCCGAGTTCAGCACACGTTCAGCTCGATGACGATCCCCGGGCTCCGATCCAGCAAAGCTTCGGGGATGAGTTCCGTCAGCACGACAGCGTGGTGACGATGATGATGTTCTACCGGCGCAGGGCTTCGCCTAAACTCCGTGACGATATGACCAAGGTGGAATATGGTGGAGGGGGGCACCGCACACGGCTAAGGAACGATCTGTAGATCAACTTGTGTGTCTATGGGGTGCCCCCTGCCCCCGTATATAAAGGAGCAAGGGGGGAGGCCGACCGGCCCAAGGGGGGCGCGCCAGGAGGAGGAGCCCTCCTCCTAGTAGGAGTAGGACTCCCCCTTTCCTACTCCTACTAGGAGGGGAAAGGAAGGGGGAGAGGGGGAAGGAAAGAGGGGGGCGCCGCCCCCCTCCTAGTCCAATTCGGACCAGAGGGAGAGGGGGCGCGCGGCACACCCTGGCCGCCCCTCTCTCTTTCCACTAAGGCCCTTGTGGCCCATTAACTCTCCCGGGGGGTTCGGGTAACCCTCCGGCACTCCGGTTTTCTCCGAAATCACCCGGAACACTTCCGGTGTCCGAATATAGTCGTCCAATATATCAATCTTTATGTCTCGACCATTTCGAGACTCCTCGTCATGTCCGTGATCACATCCGGGACTCCGAACAAACTTCGGTACATCAAAACTTATAAACTCATAATAAAACTGTCATCGTAACGTTAAGCGTGCGGACCCTACGGGTTCGAGAACTATGTAGACATGACCTAGAACTATTCTCGGTCAATAACCAATAGCGGAACCTGGATGCCCATATTGGTTCCTACATATTCTAACAAGATCTTTATCAGTCAAACCGCATAACAACATACGTTCTTCCCTTTGTCATCGGTATGTTACTTGCCCGAGATTCGATCGTCGGTATCCAATACCTAGTTCAATCTCGTTACTGGCAAGTCTCTTTACTCGTTATGTAATGCGTCATTCCATAACTAACTCATTAGTTACATTGCTTGCAAGGCTTATAGTGATGTGCATTACCGAGAGGGCCCAGAGATACCTCTCCGACAATCAGAGTGACAAAACATAATCTCGAAATACGCCAACCCAACATCTACCTTTGGAGACACCTGTAGTACTCCTTTATAATCACCCAGTTACGTTGTGGCGTTTGGTAGCACCCAAAGTGTTCCTCCGGTAAACGGGAGTTGCATAATCTCATAGTTTCAGGAACATGTATAAGTCATGAAGAAAGCAATAGCAATATACTAAACGATCAAGTGCTAGGCTAACGGAATGGGTCATGTCAATCACATCATTCTCCTAATGATGTGATCCCATTAATCAAATGACAACACATGCCTATGGTTAGGAAACATAACCATCTTTGATTAATGAGCTAGTCAAGTAGAGGCATACTAGTGACGTTATGTTTGTCTATGTATTCACACATGTATCATGTTTCCGGTTAATACAATTCTAGCATGAATAATAAACATTTATCATGATATGAGGAAATAAATAATAACTTTATTATTGCCTCTAGGGCATATTTCCTTCGGTCTCCCACTTGCACTAGAGTCAATAATCTAGATTACATAGTAATGATTCTAACACCCATGGAGTCTTGGTGCTGATCATGTTTTGGTCGTGAGAGAGGCTTAGTCAATGGGTCTGCAACATTCAGATCTGTATGTATCTTGCAAATCTCTATGTCTCCCACTTGGACTTGGTCCCGAATGGAATTGAAGCGTCTCTTGATGTGCTTGGTCCTCTTGTGAAATTGGATTCTTTTGCCAAGGCAATTGCACCAGTGTTGTCACAGAAGATCTTCATTGGTCCCGATGCACTAGGTATGACACCTAGATCGGAAATGAACTCCTTCATCCGACTCCTTCATTCGCTGCTTCAAGCAGCTATGTACTCCGCTTCACATGTAGATCCATAACGACGCTTTGTTTAGAACTGCACCAACTTACAGCTCCACGGTTTAATAAAAACATGTATCCGGTTTGCGATTTAGAATCGTCCGGATCAGTGTCAAAGCTTGCATCGACGTAACCATTTACGACTAGCTCTTTGTCACCTCCATATACGAGAAACATATCCTTAGTCCTTTTCAGGTATTTCAAGATGTTCTTGACCGCTGTCCAGTGATCCACTCCTGGATTACTTTGGTACCTTCCTGCTAAGCTTATTGCTAAGCATACGTCAGGTCTGGTACACAGCATTGCATACATGATAGAGCCTATGGCTGAGGCATAGGGAACATCTTTCATTTTCTCTCTATCTTCTGCTGTGGTCGGGCATTGAGTTTGACTCAACTTCACACCTTGAAGCACGGGCAAGAACCCTTTCTTTGCCTGATCCATTTTGAACTTTTTCAAAATTTTATCAAGGTATGTGCTTTGTGAAAGTCCTATTAAGTGTCTTGATCTATCTCTATAAATCTTGATGCCCAATA
The DNA here is from genome assembly GCA_021437245.1 of Aegilops speltoides. Taxonomy (NCBI): domain Eukaryota; kingdom Viridiplantae; phylum Streptophyta; class Magnoliopsida; order Poales; family Poaceae; genus Aegilops; species Aegilops speltoides. The sequence continues at coordinate 502,372,968 of CM038147.1, forward strand.
TGTAAGCAGCTTCACCGAGGTCTTTCATCGAAAAACTTTTATTCAAGTATCCTTTATGCTATCCAGAAATTCTATATCATTTCCAATTAATAATATGTCATCTACATATAATATCAGAAATGCTACAGAGCTCCCATTCACTTTCTTGTAAATACAGGCTTCTCCAAAAGTCTGTACAAAACCATATGCCTTGATCACACTATCAAAGCATTTATTCCAACTCCGAGATGCTTGCACCAGTCCATAAATGGATCGCTGGAGCTTGCACACTTTGTTAGCACCTTTTGGATCAACAAAACCTTCTGGCTGCATCATATACAACTCTTCTTCCGTAAGTCCATTCAAGAATGCAGTTTTACATCCATTTGCCAAATTTCATAATCATGAAATGCAGCAATAGCTAACATGATTCGGACAGACTTAAGCATCGCCACGGGTGAGAAAGTCTCATCTTAGTCAACCCTTGAACTTGTCGAAAACCTTATGCAACAAGTAGAGCTTTATAGATAGTTACATTACCATCGCGTCGGTCTTCTTCTTAAAGATCCATTTATTCTCAATGGCTTGCCGATCATCGTGCAAGTCAACCAAAGTCCATACTTTGTTCTCATACATGGATCCCATCTCAGATTTCATGGCCTCTAGCCATTTTATGGAATCTGGGCTCATCATCGCTTCCTCATAGTTCGTAGGTTCATCATGGTCTAGCAACATGACTTCCGAATAGGATTACCGTATCACTCAGTGCGGATCGTACTCTGTAGACCCACGAGGTTCAAGAGAAACTTGATCCAAGTTTCATGATCAA